>JAUCMU010000039.1:7350846-7377857 GCA_032275025.1 Enteromius treurensis
AAATTCATATTCATGTCCAGTTTTTTTCCTTATGTGGCAAGTAGCCGTGTAATAAGCGGGATAATGTACAGGCAGCCTTACGTAATTGATGAATCGCCAGTAGAAGTTTGAAAATCTTAACATTTTTGCAGGTCTTTAATGGTGGATGGAATTTGCCAGTCAGTGACAGCTTCTGCCTTCCCCTTGTCCATTCGAACTCCAGACTGGTCTATGTGGTAACCCAGGAACTGTACGGATGTTTGAAGGAAAGAGCCATTTTTCTGCTTTCAGATAAATCTGGTATTCTCGAAGATGAGTCAGGACCTCCACTACATGCCTACAGTGAACTTCCAAGTTCGGGGAATAGATGAGTATATCGTATATGTAGATTACCACAAACTTATAAAGAAAGTTTTTGAATATCTAATGCATAGAGTTTTTGAAGATCGAGGGGGTGTTAACGAGCCCATAGGGCATAGCTAAATATTCATAGTGCCCAGTGGAAGTGAAAAAAGCAGTCTTCCTCTCATCTCATTCTCGAATTCTGATCAATTTGTACTGGGCCAGCTTGGTATCTGACACTCCGACAAGTAAGAGGTTTTAAGTCCCGGCTATCTGCAGAGGTGCCCCGCAATGAAGTTGCCTGCTGACCCTGAGTCAAGGAGTGCGGCCACTGTAATGAAAACATTTGGTGCAGTAAGCGTAACATTAGCAGTCAATGGATACTTATTTTGCACTTTTGGCTGGATCGCACTCACCACTGGTCGTGTAGGTCGACGGGGGCACTCCAGGATAAAGTGCCCAATAGCATTGCAGTACAAACAAAGCCCTCGGGCCATTCTCATTTGGCATTCCTGAGGTGTCATACGCCTTCAATCTATCTGCACGGGCTCGGGATTTGGTTCTGGAGGGTTGGTAATCTCTTGGCTGGCAGGGAAATATGGCTGCAGTGCTCAAGTGATCATGGAGGTAAGAATGGAGGCGGGAGGAATAGTGGATAGCCAATGAATTTTTCCAATCCCATAGCATCGTCATAGGCAGCCAGCATCATACGTAGATTGGGTTACAATCCCTGTCGGCAAGTGGTTAGGAGAGATCGCTCTCTCCATCTGCTAGTCATTGCCAAAGTATGAAATTTTAGTGAATATTTCTGTACCTTGAGTCATATGATAAATCTATTTTCCCACCAACACACTGCCGTCCATGCGACAGAAAACCTCTTGGAAATGGTTGATGAGGGTCTGATAGGATGCTACTGCGGGACTGGCTTGACTCCACAGCGTATCAGCCCACTGCAGAGCCGGTCCAGATATAAGAGATGATATATGCGATTTTAGAATCATCTGACAATGTAGGACACGTGGCGAATGCACTGCAGCACAAATCCCTTGCACTCCTCTGTCAGACCGGAGTAGAGCGTCTGTCGAGCCATGGGACTGACAAGGGTAGGTGGCAAAGGAGTGGTGATTGCTGCAGGTGGATTCGGTGAAGGCATTGGTGGTGGTGGTGGCGGTGGCGGTGTGGAGGCCTGAAGTAGAACTCATCGAAGACTGTAGACTAATTCCTGTAACAGATCTGGGGTGCTCATCCTGCTGTGTGATGGTTTTGGTCCGAGCTTCTGTTATGGAAGTGAACACAACACAGAAGGTAAATAAAATGAATTGTTTATTAACACAGCAGGTCAGGGAGGACAGGATGTAACACAGAGCAAGGTGAGTAATAATGAGCAGGATCAGTTGCAGTTGAACATCAAACATAAACACAGTCTTTTTACAGTATTTACAGATTCGTGGAGACGATGGAGGAACACACGGACAATGGAGACAGCCACACGCCACAAACACTTGGCATCCTGAAGACGTTGGAGAAACACTGCAATGAAGGAGAACAGTAAGGTAGGTACAGGGTGAGTATATTCAAGCTCAAGGGGCAAGGGTAAGAGTTTACTTCCGTAAAACTAGCTTGGACGCTGACTGAGGTGTGGTGGCTGTTTTTATTGTGCTATTGATGAGGGAAAAGTGATCATGGTGGGTAGGTGCAGAGCCTGGCGTGTCTGTGACACTGTTATTTTAACATTTTCCAGAAAATTATTTAGTTAGATTTTTCCAGGCACCTAAATAAAGGAAATATGCTTAATTGCATGAAATGTGCACTTCAAATCTTATAAAGTACATATGTTCTATTATAATGATTCCCTAGTACAGTTTTTTTTTTTTATAATGTACTTCTTTTTAACATGGTTAAAACACAAAATAATCACAACTGAACTGCTGCCATTTATTCATGTTTAGTTTTATCTAATAGTACTTGTTTAATGCAATCATTTGGGTAGTTCTTTACAACTCAAACAATTTTTTCCCCAATCAAATTGACTATAATTACACCTCATACTTGAAACAAGCATGTCCGTGTCTTTTTGAATACAGTAAGTGGAAAAGAAATAAATCTCTGACATTAAAAACCTTCCATACAGAACATGTTATAATTATCTGTCTTTTAGATCTTCACGGTGTGCTTGAAGTTCAAAGCCAATAGAATATGTCAATGTTTTCTGAGCATGCTCAGTCCTGATGCCAGGATAAAGACGGCGATGTGTGTTGTTTGTTAATTGCTAGACTCGGTCAGAGCTTGTTGCCGTTTTGTGAGGTCCGTTCCCGTATTCATAGCATGGGACATTTTGTGTATGTCTTGCTAAATTCTGTTTATCTACTCCAATCAGCTGATCACTGTTGATTGCGTTTTTCATTGTTTTGCTGAAAAGAAATGCATACTCTCTCTTTCCAAAATAAATTTGTAAAACGTTCTGGCAAAAGCAAGGCACATACTTGTTTTGCAGTGTTCCTATGTACCCCGGCAAGTTTGTGTGTGGTTGTCCCGCTTTGTTTATTCCTCAGGGTTTCTTTATACAGCAGAGTTAAGACTGTGTCTTCCAAATTCTGTATAACACAAAACAATGACGCAAAAATAAAAAGTATGCCAGCTCTGACCAACCTTAGTCACTAATATAAAAGGTCGCGTCAGATTCAAATCCACTTCCAATCCTAATATGTAAAGCTATATAAAATAAGAAGGCAATGTTATCATTGCCAGACAGACCCTTTAAACAATCATGGTTACTGTCAACACCTCAAGTGTGATGGAGCCATTTCATAAACCTTCCCTTACATTTCTAGCAGCATGAACATGTTGTGCAGCCCTAACTGCATCAGTATTCAATCCTTAGTATTATGGTATTAGTTGTATCACTTGTATCATACTATAGTACTTAGGCCCCTGGGGAGTTTTCCATTGGTTTGATAGGTTAGAGATGGATAAAAATGTGAGAGTTTCCATTCGTTTGAAATGTGCACATAAATGGAAGCCAACTCTAATTGGGATACAAATAATATGTCTGATATTTCTATTCGGTGCTGATACGTTCGTATGTACCATCAGTCATATCAAAGCAGTACTGCGGAAAGATTGTTCGTTGCTATGTAATTAATGTAATTAGGTATACATGTCTCCTAGCAACTGAAGACCATTTTGCACAAACATTTGGAGTAATTTCACAAGTGCGAGCAATAACAGGTGAGCAGACTGGTTGTTTCTGCAGTAATTTTAGTGTTGTATACTGTACCAGGGCTATTTAAATTCCCTGAAACAGTTTAGTGTGGGTTTGTCTAATAATCTGAACAAATGATGATCTTTGATAAGTGAATAGTGCAATCCATTAGTGCAGTGGTTCCTCAGAGTCCCATCAGTAAAGATCAAGCATCTCTTTCTTAACACCAAAACAGAAAATGTGTTTTTGTTGACATAGAGTAGGCATGAAACGGTGCAAGCCTGATTCAAGCCCATGAAGACAGCTGTCTGTTTATTTCTTCTGTAAGTTAACTATTCTTTTTTCAACTCAAATCATCAGTGGTGCCCAATTAATTTGAATCATGTCATAAGGGTGACACCTGGCGTGAAATTTAGTTATTGCAATGTATTTCAGACTGGTGCAGTACTCCGTTTAAACAGCAGATGGCAAACTAAACATACACAATGAAGTATTTTCCAGCTCAGTGTTGACGATCCTTATTCACATTTATTTATCAATTACGCGTATTTCATTTTATTAAAAAGTACGATTGTATGAAATTATGGATGATTAAGTGGTGTGGTTCATGTTGTCACTTAAGAATGAATATGAAGTGTCTCATTGAAATTAATTAAAAAAATATAAACTCTTAAATTAGACATTAAATTAACATTCATGTGTTAAACACTGCAGTTTGGTAATGGACAAATGGACAAAATTTAGTAATGTAATGGAGCAAATCTAAATCTCTTTAATATCTGCAGTAATTTTCAAAATTTTTAAGTGTATTATACACATGGAATCAGTTTCTTCTTCTCATCAAGGCTGTATCTATTTGACTAAAAATACAGAAAAACACAAACTTAAATTTGTAGTTTAAAATGACAGTTTGCCATTTTTAATGTACTTTAAAATATAACTTGCGGTTTGAAGGAAAGCTGAATTTTTGCTCCAGTGTTCATGGTCAAGTGATTATTCAGAAATCATTTCAATATGCTAATTTATAATCAACAGGTTTTTATTTCGGCATGGGATACTTTTCAGGTTTCTTTGATGAATAAAAAGTACAAATTAAATAAACAAATATATATATATATATATATATTTAACAGCACAACAGTTTCAATAATGATAATACATCAGCATATTAGAATTATTTATAAAGAATCATGTGACACTGAAGACTGGAGTAATGCTGAAAATTCAGCGCTGTGTCAAAGTTTCAAAGTATAGTTAAATAGAAAACTTTTTTCCTGTTTTTCTGATGTTGCTCTTTTTTAAATTTCATTAAGTTCATTCAGATTATTTTTTTTTAAATAAAAATTGCATAAGTGTTTAATGACAGACAGTGCAGTGGTAAAGTGAGTTATTTATTTGACTCCATTAATGAGGAGTATGAGACAAAACGGTCCACAACAGCTCAAACACCAATTTAGTTGATTTAATAAGAATATACTACAAATCCACAGCATCATCCGTTTGGACTTGGGCAACTCGTGATATGAATGGCATTCCAAGAACAGATTACAATGTTTCTAAAAGATTCCACTTACATTTAAGATAGATCTGCTGTAAAACACCTTTATTTCTTGGTTTTCAGCTGTCCATGTCCACCATTCTAACCCAATTCTCATTGAATCACACTCTAATTATACCCACAAGGCCTTGACCAAGCTTCTAGATTATGATCCTTGGTATCAGTAATGGATGTCTAACTGCTGGTCCGCAGTGTTGATTAACGGCAGGCTGACCTTGTGGTGCCGATGGGCAACTGGTCAAGGCTGTGCACTCAACCCCACATGCCTGGGATGGGAAGTGTGCAATAAATCTATATTCTCAAAATTAGTTCTCGTCTACATCACAGATGCCAGCCTATTGCTTTGCGTGGTTTAGGTATTTTTTCTAACCGACACTGATGTCATATCCTGGTTTGAGGTACATTTGGATATATGAATTTGGCTTTTCTCTATGTGTGTGTGTATGGCCAGGTCTAATTACAGACTGGGTAAAGAGGCCCGTTGAGGGACATAAGTAAGCTTCTAGTAGGCCTAAGGTCTCCCAGATTTACCACAGCATGAAAAGTGAGAAATAGACAGAGAGAAAGAGAGACAGGAGCCAAGAGAGAAAGCTGTGGAGAAATCTAAGGACATGTAGGCGGAAAGGAGTGTGTCAGTGTGTGTCTATATGTGTGAGATATATGTGTCACAGGAAAAAAGGCCTTCTGTAACAAGTCTGCCCTAAACCAAATGGTCTGAAAATGAGAAGAATAAAATCAAAAAAATGCCATATAGGAAATAATTAAGGTTTTTGAAAGAAATCTCCTACAGAAATGATTCTACTATACTATTTTGCTGTTTGAGAAACATATCTTATCATTATCAATGTTGAAAAAAAAATGTTGCACCTAATTTTTTATTCTGTGCAAACACACCTCCTTTTTGTGCATGTTGTTTTTGACATTTGCAGTCACAAATGATCAGAGGAGACAGATTTTGTAGTCTGCTGCAATCCACCTCAAGCGAGCATCTATAACAGTCTGTATACTGAGGATTTGTTTAAATTGCTGCTTACAGACAGTGCATGTGAATAAATCCCCTATAGAGAAATGCTTTGACATAATTGTATCTGTGCACAGAGCGAGCCAGATAATTCGAATTAACGATAATTCGTTAATTCGCTAGCCAGATAAATTACCGGTTTGTTTATATTACTTGTTTGGCACGTTCACTCGCTTGCATGATGACTCTCAGAGAAACTGATCTCTGATTTCAGTTTAACATTACAGTCTCTCAGCTCTCTGTGGTTGCACAGGTTCAGCTCTGTACTTAAGGTTCTTGTTAAATGGTAGGTTTAGTACGAAATTTTTATATTAGAATATTTCCTTTTTTTTTTGCACAAATGATGTTTGTAAACAAATTTCAGAAGGAGGAATTTCCTTAGGATTATCAGCCGCTCATCGCTAATCACCTTATCATCCTATCAGATCGTGCGCCGCTTCCTATAAATAGCTAGAGCCCCTTCTCTCAGTATCTCGATCTAAACATCCCTCCTCCACCCCAGCTCCTCCATTCTCTAGCTCCTTCTCCAGGGGGAGGATGCAGGGTTCGGACTGGGCCGTGGGCCTCTAACCTCCCCGAGCCCGCTATGGTTGTTAACCCTAGGGCTCGGCAGCCCGCAAATGAGTCTCCTCTAAGGACAGCACGCTAAACTAGCTAGAATAACTAGTTAAACTAGCACTTTTTGTGCAACATCATTTTAACATGTACATTCCGTCGCAGAGAAATTTCCACTGAGTGGCGTTAAAACACAGGTCCAATATGTGGACCCTGCCACTTTTTATTATGCTGATATAGGTATGTATTGCAGCGGTTCAGAATTAAAATATCAGTGGACTGTTGCTAAAAGCAAAAAATACTCTGTCGTGCTGGAAATATGCCCTACACCAAATCCAACCCTAAACCTACCTGACAATGTGTACCAATGCAAAACTGATATAAAAAGGCATTTGTTGCTTATTTCAGCTTCCTTTTATGCAGATTTGTTTTTAACTGCAAGATTAAATTGGAGCTCCTTACCTCTTAAGTCCATCTTAATACATATGAAGCTGCAAATGTGTGATGCTAACATTCAAAAGCATCAGTTTTCAAATATCCCAGCATGTCTATATTGTTTAGAAATCAATCATAACATGAAATTCTTCAAGTAATTGTGCAAAACTTACTCTTTATTAATCAAAACTCTGCAAATGTGAAAAGGAATAAAAGGTGTCAGAGTGTCTTCACCTCAAGTGTTCATTTCTTTTGGGAACTGCAGAGATATGTAGTTATTGGTACGTATTTCACGTCTTGATAAAAAGTGCTCACATGTGCGTTTATGCCATGAGACCAGGTAGGTATATGCATAACATATTTTACATAATTTTAAAAAAAGTATAAAGCTAGGGCAGTAGGTTATAAGATACAAATGAACAAAAGGTTTACACCTAAATTGTGCATAATAGTACTTTTTGAAAGGTTTACGCAAATAATAGCATTGCAGCAGTATTTAGCAAGAACTGTAGTCAGATTTTTTTTTTTTAGTGCTTCCACCTTCCATGGACCAGAAAGATGGATTAAGGGATGGAGGAGTAAGACTGAACAGCAGATACATCATGAGGCCAGAGGTTGAGAAAAAAAAAAAAAAAAAAAGTAAAGCAGTATAAGTGGTTAGACTAAACCCTAATTCTACAGCTTTGTCTGAGTGTTTTTATCACATCCCTCATGGCTTTAGTTACATCTCTATGGAATGAAATTCAGTGCAAATTGTATATGCTTGCTCAACAAATTATACGTTTGTTCTGCATTTAACAGTTTACGAAGTTACTGTGCAACAAATGCACCCCTGTGTGTCAAATCCTTAACTGGAAAGTGAGCTACTAAGCAAACATACATAGCCATGCTTGGCCTCAACCAAGAATAAAAAGCATGGGGAATTGTGGTCGCATAAACCTGATGCATTTAGGCTTCTATTTGTAGACATGGACTTGATTATGGGGAAAATTACATTGCCTTGTCGTTGCTCTCCTCACACATTATCAGTGACAAAACAGTTTGTTGTGTTGTGTTTTTGATTGGTTGCTGTGTTGGTTGAGGCTCACCGGATCATTAAGGCATCATGTCATTCATGAATTTCATACTTGCAGTCTGGGAAAATGAATGGCTTTGGTGGTGCACTGCAACCTACAGCTGCAGTCTGGGTGCAATTCTAGAGCTCAAGCAGTTCAGAACATTTATGATGTTTTGGATTATAATATTAAAGGAAACCTTATTCATAATTATAAACATATTTTTTGGAATATTTGAGACAGAAGGGCTCACGACAACTGTACTTCCCTCACTGCACATGAATCAAATGTCTCATTAAATGTGTAATAAAATCTAGCCCTCAGTCTCTGCATGAAAAACATGTTCTGACATGGAGGGGCCAGTGAGGGGTTTCTGAATCATTGAGATATTAGTTTCTGAATTACAATTTTTGTGTTTTCCATTTAGATGCCTGGGCATATATATATATATATATATATATATATATATATATATACTGTATATATATATATACATACACAATATATAAATTTATATATATATATATGTGTGTGTGTATACATACACACATGCATAACTGAGAAAAATATGTAAATATATTAAACATATGTAAATGTTTGAACATAATATTAATTATATAACTGTGTATGTAAATCCATGAAAATGTTTCAAAATATATATTTTATTGTCTTACATCCTTTAAATAACAACAAAGCAGACATACCATTTGTTTAATTCATTTCTAATTCAGTGGCAAAACAACAGCACTGTGTGGGACGTTCTCAATAACAAAACATTCATGAGGTAACATTATAGATTTTCTCCTATTCAGTTATTCAGATTAATGTGATGTAAACACATGATCAGGTTAATCTAGCTTTATCCTGTGTATGTATGCATGTTTGTTTCTGTAACTGATTGTATATGCGTTGAAAGATTCTTACAAAGTCTATAGAGGCATTGGCAGATAGAGACTGTTTGTATACAGTATAAAAAAGACAGAGATGGAGCGTGTGTTGCACTTGTGGTTTGCTCTTTCCTCTTTTTTTTTCTTCCAGATTAATCAGAGACCACAAGAGGTGAACCCCTTTCCACGTAAACATGGCATGGTGGTGTGACACGGCCCATTAGCAAAGAAAATGGTGTATTCAGAGCAATGTGATTGTGGCTTTCTGTTAAGAGCTCACATATTTACAGGCCCCAGCATCGCTGCAGCAGGATGGTGCCAGCCGCAAATAATGTTTACACTTAATCTTCCAACAGAATTAGCACTCAGAGAGCTAAAATAGTAAATTACGGCCTGATTACAGAACAACTGAACATGTGGTAGAAAAATGCAAGCAGTCATTAGCTGGACGAATGAAGCGTTTAGCCTGTGTTGGTACGCTGTTTGAAAAGGCATGATTTTCTAAACTTTAACATGTAAACACTTGTTGCAGGATGAGGAAAGCATCTGTCGGTATCTTCTGCTGGGTTTCTTTCACTAGAGATACATGTTCGCTTTGTCAGTGTGTCAAATAGATTAGTGATTTCCATGGAATACATTTTGTTCTGGTTTGAAACATTTAAACACGCTTTGTTTTTGTTAAATATTTATAAATAATAGTTGGACGAAAAATTTGTTCTAGGATGAAGGATTTTCGGAGACTGTGAAAAGGTCTAACGACCAAAGTGTTTCCCCATTCATTTACACGGCCCGCACAGTAAAAATGGAAAAAAGATGCTTGAGGCAGCATTTCAGCTTCCTGTAATTTGTGCTTTAGTAACACTACCATAAAAAGGTTATGGCAGTTGAGATATGGTTTTATTTTTTCCTTGGAAAATTATCAAAAGTGGCAGTTAATGTTTACAACATTATAACAATTTCAGCTTTATATTCATAAGAATCCTGAAACGGATCACAGTTTCCCGGTTTTACAAAATATTATCCAGAAAACTGTTTTCAAAATTGATAAAAAGATATGTTTCTTAAGCAAATGAGTATATTAGAATGATTTCTGAGGGAAAATGAAGTATTAGCCCTGGAATAAAAAGGCAATTGCTATTTTTATTTCACAATTATGACTTTTTGTCTTAGAATTTGATATATAAACTCATAATTGTGAGTTATGAAGTCAGAATTGTGAGTTTAAATCTCACAATGACTTTATAATATGCAGTTGTGAGTTTAAATGAGGCCAATTCAGACTTTTTAACTTGCAATTGCGAGTTTATATCTCAAAATTCTAGATTAATTCTCAGAATTGCAACTTTATTTCTTAAGTCTCACTGTTCTGACTGTTTTCTTCCAATTACGATTCTGAGAAACAAATTGCAATATGTACACTTGAAGTGTTATTTGTGGAACCTTTTAATGCTGCCTAGAGATTGGCTGAGGGACCTAAAAATGTGCTTCTAAATATTTTTTCATTTTTACTGTGAATGTCAAATTATAAGAAAAATATTCCTAACAGCCCTGGGCCTAATAATCAGCAGTGTGATGGTGACTGTCCTTCACAGGTAGCAGTATTTTTAACAAGCAAATCCTAAATCAGTAAATCTCTAAGGAAAACTCCCCATAGAAGAGCAGTGAGGTAATGTGTCCTTCATCCTTCAGTCCTGCTGGCTGGATTTTAGTAATGAACAAGAATGATCAAGGCACATACCCTTGAATTGAGATTGATGCCGTGGAAGCAGAATCCCAGCAAGGAAAATCCAGAGATTGCGCCTGTTAAAGTCATATGTATGAAAATCATTAGAGTCGGTTCTGTGACTGAAAAGTTTGGAGATGAAAAAGAAAAAATATATATAGTGATACAAAACCCATAGGCAAAGTAAAATCTAGTTTAGGATCTGGGGCATTGCATGAAGAATTTAATAGGAGAAGGGAAGCCATTAAATCACAAGATGACAGCTTCACTTTTCAGAATTATTTCTAATATTAGAACAACATGTCACGTTGGAGGTAGAGAGCAAAACTGGAATAGTCAGAGTTCATTTTTTAATTTCCAGTCGCTAAGATATGCCAGTATTCCTTCTCTGCGGCCACCAGAAACAAATTCAGTTTTAAAAGGCGCTGCAGAAGTGTAGGCTCTGCATGGAATGCATTAGTCTCAGCTCGTGTCATGAGCACAGACCGATTGACTCTACAGACTCAATCAGATAGTCTGCCTAAGGAAACATACCCTCACTTGTTATATGAGTTTCAGGCTCTTCATAACATACTGAGTTTCAGAACAACTCTGATTGGATACACTTTTTTTTTGTTTAATTTTAATTTCAGATCATAATTCTTGCAACTGCATCAGTAACCGGTACGGTAACTAAACAGTAAATCAAAACTGATTTAATAAATTATTTAATAAATGGGTTGGTGGAACTGTTACAGTAGATGGTAGACTGTAGAGCAATTGATTTATAAATAAGTAATGGCAACATTTGTTTTTTCCATTAAACAATCAAATTGGTTTAATTTCAACATTTTTTTTTTGTAGTTGTGCCGTATTTAAAAAAAAAAAAAAAAAAAAAAATTTTCAACAACTTCTTTTTCCAAATAATCTATTATAATTTACATTTAAATAACTTCTTTTGCCAGTTTTATTATTCTTAAAAATTGTAAGTTGAAGCAGTTGTAATTTATTTGTATATATGTGAAGATAAAAGAATAGATAGCAATAAAAATATTAAAGGTATATCATAAATGCAGTCAGAAAAGAAATCTTGCCCCAAAAAAGTAAATCTTGATCTTGACTGATATTTTTCTCTATGTACATTTAAGTACCTTATATATTTTTTCATTTTTGAATGTAAAAATAGTCATATTCAATATTTTTCTTCATTATATGATGTTTTTATCATGTTTTATTGTGTTTTTGGTAACACTTTATTTTAGGGTCTCTTTGTTTCTTATTAGCATACATATTTCTAAAATATTAATATTACTAATTTATTTGTACTAATTAAACACATTTTAATGCCTTATTCTACATGACCCTATTCTAATGCAACCAAATACCTAAATGTAACAACTATAGCTTACCTTTTAATAAGCAACAAATTAGGAATTTATTGAGGGAAAAGTCATAGTTAATATTGAATAAATGTTCCCTATGCTAAAGTGTTACAGTGTTTTTATGTTCATTTAAATGACCATTTAAAAATATTTTAAGATATATATATATATATATATATATATATATATAAACAACTTTTTTGGAAACATTAATTTTACATTTTTGAATGTAGGGTTTGAATAATCTTTTCTCTAATAGTTTTTATTTTAGACTTAAATTATAGTCATACACACAAACAAACAAACAAATGTTGCATATAAGTAATAACTAGAAACAACATCAAAGTGTTGAACAATGGATTTTGTTGGATGAGATGACAGCGTTTTTTATTTTTAATAGCAGTAAAGTTTCTGCACAGTCTCTTATGAAGTTACTCGAGCATAGCGAGGATTTCTGAAGACTATATTTCCTCAGTCTTTATGTGTTAATATGAAACGCATCACTTCCTTCTCCTTCGACTCCTTTCATCCTCTCATTACAAAGCAGCGCACATTACACATACGCTAAAGCCGCTTCGAATATCCTATTGGAAATGTCTGTCTGAGGTCTGGCATTAACAGATACCAGAGTTAGTGGTTTCGTTCCCAAGCTCCTTTTCCACTCAGCTAATGAACGTCACAGGGCCTTTTAAAAATAGAGTATAAGTGTTTTAAAACGAACCGAACAGAGTGACACGAAAATTGCAATGTATAGAATGACAAACTGATGCAATCTACAAATAACTTTATAAAATACATGACACTAAATCACTAGAAGTTTCGCATATGTTCACTCAAACTCCCAATTAGCTTCCAAAACAACAAAAATAAAATCCCGGAAAGCATCGGCGCTCTATTTTAACAATCATCTGTCTGGGTTTCCTCTCGCGTGTGTCTGATTGACTCCGACAGGCTGGAGAGGCATCTTCAAAATCTAATAAGCATTAGCCTGTCAGACAAGCTCTACCTTGTGTCTCACACACATTCGCCAATTGGCCACCAGGTGAGAGGAGTCACCTGCAGAAAATCCCTTTTCCCCGGGGAACTGTCAAATTAGCAGTCAGCTATTATGGAGGCTTAGGCCTTGGACCCGCAGAGACGGAGAGAACGAGAAACGAAAGACAGCAGACTCACATAACCGCTCAGAGGCCTGGGGGCAATGACATGGCGCAAAACCCAAACCATATGAACATTAATACGCACCCGGGGGCCATTCTCGGAGATTACTTTACATAACGACTAATTGGCCTAATTTGTTAAATAAACACTATATTTTCTTTTGAAGCTTAATACAGGACCACTGGACATAGCAGTCACTCTGAGCCCAGCAGTAACACCCACATCGGATTTTGGTGGTCTGCTAAAGTCATTTCCCCTCGAAATGAACCTAATTTCCTCTCTGGGTTCAGGATCATGTGCGTGTTTGCTTCGCCTCAGTCATCTAAATGTAGAGATAAAGAAACATAAGTTATGGCAAAGCTGGGGTTGAACACAGAACTGCTAATGTCTGTGTTTTTTTAAATACTTTCAAGTTAATACTGCTGGGTGGAAAGTCTACAGCTACTTTTTATTTGATTTATTATTATTATATTTTTACACCAGCTGAGCTACACCAATCATAAAAGCGTTCAATTACCAGTCCAAGCCAGTTCTGGATTCAATAAAACTGGGATAAAAGAATAATTTTTATCCGCTTGAAAAATTCCAATGGCTTTTATTTTTAATTAAATGTACAGCTAAGTATGGACACAAGTTGCAAATAAAATGATTCTGAAATGATAAACAATGAACTTACCACACTATTTCAATAGCTTTATTAGGCACTGAAAGGAGATTAAACCTTTTTCGCCAGCATTTTTGTAATAACAGTGCATTCACGAGCAACACTTTTTCTGCAAGTTTCCACCACATAAAAAAAAAAGATGCCTTATGATCTCTGCATTGCTGTGAGTTGTTAATTTATTGTGGTTAAAATCTATAAAGTCAAATTAAATGGTAAAAAAAGAATTGCTCCTCCAACCAATAACATCCATTTGATAGTCAGATTTTTTTGCAGTATGAAAAGTGAATAAAATTGTTTTTGTTTTTAGTAACATGTTCATTAAAATATGTACTTTTCCTGCACTGTCAGCTTAGGTCATTAAACGAGTTTTCATGCCTCAAAACCAAACACATTTAAGACAGGCAAAAACGCTCTTTCAAGTCTTCAGTTTCATGGAGAGAATTATGGTTTTCCATCTGAGAAATACACACGAGAATGAACAGCATCTGTGTTCTCAAGGATATTTTTAATGCGAGTGACCAGCAACACCCCAGTATCTTTTGCTAGAGAGATTTATAGAAATCTGCTTTTCATTTGTGTCTAAAAAACAGCAAGTTCAGCTTGCCATTTGGATTAGATATACAATTCTGAAATATTACAGGGAAGACAAACTGTCAGTATCAAATTCAATTAGTCATATTGATGAATTTAATTCAAAATTTATGCAGATTAACAAAAGCCATTTTTAGCAATGCGAACTTAATGTGTCTCATGTACAGTAGATAAGCCTATCAAATTATCCTATCATTTTTTTGCGGTCATTTAATTGGAAAATGATCCAATTCACGGTGCAGATAAACAGACACCAGATAGCACCCCAAAACTCCTCACCCCATTCCCTGTCCCACCCCTAAGACGCTCACTTTTTGGCGACTCATTTCTTAGAAAAAGCCTCGGTGGAATTGGATACCCCGGGTTCCAAAATATCGTACCCCAGTTTTCGCAAGCCCGGAACTAGTTGGCTGGCCTCAGATTTATTGTACCTTGCCGTTCTGGAGGAAGATCGTATGCATGTGGTCAGTAGCGAGGAGCCTGCGACCCAACCTCCCTCTCATGTTACGCCCTATATATAACATCCATTCCTCCAGCACCTCGCTTCAACCCCCCCTCCCTCGTTCCCTCGCTCCAGCTCCACTTCTCCAGAAGCGCTGTATCCAGTCGGGCCCAGACGGCTCAGTCTTTCCCTCTCCCTCTCTTTCTCTCTCTCTCTCTCTTCCGTCTGTCACCCGAGCTTCCTCTTGCAGGCTGTGTGTGTTTACCCTCTTTTCAGGCCTGGCAACAGGGCTGCATGCTCAGGATTACCAGAGGCCTTTCCTTTCATCGCCGCCCGCTCCCTATTCCTTTCGGCTGGACGACGGTGGCCACGGGTGCGAGGCTGTGTGATTTCCCGCTCACGGAGTTAAGTGGATTTGGAGATACTAAAGAGACATGGATCACTCTCTGTTTGGATGCCTTCGGAGCCCCCATGCCCCATCCCAAGCCCTGCACCCCGCGTTCGCCCAGTCCTCCCTGGCCCTGCACGGCCGCTCTGACCATGTCTCCTACCCCGACCTCTCGGGACCCTCGCCGCCCTGCAGCTACGGGGGGGAGGAGGGCGGCTTCGGGGGGCCCCTTCACAGAGTTCACCCTGGTCCGCAGCATCCGCACCTCTCACAGCATCAGCCCTCCTGGCACATCCCGCAGATGCCCTCGATCGACGGGGAGCGCCACAGCCTCTGCCTGCCTCACCCGGACGCAGCGGCTCCAGAGCTGTGCGGCGCAGGAGGAGCGGGCTCGCAGGGCCTGTGCGCGGGTAACCCAACACTCTCTGGAAGTGACCCTTCTGGGGCATCATGCGTGTCGGGGGAGTACGGGAGACAGACCATGTCACCTGTTGAGCGAAGGAGTAGCAAAGGGAAGAGTGACAGTTCAGGTACGCAGCTTGAAACGTTTTCTTCTGTGTTCATATGTGTTGAGTAGAATTGTGAATTTGATTAGATTTTTTTTTTTTTCTTTATTGTTGTTCAGTTATTATGATTATTACAGTATGAATATTTCAAGGGCTTTCCATGACTCAGAATATTATCTGTTTTTTTTTACTCATCAGAATAGCACAAACAAAAGACTTTTACTTTATTCACTAATTCAGCATTTGATTTCTGTGTTATTTATTTATTTTTGTTAATATTGGTAGTTAACATTAACTATTGATATTGTCTATTTTCTGTGATCCTTACCAGATTTGGAATTTAATTTTGATAATGTGTTTTAATAAATAGTATGGTGAAATTTATCCATGCACAAAATTATATGTTTAAAGTAATGTTTAGAAAATAGCCTAGTTATTTTAATAGTTTATTTTGCAATGTTCAGTAAGAATTCGAAGATTAGTGTGCGTTTATATTTTGACATGAATAAAAAATTGTAAAACAGGAAAATAATTAAAGCTTTATTTTAAAATGTAAATTTCAAATAGCATTTAAGAGTTTTTATTTATTCCCTTTTAATCCATATCAAAACAGTTTTAAACAAAAATCGCTCTATTTTATGTGTACCGCACTAATATTTGTTTCACATGCTACTTGCTATTTCTTTGTAATTCATTAAATTATCTTGCCGTATCTGAGTAGAAATTGTTTCAAAGTAAAAAAGCAGAAAAAAGTGTGATTCATTTTTACACATCTGACATTGATATCAGATCCAAACACACACAAAACTATAATCGTGCAAGCTTTACAAATAAATCAGTTATTAGAAATAAGGTTAAAAGCTGCTTGATATTTCTTAGTTTTAAGAGAGAACGCTTCCTGATATGACAATAAATTTAAGGTTGATGGCACAAAAAACAGGACCAGAATCCTGACTGGGCTGAACACGGCACAGTAGTGTTTTAATGGCAGGGCCTGGAGCCGTGGGGCTGCTCTGTTTCTTTCTCATCATCAGTCTCAGCAGTGTGAGTCACTCTGGCATTTACCCTCAGGTCTTTAATAGACCACAGGTGAAAGCTGCCGTTAAATGCTCACACTGCCCGCAACTGCGCTTTTGATGCCCCCAAACATATACGCACCGTTTACGGCTGGGGAAAACCGTTGCAGCTGGAGAGTTTTTTATATAAAACGTGACCTAAAATGCAAGAACAATAGAAAATGTCCACACCTGGTGATCCAAGTGGTTTGACACTGACATGCAGTCTTTAAGAAAAAGCAACTTGGTTCTTGCTATATAAAGTAGAACTGTGAACAGAACGAACATCTGGAGGAAAAAAGTCACTGCTGTGTTTAAAAAGATTTGTTCATTTTTTTTTTTCACTTTACAGTATAAACTGAATGAGCTTTCACTTTACAGCTATTATGCACACTGATGGATAAGCCAAGTGATGGTAGAAATTTCCAGAAGGCTTCTGTTGGCACTTGCCACCTTTATACCAAATCCAATTTCCTCCAGTCTGTTGGCAGTTATCAAAGCCAGTGTGGTTTTTATTTAGAGCAGTGTCACATATCGAGATGTTGCAGCGATATGCTGAACAGATTATAGATTATTCCGAAAAGTGATGCTGGATATGAAATATGAGTTTCGAAGCTCATAATCTTGCCTTCTATAAAAACCTTGGATTTCTAGAGCGGTTGTATTTTTAGGAGCCAAAAATTCGACATCTAAATCACACCCGTCCCTGAATGGCAAGCCAAAAGATGTTCATTGGAAACACATTTTACCTTAAAGGTTTACTAACTGGATTTTAACTTATTGTTTTGCATGACACCGTTTAACAGTGTTACACTGTTCATTCTCAATAATCCATGTTATAAAAGTAAACATTTTGACATTGGAAAATTAGTGCCTAAGAAAGGAAAAAAGGCAGTAGTTTAGTTTATACATTTTAATGGAAAATATATATAGAGTTATAAGGCATGGTGTAATAATGAGAAGGTTATTGGTTGCAACTTAATCCCTTGAGTTAAGTTTTGTTTAAAAAACACACCATATATATATTTGATTTTAACAAAATCTGTTAATTTAGATGCTAGCATACTTTTTAACAATTTCTTTGTCCAATTACAATTATTTATTACAATCCCAATCAATTATTTGCTCTGGGATGTATACTTTTTTCATGATAATCTATTCAGTTTCATTGTTAATATTAATCAAACTCTCTATTCAGCAACAAAGTATATATTTAATAAATAAATAAATAAATGAGGGAATCAAACTATTATGCCTCCTGTTTTTGCACATTAATTTTTTCAGTAATATATACACATCGTCATAATATATTTGTTACTATAACTGAATATGCACTGCATAACAAGCTTCCGTCAACACATAAACGGTCGCATTTGATCGTTTTGGACCAATCAGAGTGTTCCCTGGGAAAGCTTCATGTATTCTGTGTGTGGAAAATGAAGAGTAAATTGATCTGATTGTTGGAGAGTGTGAACGAAGCCCTGTTGATTCAGGCCAGATTTGAGCATGTGCTCCGTTGTCTGGCCCTTCTCCGCCTGCTAAAAACACCACAGCCATATCGCCATAATAAAGGGTGATTGGCAGGCCAAATTGTTCCGCTTTCATTTTTATTTTTGTTCGTTTATTTTATTTCAGAGCCCTGCAGTTTATCACACCATCTTATTTTTTCACCCTTTTGCTTTCCCTTAGCGTTTTTTTTCTTTTCTTTTTTCTTTCTTTCTTCTTCTTCTCTTTTTCTGTGCACTTACAGCGGCTGGAAAGTGATCTGTTTTTCATTTCAGATTCCCAGGATGGGAGCTATAAGTCAGACGTGAGCAGTAAACCTAGGAAGGAGCGCACAGCATTCACCAAGGAACAGATTCGAGAGCTGGAATCAGAATTCGCTCACCACAACTATCTGACACGGCTTAGACGTTACGAAATCGCTGTCAACCTTGACCTCACAGAGAGACAAGTACGTTCAGTACTGAGCCTGTTCTCACATGTTGCTAACAGACATAACACTGGCACTTCAAAATTTTTCTTAGCTTGATGGGTAAAAAAAAAAAGCCTTTGCTTAAGGGCTGACTTCATTTTAAGTGATTAAGTCGTATAAAGCGATAAACTCAATGCTTAATGTTTGTAACTTTCAACAAATTAAATAATATGACCTCATTTACTGATATAAATCTCAAAATGTATTTCAGTATGAGTTTTCTTGAAATATGTTTTACATTAGATATGAGTGAAGTGTTTTACACAGGGCTCTGTGTCGAGGGCTTAGGTCTATCTGTTAGGATCGAGGGAGGGATTCTCTTTTTTTTCTTTATTTTGAGAACAGTTTTTGAATGATTAGATAAGACAGAGAGAACGTGACATGGAGAGAGAGGGACAGCATGATCCAGGCTGGAAGCATGAGCACATTTTTATTGAATATTACATTAATTCAGAGGCCTCCAATTTTCACATCTGGTAATTAACTGGATATAAACCTTTCAAAATAGTGACTATAAAATCATATGAAGGAGACAGGGGCTAGTTGTCACAAAGGTGTACAGTATCTAACATTTGGAGTAAAAAGAAATTTTTTAAACCATTTTGGTCACTCTGTTTTAAATGTCCAATTCTCATTATTAACTAACTATTAAATATGACTTTTGGTGTGGATGAACTCTTTGCTTTTTATTAAAAATTAAAGTTAGTTATTAAGTTTAGGAGTAGGAGATGTAAAATATCTGAAATATGATGATGCAGAATAAGGCATTAATATGTGCGTTATAAGTAGTAATAAACAGTCAATATGCTACTAATTTGCATGCTAATTAATAAAGAGAAACGGTCCGTAAAATAAAGTGTTACCAAAATTTTATAGAAATCTATAACTTGCACAATTTCTGTTGGTTTTGTGTATTTTGTGCATTTTTCATTTTCAGTTTCACTATTTACTTCAAAGAAAATAGTAGCTGTTTTAATGCAGGCCCCATTGTGACAACTTACCCCAATAGAATGTAAAACATGCCCTGTTATTGCACAACATTGCCACAAAAGGTTTAAATAATTATAGATTTCTTTTGTAGTTTCTTTCCCCCTTATATAGTGTTGTAATATAATTTTTAAATCCAGTTAACTCACTTTTACTTTCACTTTTTGAGTGAAAACTAGCCCCCAGTTTAACATATTACTCTTTAAATATATTTAAAATTAGACTGGTTAGAATGGAAAAAAAAAAAATGGTTGAAGTTTACTTTAGATCCAGTTTTTTGGTGTTTTCCTCAGTATATGCAACTCACTCAGGTTTTGCATTTTTGTTTTATTCTCTTTTCTCTTCCTACTCCTCCACACAATTGCTCCCTATCCAATGAGTCTCAGTACAGATCCAATAAATTTGTGGATGTGGGTTGATCTGAAAATCAACCCTTTCTGTGTATATACTTGTATTTATTTATTCCACATGCACACATTTGAATACATATAAAACTGAATGTTGTTTTGAAATAATGCTATGTGAAATATGGTAGCACAGTTCCATAAATCCTGTAGTTATTAGTCTAAAGATTTGCAAAAAAGTTCTCACACTTCATCTAAATGTTCTTGTCATGTAAGGAAATCTGCCGACTCATTTAAGAGCTCGCTTTAAAATACCTGCGCTGCGCTTCCTTAAATAACCCCCTCAGCCTAAAATAGTCCCGCTAGGGGGTGAGGCGACGCCACTCGGTCCAGATCCGATCGACCCGTTTTAGGCAGCAGCTTGATCATCCCAGAGGAGACACAAATACAGAGCAAAGCGTCAAGTCAGGACCCAGAGAGTGGGCCAATGGGCGACCAGGAGTTTTGCATCAGCACATAACTGACCAGGTGGAAATATCCCAGAGAGCCAATGCTAGCCCCCACAGAGCCAATCATATCGCTGAGCCGCAAAACTTCCCAGAAATCTGCTCCAGAAGAAAAACACCAGATCCACAGTTCCTTTAAAGATTAAAAGCAGATATGAAGGACCCACAAAGCACTTGAAATGAGGTGTTTTACGGATGTGGTCTACACGTGTGGGATCTGAGTGCTGTGTTGGCAGAAGTTGTTGAGAGAAAGCTTGAAATCTGTCGCTCATCCGATCTGATAGTATGAAGGGGGTTCTGATATAGAGGATGGTTATAGAGTGCGGGTCTGCATGCCAAAACAACTCTTTCTGGAAAGTGCCATAACACACACCCTAACACACGTTCCCACAAAGTGGCGTTGAGTTTCCCTGATGCAGATCTTGGATGCCTGTGTTGCTAAGAGACCAATAAAGTCCCATAAACATTAGTGTGTATAATCGCTTGGACAAAAAAATGTCCCTTAATGAACAAACTACCTTTATTTATTTATTGTTTTTTTATTGTAAGTGATATACAACAATTATTTGTTCAAAATTATTCTTACAAGTACTGCCTACTTCATACAATACAGGGTTGGGAGGATTTTAGCAAAATATAAATATTGCAGTTGAGGAAAACAAAATAACCTAATTTAAAATATGCATTATTATCTTAATTAGACATTTTACTGTAACTGTTAAAATCATTTTTAAAGCCGTTCAAGTCAGAACATTTCTATTTTGCGATGCAGCAGCACAGATATGTTAATTACACAGTTTTCAGATAATAAATTAATATGAAAAAATGTAATCATAAAAATCTATAAACTTGTATTTAACATTATGATTCTTCAGTTTGATTAAATAATGCATTCATTAAGTTCTTCCCTTAAGTCAATGAAATTGTTAATTTATTATAAAAGTTAATCTCATTTTATTTTATATTCAAACATCAAAGCTAATATTTCTGGAAATACCTAATTGTTATCAAAGCTAAAAAACTAGTTAAGATTAACATAAATAATAATAATAAAAATAATAATAAAAACATATTTACTAAAATAGCTAAAACTAAATAAAGTAAAATGAAACAAATAAAAATGTAATAAATAACTATAAAAATACTTATAAATGAAAAAAGAAAAAAAAAATTGCTTTGAATTAAAAATGTTTTGGACTAAAATTAAAATCCAATTTAAAATATTCACAAAATTTATAATAGTACAAAATAGTAAAAAAAAAAAAAAACACACGCTGTGTGTATAACAGTATTTGTATTTGCCTTGCACGTAGGTAAAGGTATGGTTCCAGAACAGACGGATGAAGTGGAAGCGAGTGAAGGGAGGTCAGCAGGGAGCTGCAGCACGGGAGAAAGAACTGGTGAACGTAAAGAAAGGAACTCTCTTGCCTTCTGAGTTCTCTCCAATGGTCGGACTGCACCATCCCATGGGTTCTCCCAGCAACGAGGACGACAGTCACGACAGCGACCAGAGCTCTGAGCACACGCATTTATGATACCCGCACTCCAGCCGCTCAGAACCTGCCAGCTTCCTCAGGAATCAACTACGTCGGTACTTCGAAGAGTGTTAACATCTAGTACTGGGTCGTGTTGTGTAATTTCATTCTGAGTGCTTAGGGTTTGTTTTTGGTCTGTGAAACAGATGCTCACAGGGTTGCAAACCAGAGCTCAGCCCCCAGTGGCCCCGGACTTTGTAGTGTAGTCTAAATAATAGTCAAAGGTGGCCATAATTTTCAAGAGACTATATGCATTTCATCCGATTTTGACATTGTAAATAAATGTAAGATTGAATGTTGTAAACATTCCACACGAGTGCCTTCGAGAGGATTTTTGCACTGTTTTAATTTTTGCCCTAACTGTTTGCTACTGTATTTACATACAGATTTTGATTTAAAAAATATGTTTAATTAAAAACACATAATCTGTGACAGAACAGAATACGTATGATCTTAGTCTGTTTGTAAAGAAACAAAGGATGCCGTTACAACTTATTTTTGAAGTGATTTGTTTTGTAGTTAAATTTTTAGTACTTGGCTGGAAACAAAATGGTGATTGAATATAGCTCTAAACGTTTAATTTCAAAGGCTAATATAATTCAAATCTAACTATTATAAGAATCTTTTCAGTTGCCTAAAGGCTTGTGTACTTCAGGACTGCAAATAATGTTCCACAATCACTGGAGGAGTCCAAATAATACACTACACTTCAAAATATTGGGTTTGGTAAGATTTTTTTAGTAGGATTCTGTTATGCTCACAGAGGTTGCATTTATTTGATCAAAAATGCAGTAAAGACAGTAATATTATGATATATTAATACAATTTAAAATCATTTTTTTACTATTGTTTTTAATATATTTTTTAAAATGTAATTTATTCCTGTTAGGGCAAAGCTGAATTTTCAGTATCTTTTAAATATTAGTAGTTAATAGTATTAACATAATTAGTATTAATATAAGTCTACTCTCATTTTGTGATCAGTTTAATTACATATTGAAAAAGTATGTATACTGTATATATATATATATCTCACTGACCCCAAACTTTGGATTGGTAGTGTTTATAATTTATAAACGCAACATTACATTGTATAACATTCTTTCTGTTTTTAGTTTTACATTGTACAGTAAATAAACAAACGTTAGGTATTTCAGTTTCAACTTTTTTCCCCCACAAAAAACAATTAATAAGAAAATAATAACAATGGAAAAGGATTATGTGTTGTAAATGTTCTGGAAAGCCATGTTGAAGAGCTAATATTACGGTTTGGCATTTCTGTAAAGACCACGTGAGTGAGCATTCTAATTTCTGATTTCTGGACTGGCACTTTACGGAGTCGGCCAACCTCTCGAACGTCTTTGCTCATATATGAGAGCAGCTGGTGATTCGATAGCTGCAGAAGTTTGGACTCTTTTGATTTGTGGCTTTGCCGTTCCCTCGACACATAGGCAAAACCCAGGCTAAGTGGATTTGTTTTCAGTTGTGGTCAAAGCCAGCCATGCATTTTCCCTCTGTGGAAGACGTTTTTGATTAGCCGTCCGATTTAGATGTTTGTGTATGATATACTGTGATCAAAGTGAGACGAAGAACGATCCCCTTGGGGAAACAATTCGTGGCTTTACGAAATGAATGGGAAATATATTTATGACCCCTCAAACCCTGCCAAGCACCCAGCTGCACTGATCACAGCCGTGTCTAAACAACGCATGATGAATATGGCCCGTCAGAAGCGGCCCCAAACAGACAAATCAATAAAAACACGAGCAAATAAACACAAATCAAGACAAACATGACTTAGGTATGAAAAATACACCGCAGATTGCAAACAAAGCTGAGCACAGACACACACGCAGGTAAACAAGCAAGGCTTTTTTACGTTTGTCTTTCTAAACAAACGCAAGTTTTTGTACGAGTTTGTTGATTTGCTGATGGAATGATGTTTCTTTCTCTCCAACCACTTCGAAAACTGTGGAAAGAAGTAGGATCGTAAAAGGGATGGTCCAAAATATTTACTCACTCTCATGTCGTTCCAAATCTGTATGATCTCTTTTTTGTTTGGAGCAAAAAGAAGATATTTTGTCGAATGTTGACAGCAAAAGAGTTGCAATTTCCATTGTCTTCTGATAGATGGGCAAAAATGATAATGGAAGTCAATGGGAACCAAGACCAACGTGGGTACCGACATTCTTCAAAATATCTTCTTATGTGTTCTTGAATGATGACAGAATTAAAAATTTTTGGGAATTGTACTTTTATAGAAAGGTTCATCCAAAAATACTCTTTCCAAAGCTGTAAGACTGAACTTTCTTCAGAATATCTTATTTGGTGTTTGAAACAACATAACAGTGAATAAATTCATTTTTGAATGAAATATACAGTAGTGGAAGCCAATTCAATTCCATTTCAAATCAAAAAGTTTTGTTTTTGTTGTTACAGACAAAAAAATCCAAAGCGTAGTTACGGTAAGGTTGTTAATTCCATTTAACTCTATTGGTAACAACAGAACTCGCCACCATCGCTGCTTTTGGGAAACGCCCCCCCAGAGCAACTGTCTTGAAGCACAACCCTTCGGGCACAGTTTTATTTGCATAGAGTGCAAAATAATCCCATTTCTTCCTTGCATCAAAGTAATTACGTAGCTTTATATTGTTCTCCTGTGCATCTAGTAATTTTGCAGCCAGTGCGTGCATTGCTAAAGGAGCGTTTTATTTTTTCCCTCCAAAAAATAGAACAGTTTTTTTGGAGTACCTCTGGCCCATGTTGCTTTTTGATCCTGAATTAACCTTCTACCTTGACCCCACAGGGAACGACTTTCCTTTAGCAGGAAGGGTAATGTTGTCATTTCTCCATGCCATGCCAAGAACAACACAGCCAACTGAAGAGTTTTCCACACAGGGTCTGAGTGTCTCAGCCTCCTTCCAAAAAGTGATTTAGGGTAATTTTCAGCGCAACTGTAGGTGTTGATGGATGATGTTCACTGAGGTACGATATACCCCGTACACCACGTGACTGTTGTTATTTTCCCGCCCAATCTTTTCTTTGTCTTTCATCGAGGAACAAAAGCAACGGTTACACAGGTAATGAAACGTTGGCATTTTTATAGAGACTGCAGCTCTCTGCGTCAGTGAAAGACATGTCTAGAGAGTAAAATGACTACGGATACGCCTGCTCCGAGTTTGTCAGTTTCTGCAAAGCGTTTGGGTCAAGGCCAGGTCATGATGCATCTGGGACACATTAAAAAGGGCCATCTGTGAAAAATCTGCAACTGTTACATGTTTATTTAAGTAATTAGACACAACTTTGAATTAAAATCGCATAAAAAGTCTCAGTCTTGCCATGTTGGAAGTATCTATTCAAATGACACACCTTTCCTTTATAAATGATTAGAAAAGCATTCTGTGTTCTTTCACATACTTTAATTCCACTGTACTGTATGTGTTTGAACCTGTTCGAATTATGATGATTATGCATTAAGACAGATTTAATAATAGCTGTTCAGAGCAATCCAATGATGTGGTTTAATCATAATATCACATATTCAGTATTCGGCTAGGGCTCAGGAAACCCTTTTGAATCTTAAGAATATGGCCGGATGATACAGGATGACGAAATGCAGGAAACCACAAACCCTCCAATAAACTGGCAGGGGACCATGACTGACGGCTGTTTTAGCCATTTAGAATCTTATTTATTGGCACAACAGTCACTTTTACTACAGAGGATCTGGGCCAGGAACTGAAACTAACAGCGTAAAATGTGACTTCACACCTGGAGCATTAAAACCACAAGTCACGAATATAATCCTTAGAACAGAATGGAGAAGAACTACAATTATTTTGGAATTATGAATACAAGTAAGAAAATGTTTAATAACAGGAAAGTCATATTTTCCTTGTTTTCATAACTGCTGTGATCAAAACTCTTAAAGGGTTAGCTCACCCAAAATTGAAAATTCAGTTATTAATTAGTCTCATGTCATTTCAAATCTGTAAGACCTTAGTTCATCTTCGAAACACAAATTAAGATATTGTGAATGATTTCAGAGAGCCATCTGTCCCTCCATAGACAGCAATACAACTGAAATATTCCAGATCCAGAAACGTGGTAAAACCATGGTTAAAACAGTCTAAAACAGTCTTTTTTATACAAATATCTCAAATACGTTTGCATATGCCTTGCATTGTGACTCTCTAAAATGCCGGAAGACATAAGCCACGAGAGAAGAATGGTTGAGTAAATGAAGTTATTTGTGTTTTCTTTGCACAAAAAAATGATGATGTTAACAATAGCTGCATTGTACCCAATTATTCATTTAAATGTAAGTACATAGTAGTTAAGTCCACCTTATGTAAAGTTAGACTCTGTTTTTTGTGCAAATTTGCATATAATGTAATGGTTTACAAGACAAAAACTGACACAATCTATATACACTAACTGCATCCCATTTTGTGTGCAACTCTGAATAAATAGCAAAATAGCATAGAATCAAAAATATATGTATTTTTTTAAATCATATCCTAAATAATATCTTTGAATTCATTCATGCTTATAAATCTTAATTTGCATTTTGCACTGTTTTAAGAACAGTGGTATTAAAATGTAAGAGACGGACATTTTAACAGATTGAATCACTGACAGAAAATAACAATGTCATAAGATGTCTGTCACGCCCTCCAGGCGTTCCATGTCTGTCATCTGTGTTTTTGCTTTCATTCTGTCTCCCTCGTGTGCTCCTGTCA
>JAUCMU010000039.1:7399992-7413159 GCA_032275025.1 Enteromius treurensis
TATTTAGAAAACTTAAGTATTTTCTTGTTGCTGTCAATATTTATTTGAATAATGTTTATATTTCACTTTATACTGCACTTTTTATATTGTCCCTTTTTTAAAAGATATCTTTTTTTTTTTTTTTAAATGTGGTGTTTTGACTTAATCTGTACCTTTTTTACATCTAATATCGTCTCTGTACCTTCATAACTATGTTAGAGCTCACATACAGTACTGTACAGTAATACTGATGTATCGAAACCGGACCGTTACCGTGGCCAGAAAACCGTGATACAAACCGAACCGTGGGCTCACTGTACCGTTTCATCCTTAGTACATGCACACATTTCACACTGGTGCACACAATTCAAATGTATTGATTTATTGATTGTTAATACTTGCTGAGTTATTAAGGGGGCCTTTTGTGCTTAACTAATGTTTAAATCTTCTGTTATGAATAAATTAATAACTTATTGTATATTTAATCTATACAGATATATCACTTTAGAAAAGCATATTAGTACTTTTTTTTTTTAGTATTTTTTTCCAGTTTAATATTTTAATACTCCTTTACTATTGGTGCTCCAGTGTAAACAAACCTCAGAAGAAACATGTGTATTAGGAGCCTGCGACATAAATGCAGGCTTTTGTCTTAGCTGTAGTAGTATTGTAGTGCAATGGTGCTGCTCCTGGAAGCCTCGCATGTCCAGACACACACTGCCAGCTCAGACAGTCTTTGTTATTGAGTGATGCAGCCTCCTGGGGTGGCCTGTTTTCTTTTGGATTTTCCTCACACACTCAAACTCCATTTTTCTGTGGCCAGTTGGGAAAATATTTGCTTTTCTGCCCCCCTCCCCTCCGTTTCTGGAAGGAGGTATAGGCTAAATTCACATCCGTCTCAATTTCGAAACGGTTCATCTGGGTTTTTACCGGCAGAATGTAGACGTGACAGGTTTGTGAGGAGTTTTGCTTTCATGTGACTTGATTTTCCGCCACTCCTGTCTGTGTTTTTTAATACTGCTCATCGGGAGGCTCGGTGTGAATCACGCTGTGTTGAATTGCACCCTTGAATGTGTGAGTTTGGAGCAGGCGTGTTGTGTACTGCTTTTGGCCGTCTCTTTGATGGCTAACGGTTTAGCCATCTGGGTCAGGCCTCTCTTCCCAGCTCCATTTGTAGCACATTTGTGTGGAGGACGGGTGAAGGGAGTGAAAGTTTGCTATTGCGAATGTGATCAACATCACAGGGAGAGTCTATCCTCCCAACAAACCCAGACCACAATCATACTTTTGTTTCATGTATGATCAAGGTCTTTTTTGTAGGTCAGGCGGTGTAATACTGTGTGATGGGTAAAATGTGTAAACCCATACAGTGGACAGGTCTGTTTAATGTTATTAATTACCATTGTAAACGTATAGCTTTAGTAACTGTATTGTACAGTATTTTTGTAGTTTGCATGTACTAAACACCTTTTAAAAACAACTTTTCTATGTTTTGGGCTAAGGAAGATTTTTTTAAATAAAGAAATTGTATCCAATGAATTGCATATTTGCATTTGCAACCTAAATTGACGTTGTGCTTTTACGACGTGAGCAGAAGACCCATTTCGACCCATTTCCTGGTTAAAGTCATTAGTTAGATTACAGTGGCCTCGTTTTTGTAATGTTTAGTTTCCCAGGTCAGGGTGGATTCATTTCTCAGCTCATCTAGTGTGAAGCATTTACTTTGAGCAAATGTGTGTTTGTCAAGCTTGGGCTTTATTGACCACGCACAAACAAGCCCCTTTCCTGTTAGAGTGTCATCTGTGAGTGTGTGTGTGTGTGTACATATAGAAAGCAGAGTTAGCCAGACCAGTGTTTACCCAGTCCTAATGTAACACCTTTGCCCCAGACATCAATGCCCCTACTGTCACTGCGGAACAAACTGCCTCAAGAAGAACCCCTGCCTATGTATTCAGAGCAGGGTCTCGTTTAAAACGCTCTTTACATTTCCCAAATAGCACAGGGAGTGTGTTGAATGTCACATTCAGCTTCATGCTGTTTTGTTTTTTGGTCGTTTGCAGCAGTTTAATGGTACGTTTTCATTAAAAAGAAAAAGATAAAAGATTTAACCATTGAAATATAGCTTGTCTACCCCTTCTGAGAACTCTATAACCTTTACCCAAGTTTCTCTCTCTCTCTTAACTCTTCTGTTAATTTGCTGCTTTGTCCGCTGACTCCTGTGATATGAGCCCTCCTTCAAAGAGGAACTTAAATCCGGCCAGAGGTCAGCAGGTCGCTCAATAATCTCTCCTGATGATGTCCTGCTGACGGAAGCTCAGTCACTCATCCACCCGTCCTGATGCACACTCGCTCGCTCGGCCGTGAGGAAAAAATTGGAGAGCTGACTGAGGCCTGATGTCCTCTTCCTGTCCTGACTAGCAGCGTTCAGTCATTTATAATAGAGGACTCTGTTTGGCTTTATTAGATGCAGTGTGTGTTATGCTAAGCTAATATACTGAATCCTTGTGCATGCAGTGTGTAGATAATTTTACTAAATAATATATAAATTTTTTTTTGGTCATAATTTTAGCTGTGTTTACTAGTAATAGACATTCAAAAGTTCAATAAGATTTCTTATTAAAATCTGTAAAAATAAACAAATAAATGAAAAAACAATAATATTATGAAATACTATTACTATGTAAAATAACATAGTTTTCTAATTAAATATATTATTAATTGTAATTTATTCCTGTGATGGCAATGCTGAATTTTTTTTCCAGCAACCATTATTCCATTATTGATCATAAAAGCATTCAATTTTTTTAACATAATAACATTTCTTGTTTTAATTTCTTGCGCTGCTTAATATTTTTGTGAAATATTTTTCTTTCTTTTTTTTTTAATTCTAAAACCTTAGTCTTTTGAATGTGTGAGATGGAGGCACTGATTACTTTTACGTGTTGTATTATGTATAACCAACAGGTAATTGTATATGTAATAAATTATAATATTTTCATTATTTTTAAGCAAAACAAATATTCACTGATCACTAATTTAAAGAATCTTGAAAGTACTGAGTAATATTTACACTATACATGCACGTAATATTTTTAGAGTTTGTCTTAGGGTTATTTGCATGTAGTTATGTATCATTTATTGTTATTATTGTAGTAAGTACATGTGACATGTAACAAGGACACCTTAAAGGGGTCAGATGGTGCTTCATGCACTTTTACAAGCTGTTTGGACTGAAATGTGTGTTGGGAGTGTGTGTACACAACCACCCTAAAATGATAAAGATCCACAGGTAGTTTTCTTTTGATTTAAAAAAAATAAGTTGCCCCTTCTGAAATCAAGCCATTCTCAAATGCATGTCGGTGTGGCGTCACACTGACAGAGGCCACTCCCACATAGTTGATTGACAGCAGCGTATCACACAGACTGAACTGGTGTCTTACCTCAGACAGCCTGAGTGAGCATCTATCTGAGACGCAGAAACAGGCAAGACTCCTAAGGGATTAAGGTGTGTTGTTGTTGAGTGAATTAATGAACTTAGCAGTAGTGATTTACTCCCGACATCTGAGTGACTGAAGACGCAGAGGATTAATGTTACCATAGGTTCTGAAGGGAAACACGCCCTTGATCAACCACAATGCATTCATGTTTGTGCGAATCATTCATGATCCAGCCTCACCTACAGAAGCAGTGAGTATAATGTCTTTTAATGAATCTTTGAAAAATTTTAAAACAAACTATATTACAAAATTTCCATTAAGACGCTAAATAATCATATTATATATAATCATATATTATTACACTTGTGGAAAATTGGCTTTGTATGACTCCTTTAAGACACAGAACCGTGTAATGCCTCATTTTGGAGGTTTTAAACATTAATACAAATGCCCTGAAAAGTGCAGTTATGTATGATAAAGTTATTCAAGCTTTTCTAAATAATGTATTCGGCAGTGTTTCTTAACAGGTGGTAAACAATATAAAACGGGGACAAATGTTTGTGAGAGCTATCAGCTATAGATTACTGTTTTCCATACTATTTGAGATGTCCTTCAGACTGCAAATAGCATAGTGCATATTGAACATTGAAGCGCAGACAGTCTTTAGTCTAAATGAGAGGGCATATTCCATACAGAAATTGGTTCTCTTGAGTCTGTGCTCACTTTCAAAAGAAAGAGCCTGTTTGGTGTGACTTATTTCCGCTTTGTAGCAAAACTAAAGTATGACAGTGCACTCCTCCTCAGGGACAGAGAAGTGTTTACTTTGGGGTAAACATTGTTGTGTGTGTGTGTTTAGTGAACCTTTTTTTTTTTTACTTACATATGTTGTCTCTCTGCAAGTCTGTAAAAGTTTCCCATGTTTCCCTCTGCTTGTGAAGTTTCCCTCCAGCTGAAGGGTCCAATTGACCATAAAATTGCAGTCCATCAGTAAAGATGTGTGGCAGCGGCAGGCCAGGCGGCGGATCGCAGGTGACCCCTTATTATTCGACTTCCTCTCCTGCCATCCTGCATCTGGAATCATTTAGACAGGTCTGGCGCTAACGAGAGAGAGCGTGCTGATGTGATTCACACGTGAGTCTGTGATGCATCTTATATTGTTATGGCCCATCTGTTGCTTGCTGTGACGGAGGTGGTAAATTCTACTGAGAACTCCTTCATTTCGTTTGTTTGTTTTTTTTGTGACAGCGATGCAAATATTTTCGATAAACAATCTACGGACCATCCAGGACAAATAAAAAGTCACTATGCATTTCTTCTTGAAATTAGTTTCAGCTTGAAATAATAACTGCATATTATAACACTAATTCCATTTGTTTTAATGCGTCAAATGCCATTTGAATGTAAACGATGGTATAAGTAATGTGTTTAGTATCAAAGTATCAAAAGTGCAAGTACTGATTATTAAGAGGAATATTGTTTTTTAATTATTTTTTTGGAAAATAGATTCATGGTGTACTCGTGCATTAAAATTTTGAGCACAAAAAGGTTACAGTCTGCAACTTTAAGGTCAAGGATCTCATTTATGAACATACAAATAGTATTGAGCTTGTGCTCATCAGATCAGTTGCAATTTGTGAACCAGTTCAACAGGTTAATTGAAAATAATCATCTTAAAAGAATGATTGATAATGGATTGGAGAGTACTTCATCAGAAAGAATGATTCAAATAAATCATTTAGTGTGATTTATGAATGAGCTTCACTGGTTTATAAAAGAGAATCAGCTGATTCATCATGAGTCTGATATAACTTTATACTGGCTTATTCAGCATCATGAGCTCAAAAGAGTGATTCATCACTTGTCAAACATCACTTTGTCTGAATTAATTGTTCAAATAATTAAATCACTGTGATTTATGAACAAGTTTAACATGTACATTGAAAATGTTTAGTCCAAAAATAAGTAGGCTAATAATGAATGACATTTAATGATTTATTTAATAAATTAAATACATTTGGCATCAATATGAATCACACAAATGAATCATTCTGTTCAATCCGTGAAGTTAAACAGTCTCAACAGTTTAAAAAAAGCATTCACCACAAATTAGACATCACTTTTTCAACACACATTATTCAGATTAATTATACTTTGCAATTTATGAATTACTTTAACAGGTTCATTAAAATTATCAGCTCGAAAAATTATTAATTATGAATCAGAAGTCCCAATTAACACAATACCTTTATCAGGTTTATTGAAACGAATCAACTCAAAAATAGATTCATTATGAACAGAACATCACTATCTTAGACCTGGTTTTAAATGATTTACTTCAAAAGCAAAACAATCTAGTGAAGTCAAAGTTTACTGAAATTTAAATAAATTTTTTGGTTAGGAATACTATCCAGATGGCGTTTAATACATTGTCCATGAGTTTCTATGATGTAATACTGTACTTTTTATTAGCTGATTTTTTAGTGTATAGAATCTGTTAGACGTTCTGTGTAAGTCAGTACATGTTACATGGATGGTCCATATGGTGTTGCTATAGTTAGGCTCAGGCAACATCATTTATGTTCTCCTTCAATCTTAGAACCTAATGAGTACTTTGCCTGTTAGGTACGTCAGTGGCTTGTCTCGAACGCACCTCCTCCTCCACGGCAGTAATGATTTTTAGCCGACAGCAGTGGGAACCCATTATTTAGACTGAAATAATATGTTAACAATATAATGGTAGGTCTCTTGATGTGAATGGCCAAGGCTCGACTCTCAAGGATTCTGTTTTGAAGTCGTGCCAGTCGATTAACTGTGGCTGAGACCAAGGACTCAAAGTGCTGGAGTGGGACAGCATTTAATTGCGCTGGTTATGAAGGAGCGTAAGTTAAAGTGTGTATGGAAACGACAGTGTGTTAAAGCCAGACCTGTGTGATATACGACTGTGGTGTCGCTATAGGCAGGCTGGGGAGGGTTTTTTCTTTTTTCTTTAAAATACCACCAGGCCTGGATCATAAACGTAGGTGACGGTCATCTGCTCTGCTATGCTCTGGTTTTACCTTCACATGAGCCTCAGAGTGGGGAATGCATGTGTGTGTGTGTATTGCTCTCTAATGATGTAACACTTGGCCCTGGCTGGGTGGTTTTGAAGGCAGTTCATGGTATTTCCCTCAGTAATTACCTATTCTGCATTAGCACTGATGGAGGCTGGCCCTGACCCACCAGTGAAGTCATTTGAAGCCTTTTCAGACAAAAGCCAATAAAAACCCACCTGCCTGGCAGTCCGCAGTCTGACTGGGGTACAGAACTGCTCCATAATTGTGAGGAAACTGGTTCTGATTTTCAGAGCCGCCCTATCTGGCTACAGCCGTCTGCTCTATTCACGGCAGCACAGTTTTGATCAGAGGGTGTAATTTAACTCGCTAAAACTTGAAATGACCTCTGAGCCTGTTTGAAGATGATGAAGTGCACTATGACAGCACTACATGCATGAAAAAATGCTACTTTAACCATTAGGGTTTCACGTTTTTTGAAGAAAATGTGAGTGCTGCTCTGCCATAAAGAACTCACTGTCACAGTGTTGTGGGTGGTCACCAGGCTGTTTGATATGATTTTGCTAACATGCTTGGTCCTGTGTTGAAATTGTTAACTAAACTATTAATAAAATACACATTTTTAAACTAACAAACTTGAAAATGAAGAAGAGAAATGCAATGAATGGCAGGAATCAAGATTGTATTCGTCTGAAAGAAGAAATTCATATACACCTAGGATTGCTTGAAGGTAAGTAAATCATAGGGTCTTTTTCATTTTTGGTTGAACTATGCCTTTAATTTTGTTTCAAGTAAAAAGAATGACATTTTTTAAAAAGAATGCTTAATCAGACTCTAAATTCTAAATTTAAATTCTAAATTCCCCTTTTTTAATAAAAAAAAGGTAATATCTTAATGAAAAAGTAAATTATGTAATATAGTCATGAGTGTTTTATATTCAGACATTCGTTTAAAATATCAAATAAGTTTACCTTTATATGTATGTTAAATCAGGTTTTAAATTGTTATATGAGAGAGTACACATCCTAACCGTTATTTTCAAAAACACTTTTGAATAATTTTCTCGAGGTAAAAATATCTTTGCTTCAAGGGAAGTGGCACCCCCAGATTAATTTATTTTTTTAAAGGATTTTTGGCCATAAAATGAAAGTCCTCTCTATGACATACATTCCTGTTTTGTTAAAATATTAATGAATAATTCTACTTTAGTATAATTTTTAAGAATATAATTCGCTTAATGAGTTTTTTGAGATATTATGATATCTGGACAATTGTGTCATCCCCAGAAAAATAACTTTAATTCAGAAATCAAAACATTTATTATAGCACAGTCATGAATTGCATCATTAAAGATATTTTAAATAACTCAGTGGACAAAGAATACCATCAGCTCACTGACCCATGACATTGAAGTAAAATATGCTGATCTAATGTTTGATTTTGACTATAAACATGCAGACTTGAAATCCAAATACGTCTTCAGATTTACATTTTGTTACAGTTGAATCTCAGCCTATTACAATAAATCAAGCAAGCTGTATTTCACTCACCTGACCTAACAGCCTGGAGAGTTTATTTTCCAGTTATCAAGGGCTCTTGGGTCTCAATGTGAGGGCTGTTCACCTGAGAGGATGTGGTCATGGACAGCTGAGTGTGTCCAGCTTTTTAGAAGAGGTCAGAGAGCGAATGGATGATACTTCCTGTTAAGGGCCTTCCAGGTGTGGACAGAGGTCACTGCTAGTGCTAAAAGGTCTTTTCCACAGCCAAAACGATGCTAGCTAACGGGCCGGCCTGGACAAGCTCGTGAGACACAGCGATGTCTCCTCCTGCGGTTTCCCGCTAGCGCGACTCAGGAGAGTGCTGGGGTCTCGCAAAGTCAGGAAGTGTTTATAACAGTTCGGCTTCTGATAAATTCAAACTGACATTTACTTAGAGTAGCGCTTCCGAGTCGCCGCACAGGACGTAGCAAACAAAAACAGACAGGCTGAGATTTCGCAAAGGGTTGGAGAGCTGACAGACAAACAGATGTAGGAGAACTTGATTGAGTTAAGCCGTGAACAGTGAGTGTGGGAAGAATGAAATGTCTGAACACGGCCTGAAATGTTTGATGCAGATGGGAGGAGGGGGAGGATGAGTTTAATGCAAGGGTGAGGCCTGAAGACTCAAGGAGTCACCCCAACCTTAATTCAGATAATGTTTGCGTTGTGATGCTCCTCTGTGAACGTTTTAAGCAGGTCAGAACAATAGGAGACAGTGAATCAGTGTGTTTGTTTGGCGTGTGTGTAAGTGTGAGTGTCTGTGTACCAGATGTAGTGCTCTGAGAGTCCCCGACTCTGTAGGCGGTGGGTGTTTCTGATTGTGTCGGCAGCCATATGGAGAAAGGAGGTTTGGAAACATCCCATTACAAGTCATACATCAGAGGCCTGACAGCCTCGTTCAGTCCTGTTTTCATTTCAGTCACGAGTGCAGCTGCTCCAAGCCTCTGGATCCCAGCCGCCTCCTTAACCCCTCACACACACACACACACACATCAGAGAGCGGTGTGCCACCTTAAACACTTCATCTGATCATTATAATGCACACAAATGTCCGCAGCCTGCCATCTTGAAGTGTGATGAAAGCTGTTTTTGCTGCTCCTCCTACTGAGTTTCTTCAGTTCTCAGCACATTTTGCCCTAAAGATCTACTTCAGGAACTCTGCTGCACGTAACTGACCAGATGGATTTTTGATTTTCCAAACGTTTGTTTATTAACGCACATGCATATTGACTGTGAGTACTTTCAGTTACATGACAATGCTTCACCATATTGAAATTAAACTTAGCATGTGTCATTAATAAATTCCTCTGAGACTGTATCTGTAGAGTTTGGTGACAGCGCCACCTATTGGTCCAAAAACCTACATAGATTTAACAAAACCTCAGTTCATTTTTAATTGTAAAAGCTGCAGAGTTTTTTTTAAATGACAGATTTTTATAAACTTGATTTCGTGTGGCTTAATGGTGAGGAAGGCTGTACGTTTAAACATAACAAATGTGCATCTTGTCCTATGTTTATTCTTGTGTTTTGCTTAATGGGATGCGCTTGCTGCCATTCAGTGCTTGGCCACATAATTGCCACTTGTCTTGATACTTCCTAAAATATTCCTTCTCTTAAACAAAAGGCAGAAGTTCTACAGCTTTCTAAAAAGAAATGTTCTGATAAAAATAATTCTCATCTTTAAACTGTTAGTTTGTTGCTTTGGCATGTGTGCATCTCACTGACACTTTGGAGATCAGAAATTCATTCATTTATAACATGTACTTATAGCAAATAGTTTTTATAAAATTCTAAATTCAATTTGTTTCTAAATTCCAATTTTACAGTATGTACCTCCTAATCTTGAAATTAACTTTATTAGGTATCATTATATTATAGGCACCATGTATAATGTATTTCTTTGTGTTAAAAAAAAATGAACATTAACATTTGGTGTTACTAATTTCATTAACTGAAGAATCACCTATTTTTTCCCCAGTTACCTCCCTACAGTTTGAATTACCTTGCCTTTCCTAGCTTCATGCGTTTTATCACATGCCCCAGTTTCTGAGCTCTATGAACAGGTGATAAAAGTTAAACCAACCAGCCACATAGTTTTCACATTTTTACAGTTGCTTAGTCCTCCCAGTAGTAAAACAGACAATGAAGATGACTAAAATGGTTCTATAAGCAAGGTGAAATTCAGATACATACTATGCATCATAAAAAACGTCAAATTATTCCAAAGTAGGACACTCAGGATGAAGCTTATCTCACTTAGGGGACCGCTTGATTCTAAGCGTGACGGAGCAACCTGAACATCTGTTTCTTCAAACACAGATAAAACAACACTCAAGATATCATTGCCCCACATTGCTAATGATGAAAATGATTGCAACGCCAGAAATGATTGCTGCTCTTCTCCAAAAACAGACAGGCAGAGCATCCAAAAACCTTCTCCGAACCCTGAGCCAAATTTCCACTAGAAATCAAAATTTGGAAGGCCTTGCATGTTCAGATCTTCCAGTAAATCAGGTTGATCAAATGAGTTAATGTCTGACTGGCAAGCATCATCTGTCATGCAGCTCATGGATCGGGCCAAGATCCACAGGCTCACACTGGCGACATCACTCTCTTACCCGCAAGAACAACGGGATTCCTTCATTCAACCTATTGGAGTCATGTTCGTCTCTCTTCATTTGTGTTCCACCATAAAGCACTAACACGTCTTCTGTCGAACTGGGACAAATCACTTTAAAACATTTCATACCCGTGACCACTGTATTTAAATGTACTATGTGCATTTTGAGTGATAGTGTTTGGAAAGTTCACTGATAAAAGCCAGAGAGGAAAACTGCTCTGCATCAGAGAGAAAGGACCATGACTTCACACACTGTCTCTCCTCAAACGCACCCCTCTTGCTCTCTCGCTCAGTCACTGATTTGTCTCCGCGTTACAAAGTAGCCTGATGATGTCATGGTTTGCGAGCACTGACAGCAATGCATTGAGCCATGCCAAATTTCCATACAATTTATGTTATGATTAATCCATCTTTTCAGATCGTTTTGTACAGAGAAAAGAACAGATAAAAACAAACAATTAAATATGTAAACAGTATATATATATTTTTTTTATAAAGTTTGTGCCTCTAACTGCATCAGAGTTTTTGTGTATGTGTGTGTTTTTATCCATTTTTGCAGGTGGAATAATTCAAAATGTATTATTGTATAAGGGTAGTTTACATATCAATGTGTCCTATGGTGTGAAAAAACTAAACATTAACATTGACAGTGAAATGTCTTTCATGTTATAAGATATCATATTTTTCTATATTTTTGCTATGTCACACCATAGGACACAGTCCAATTTTTATTTGTCAACTACCCATTAACAGTTTACCAGGTTATGAATTTTATCTGACATTGTGTTCTAATTATGGATTATATTTTCGGATTAGGGCTTTCAATCATCAATGCAGACTTGAAACCATGAATTACTAGTGAAAGCTAACAGCGCCATCATGTGGTCTTGCCTGGAACATGCTGGTGAAGAAGTCAAGATATGCCAAGTATAAAATTATGTAAATATTGCATTCTCCATTACAAACCCATGGAATCTAATTTAACTGTAATGGCCTGATCATTTTACACTGTAATACAATCAGGATGACAAACTGACCTTGCCGAGACAACTCATGCGCCACTAGGTGGAGGTGTTATTCTAAAACATGACAGTAAAAAAAAATTAATATTCCAGTGGTTGAAAAAATCTAAAGTTGGACAGCTGATACTTGATATGTAAACTACTAAATCATTTGTCATCTCCATAGTAGGTTTCCTACACTGCTATTTCCAGTAAGCCACTTTAAAGAGCATTGTCCGCAAGGCATTTCTGAGCTTTTATTTGATCGCCCGTTTGTTCCTTTTACAAATAATTCCTCTATGTAGTCCATTATATTCACTGAATTATGCAATCAAACATCTTTTTATTCGACTGTATAAAAGCCGTCTGTGTTTATGTTGTTTTTGGACCTGAGAGCTCTTGAGTGCTGTGGGTCAAGGCTGAGAGGAGACATAAAACAAAAACATTTTAAAGCTGCTTCGCTGGACATGTACAGCACAGTATTGCAACAGCTAAAAATGTATCATCTCGGACTCCGCAAGCCTATTATCTGACGCTACAGAACAATGAACTAAGATAAAATGGTGTTTCACCTCAGGGGTTATATGTGTGGGAGAGAAAGCAAGAGCTTTCTGGAAGGAACGAGGAGAAAAAAGCCCTGGAAATCAGGTTGGGAGCACTGGTTGCTGGAAGAGGCGGTGGGTTATATTAAGTAGAACATAAACAGATACCTTATTCTTTAATATCTCTTCCATGAGATCTGTATGGATTCAAATACAGCTGGAGTAAAGCTCTACAGAGGCAGGGGATTCATGAATTTAGTCATGAACTGAGTAAATAATTCAACTGTTTAGAGCGCTTCAGTATTGATATCGAAAAACTAACTGTATGAACTCTATGTACATATTCAGATCAAAAAGGGAAGTTAAGACATTTGATATATCAGTAGGTTAGTGAATCATTTATAGTTTCAATACAGAACGATTCATACTGAATGTTGAACATCAATTTGCAAACACAATCTGAGGTCACTGTTCTTCTACTGTTTTTCCTCTCTGTTCTCTTCTCTCCATGTACTTGAGCCTCTGTGACTTATCTGGAGCATGTATGAAGGATCCCAAGAGGACACCAGGTTTGTCTGGTAGGATGGAGGAGGCTGCATGACATAGATACATTTGGGAGAATTGCTACCAAAGCATGAATGAGATGATGTAACCAGGCGCTTTCTATGAATAGTGTACAGTTTTTATAATCTATTATGCAGTAAGAAATTGACTTAGTAGAAACAAGTTCTAAAATTGCATCAAACATTTTAAATGCATCAAATTTCTAAATCCCAACACTTAACATTGTGATTTTTGGTCAGTGCCACCGCAGAAGTTATCTGTTAAAATGATATTCAATTCATGGTTACACTTAATTTTAAAGTGTCCCTGTTACATATTAGGTGCACTTACTGTTAAAATAACAATAAATTATGCATAATTACACTGTTAACAATTGATGTAATTTTTACAATAAATTTTACAACAACGTATTGTATTCATGTTTTTGCTGTAAATA
>JAUCMU010000039.1:7413259-7441229 GCA_032275025.1 Enteromius treurensis
ATACAGTGTATACAATTACAATTTTAATTGTAATTCTCTCCTGTGAAATTACAGGAAATTCCTGGCAACTGAGTTGCTGTAAATTATAAGAAATTACAGCATTTTCCTGTAATAATTTACTATAATCACAATAACACTGTTGTAAAAATACAGTACTTTGTTGTAATAAAAACACAGGACATAACCTGTATATTTCTTGCTGTAAATTCACGGCAATTAGTTGCCAGGAATTTCCTGTATATTTACAATAAATTTTTAACAGTGTACGTGCAAGTAACCCTAATCTTGTACATCTGCAGTAGTTAATTAAAACTACTGTGTAATTGCACTGTAACAGTGACGCTTTAAAATACAGTAACCCAATTCATTAACAATTAAGTTATTTTCATTTTCATACATTACTGTAATAATGACCAAATAAATCTCTTTTCTTTGATTTATTGGAGATATAGCTTAAATCTACCATACATCAACCTTAAATCCCGGACTTGCTAGTTACTGAATGGTGGCCAAATTTAAACGGATAGTTCAGAAATTCACAAACTGTATGAAGACTGATCAACACACAAACGCATAGGGCTCATAAAATATGGTAAACTAAAGCTCAATCATACTTGCTTGAAACACAAGAAGCAATGTTTTCTTGTTCATTCAAAAAGTGCATTTGAGCTATACTGTTTAACAGATTTGATGTGCTTTAGATATTATGCATTCTTAATAATAAAGATTCTTTATTGGTATCTGGTTTCAATGAAGAACTTATGAGATGCATGGAACCTTTCCATTGGACAAAAAAAGTTTAATTTTTATTTTAGGAAAAAAAAATGTTTTAGGAGCTGTTCACTGAAAGGTTCTTTGGAAAACTAAAACTGCTTCAAAAAATGCTTTAAAAACTCCATTTGGAACCTATTTTTAGGAGGGTATGTGAATAACAGCTTTTCATAATATAAAATCTGTTCATCATAAAGTAATTGTGTCTTTTCAAAAGACTTACATCAAACCACTTAGTTCTGGTGGATTTGGTGGAAACATGGACGATAAAACACAAAATGATGCTGTAGGAAATCAGCATTAGCACATTGCTGGATATAAAGCCATTATATGAAATGTGTTGTGTATTACAGGCAGTAAAACGTGAAGAAAACAGCATTTATTAGAACCATATTATACTTTACATTCTTCACATGTTAAACCTATTATGGTTGCGTTTGTGTATTTTGAGGTTGTGTAAAGCAGGATGTACTCTACACTATGTGAACAACTAGACCAAAGTGGAAAAAGTGAGCCCAGATGAGAGTTGCATGAAATAAAAGGGACTTAGGATTGTTTTTTACCTCTATTTTTCTGCAGGAAACAGTCGGTTTTGATGTTTTCCAAAACAGAAAGGCGGGACAGATCATATTCGCTCCATGAAATCCACAAGAGTGTTAGTGCAGGGAACAACTCAGTGAAGAAGAAAACAGCAATGCAGTGAGAGCAGAATGAATTCAGAGCACATCAGCTCATCATGGGATCTTTCCAAGCTTCATATGAAGTCTCCAGGGCTCTCCTCATCTTCAGAGTTGAAGGAAATCCCGGGTTAAAGCTCCACAGCTCTGCGTGATTGGGAGCAAACGGATAAACATCCACCCCGTGCTTGTGTTTTCCGGGTTTGCTCCCAGCAGAAGAGAAGAACTACAACATTCCCAAAAAAGAAACAACAAACCCACACGCAGCACCCAAACAAACACAGACACTCATCTGTCACCAGAACAGAGGCTTTGAGACGTGTGCCGAGGACTCCACTGGGGAAAGAAGGCTTCTTCTTGTTCTCGACACGTCTAATCTCTGTAAGCCTCATCGCTTTCAGAGTTTTTGATGCTGAGATAAGGGCACATCTGCACCCCCGGAAACCTTAAACCCTGTTCCTCCAGCAAACACACCAGGGATTGTCGGCAGCGAGCGCTGCAGATTATAGAAAGATTATTGGGGGTCAGAGGTCAGATAAATGTTTCACTGCAGCTGATCGTGTTGAAAATACATTCTGACACCTTCAAAGGGGGTTAACCTCATGACCGTAAATATGCCAGGTATCTGCTGCTGTACAAACGCGCAGCCGTAAAACACTCTGAATGAGCTGTTTGTGCCAGAGACCGATAAGGACGTGCAGTAATTTCTCTTTTTTTCATCTTAGAAAAGAATTCTAGTGTGCTACGCTTTTTAGATCCATTAAAAGAAAATCTCTGGAATGTCCAGAGGAATAACATCCATTTCCTATTTGTACAGCTTGTACCATCTCAAATACATTGCTCTTAAAGTTGAAAACACCTATACAGAGAGTGAATGTTTTTTAAATCAGCCATGATAAAACAGTGCTTCCTTTTATTAATGATACATTTGTTTTATATATTTTATATGGTGTTAAAAGGCAAAAGCTATCGTGTACTGATCAGCTTTTCTGAATAAGTTTGAACACAAAAGCATTGTAACAGAGTAAGTTGAGGCTGAGAAATTACTATAACTTGTAATGTTTTGTTACAACGAAGAATATCATAAACCGAAGAATAGGGAAGCCACAGGCATTATTGCATGTAGTGGTTATATTAAACTCCATATTGTTTTTATAACAATATTATTAATGTTTTACACACTGCAAAATATTCCTGTTTTAAATATACACTGTTCCTTTGAACTTTCTATTCATCAAAGGTTGGTAAAAAGAAAAAAAGTCAGTATAGTAGAATAATCTCTGAAGAATTGTGACACTAAAATTTTTCATAGTTGTTTAAAATTGTACTAATATTTCATACTCTCACTGTTTTTACAGTATTTTTAATCAAAGAGACCTTTTTCCCCAAAAATTATTACTCCGAACTTTTGAACTGTAGTTTCTATCTATATTTTGTCTTCGCATGTATTTCTCAAACATAACCCATTGCCTCATATATTTACATGGCTTTGCATGGTTTTGATTTCAAGCACCAAAGGCATATGAACAGGCTTGAGTCAGCTTCATATCAGTGATTCATCTTTGCGCTGGTGCACGGGATGTTTTGAATGTATGTGTTCTTTCGAGTGTTGTGTGATAGGGGAGGCGAGCGGCTGGGCTTACTATATCAACTCTTTTCACGCTGATTACATGTACAAGAGTGACTGTGTGTGGGCAAATAGGAGATTGTAGACTATGCAGAGCACTTCTGAACATTATAATGACTGTTTTGTCTCAGATTGGTGCGCAGATACTCATTAAACCGTACCATCTTAGATCAGACCCAGTGACTGAGCCATGTCTGTTTTTCTCGGCACTGAAAATCATCCAATGTTCTTGGCACTCCAATTCAAACTGACTTGATGAAATCAGGTACTGTGAAGCTGAAAGATTCAAGTACCAGTCAGTCTGTACAGACGATATGAAGTATGTGAGACATCAGCCCAAATGGTCTTAGAAAGAGGATGATGTAGTAGGTGTTTTGGCAGTGATATTTACATTATGGAATGGACTACTAATACTCCTTTAATATCTGATAAGCAGAAAAATCCAGTGTTATTAAACACTACTCACACTTTACATTCCAAAGATGTTTAAGAGGTGCTTTCTAATTAAATCACAATTATAACCTAATTTGCTGCATGGCATTTGTTACACTGCAAATATGTCAATTCCAATTTAAAGTACTTAATTTGTTGTATGCAAGTCAACTTCATGGGTCTCAGGTAACATCAAAGCCTATAATTTTATACTTAGGAGAAAATATCTGAGGCTTTTCATAAGAATTCCACTTTGTTTCTTAAGAACTTGCTTAACTTTGCCCCAGGTGAGTGGGTGAAAAAAACAACTGTATCCTCAAATGAACAAATTAGAGCGATAATACCAGATTTTAAATCATATTTAAAGTGCCATCGGAAGGAAAGGGCAGCTTTCTCCGTGTATTTTGACGTCAGTGGTTCAGCTATATCTTGAACTTTGTACAGACAGTTTTGGCCCATCCATGCAGTACACAAAGTTGCGAAACTGAAAGTGCCGTAATCTCTGTGTTTACTCTGTAAACCTATAACACATAACAGGCTGTGATGGTAGCAAGAATCTGGCGGTTTAGTCTGACTCAAGCGTGAAGTGTTGGTTTCCCGGCAGATCGTGACTGCTTTTACAGTTCTGGAAGTAATACAGGAAAGCCGCAGCCAGTGTGGGTGGCCTGGCAAACAGAATACGAGCGGGCACTTTACTTTACGTGCACCGGTGAGAGTCTGTGGTTGGGACAGAGTGCATTTACGCACGCAAAGGTGGGAAGAGGAGAGGCACATGATGGCTTTCATTTTTCACAAGGCCATTTTTACGTGTCCTTGCTTCTAATCATTCTGTATATGCTTTCAAAATGTTTTTCTGTGTTTGACATTTTTGATTATGAAAGGCCTTTCACTTTTACTTGTAGAAGGTTAATAGCAGATCATGATGTAAGTAAAGAAGATTTTAGGTGTTAACTGATAATGGATCCTTACAAACCACAGTTTCATTACATGAATTAAGGTTTGGAAAGAACTTACTACTTTGTAGTTGAAACGTTTGATTGCATGTGAGAGGATTTTAAACTAATGGGTGAAAACACTACAGTCACACATTAACATTTAACAGTGACTGTAAACAACTTTACAGCTGTAGACCTTGGACTGTCCCATTAGCACTAATTGTAGTTAAAATCTGACTAGAGGAATGATGGGAGAAATCTAAGTTTTTGGGGTTTTTTTTTTTAAACCAGGGATGGTATTAAAGGATAGTTCACCAAAAAATGAAAAAGTATCTATATTTTACTAACCCCTAAGCCATGCTAGTTGTATATGACTTTCTTCTTTTGGACAAACTGTCAGTTTTGTGTTGTTTTATTTATCCTGACTCTTCCATGCTTGGTAATGCTGGTGGATAGTGGTCCTTATTTTGAAGCTCCATAAATCGCATATAAACATGACAATGGCTTGGGGGTGAATAAAATACGGGGTAATTTTCATTTTTGGGTGAACTATTCATTTAAATTAGCCCATGTACACATGCAAAGCACAATTTGTTTTATTAAACAGAAATTGATTTGACCTTAAAAAAGTTTGTTGGTTTCATACCAGAATAAACCTGAAATGGAAAAATGTAGGGCCCTATGAAATCCGTATTAATTTATTTTTTCCCAAATTCTTTTTTTTTTTTTTTCATGATATTTCCTGTTTATATTTTGCTCAATTCATATTTTTGTAATCACGTTTCTCTTTTTCTAAAAAACGTTTTTTTATTCTGAGATGCCATTTTCATTTATTATTATTGTATAAATATATATATATTTTGTTTTTACATAAAACTGTTTTTGTAATGAAGCAGACTGACAAGGAGCTAAGTAGTAGCAATGTTTATTTACAGAATGAGTTGGTATATCAAATAAACAGGTGAGTAACAGAATCAGCAGACAATCGCTGCAGAATAATGAGTGGAGAACTTAATGAGTCTTTCTTGGTTGCAGGCTGCAGATGAACATGAGGGGAACAGACGAGACGACCACAACAACACACCACTAGATCCACGCTGACACGGAGAGGAGACAGCAGACCTGGAGATACACGGAGGTCCAAGGAGCACACTAGGAGAGATCAGGTCTGACAAAGGGTAAGTATAGGAATGCAATAGAGTACTAGAGTCCACTTTCGTTGCTACGAGCTTAGACCCTGACTGAAGGAGTGTGTGTGAATTTATGTGGTCGTGATCAGTGACAGCAGGTGGTGGTGACACAGGTGAAACTGATTAGATCCAGGTGGTGGTGATTGGTGCATCAGGTGAGAGTGAGCGTAGGTGACTGGGTGAAGGTGGAGCCTGGTATGGGTGTAACAGTTTTTCCCATTATATTTCAATTTATATAATGGCTCCATTAAATTGCAATAATCAAAAGCAACTTAAATTTTCTAAATTAGTAAGTAAATTCTGGTAAATATTTTTCTGTATTAAATATTTCTTTAAAAATAATTCCTTTAAATTTTCCATTAAGTGATATATTTGTCACAGTTTTATCAAGTTAACCAAACTTTTTTAACAGCTTATGGTGAAGACCTTTCAATTTGAGATTGCATATGTCTATAGTTTTTGTCAAAAGAAATGGTGTGTTCTCACAGCAGCTCTAGAGATTATGTTCAGGATTCATATTTAAAATGTCTTTTTGTTACTTAATATTCTCAGACAAAGAGCATATTGCGTTTAACTGCTTTAACTGTACTGACCTACTTTTGATTTATCCAAAATTTAGCAAATTCAGGAACATTCAGTGTTATACAGTCAGTTCCCTTTTTTATGAATTCTGTGATTCTGTACATGTTTTTTGTATCACTTAAATCATAGTGTAATGAATCGTGAGAGTCGTTCGGATCCATAAGCAACGTTTTAATTAAATCCAGGTCAGACAGGCAATGGTCAAAAGGCACAGGCAGACAAATCAACGAGGGTCAGGCAGAATCGTGGTCACAAAGCAGGCAAATAAGTCAGGGCAGGCAGCGAGAATACGAGAATCAAAGAACAGTCCAAATCAAACACGGGTATACAGAAACACAGAGAAAACGCTCGGAAATGATTGCCAGGCAAATCAAGACTTCGCGTCCATCCTGGGCCAGATCGGAGTTTAAATACATTTCATAATGACAAACACCTGAATCGAATCATAAGAGGTACGTGGGTGAAAGAGTCCGGGAGGAAACGTTAGTAGGCAGGCGATGGGTCCCGCTGCTGACGTCCAGAGGGATCCACAGAGGTGCGGCTCGTGACACATAGAGCACTACTGTGTGTATATCCATTTATCAAATTGATTTCCAGACTTTTTTGTCAGCTTTGACCCAAAAATATTGACTTAAAGTTGCTTTGAGGTTTTAAGGTAAACAGATATTAAATCAATCCAAATTCAGTCAAAAGACTTTAAAGACATTTTTCTCATTTTCAATTTAGCACTTTGTAGGGCGTGAATAAGACGAGGAAAGCATGTTAAGATGCTTTATGTTGATTTCATCCTGAACAGTAGATTTGCGTGGTTAATATGTCTAACCCCTACAGAGATGTCAGATCTTTTTGCGGACGCCTGTAGACGCCTGTCTATCTTTCAGTTTCCTGTATGTAAAAGTACATCCTAAAAAAACGAGATGTTCAGATGAAGGTTCATCAACCTTGTCCCTCCTGGTGCACAAAAAAACATCTCTCTGGCCGAGGATCAGACACTGCCTCTAGCAAGGACTGAACTATTTCAATAAAACAAGGGCATGCTTTCACTTTGATCTCACTGTGTGTCTATTATTTCTGTCTTTGCTTTGATTTGGTCTTCAACTTTTGTCCTTGTGTTATTTTTAGTTAGAGATTAAGGTTCCAGTTACTTCTTCTCCTCAAAGCTCATCTTTTTTTCTTTCCCATATTTTTTATAAAGCTTGAATCATAACCATCCCAACATGTGATTACAACAAGCAAAGGATTGAAATGAACCTATTATACAACAGTTATTACTGATCTTTAAATCTGATTGGTTGAGTTTTACTGCCGTTTTTCCAGTATTTGTATCGACTCGCTTGTCTTTCTGTGTTCACTGCGTTTCAGGCTGTCAGTCTGCGTGTTGCTTGGCAACACATAACCGTTGATCATGCTTTGGGTTCTTTTGAAACTATTTTCAAAGAACAAACATAAAGAGCTGGTCATATTGTGCCTGAAATGCAAGTTACTCAATATTCAAGAGATACTCCACTCAAAAAGACATTTCTGTTATTATTTGCTCGCCCTCATGATGTTTTGGTTCATTGAGTGCTCCATTAATTACAAAAAAAGCAGCATAAAAATGATCGATATGACTTGTAATCAACATACTGTTCAATAGCTTATGAGCTTTATGTGGCACTTTAAAATCTTCCCGTGTTGAGTTCAAAAAGTTTTACAATTTTTGTATCCATTTTAGCTTATCTCCGGGTCCGGCAGTAGCACTTTTAGCATAGCTTAGCATTGATCATCGAATCTAATTAGACCATTAGCTTCGCATTAAAAAATAACCAAAGAGTTTCAATATTTTTCCTAGCTGAGGACTATTTTCAGGTGCTGTGATTGCGCCTGCTGCAGCCATGGCAGCAAAGTTTCTTGATTATTACGCCAGAATGAGAGTATAGTTCCTAGGTATATCAACCTATGTTGTAACTACCAGTCAAGTTTTAAATAGGAAAAAAAATGGAAACTCTTAATGGTATAATCAGATTCATATATCTATGCTAAGTGTCACTGCAGTTCGTGATTTAGTCACGTAATTTAATTTAATCAATTTATTTGTGACTGGGCACGTTTATTTCATTATTTTCGTAAGTCCAGCACGTTTTTTAAACTAATGCATTTCATCTTAGTTTAAAAAACGTGCTGGACTTACGAAAATTGGAGCTGTGTTATACACTGCATAAAGGGAAATTTTAAAAAATTAAATCCATAAAAGAGCCACTTTAAGGAAAGTCTGCTTTGGCAAGCTTTACATTTGAATGAGCTTTTATAGTATGTAACTTCAATTTCAGACTCTTTGTTATCTATTTAACTGAAATGTGTTAACTTTATCACACTTTTGGAAGATTTTCACCAGTTTCTTTTGGAACTGTTACAATCTTGCTGTTAGTCTGATTCTGACCACCAGCATGATTCAGCCCCTGGCAATATTTGAAGATATTATTCTGTACAGCACCACATTTGCTCATGTAATTATTGCCTAATTTTGTTATGATTTAATTACTACAACTCTGAAACTGTGGAGAGAGCCGCAGTTCAAAAATATCTTATTTACATACTGCTTTGAGTATAGTAGGTGTGTAAATGTAATTTAAAATAAACTAATAATAAATTGTGAAGATGAAAGGATCACATCACTGGATCACAATCCCCTGATTGGTCTAAATACAGTGCAAGAATACAAACACAAGCCGAGGACTGGTCTACCACACTCAGGCGATAGTGTTTCCATGACAACTCAGGAGGGCCATGAATGCAGAGACGAGCCAGTGCTTTCTCTGGTCATCTGTTCCTACTGTATCCAACACACACACAAATATAAAGTCAAGGCCCATTTGTGTGCTTTCAGATGCGCTTAAAATGTGAGTTGGAAAGGGAAAAGAGAAGTCACACTCAGAGGAGCTGTGGACAGATTTCAGCTCATTACTATACACATCTATGACAGCAAGTTCTCTTAGTGTACCATCTGTACACTATCAATATCTCACAGCTAAGTGCATTACTTATACACTGCCTCATCATTTAAATCCTGACAGCATTTAATTGATTATATGCTGAGTGTTTCCATTCCAGCGCGTAAAACTTGGTATTGGCGTGAAGGTAAAAAGACCACACGCTCCATACTACTGAGCCAGTTCTGTCTGCCAGGATCGCTGTTTTCCTGCACAGATTTGACCTACTTCCAAAGCTCCGTCCCACACGTCTTTGAGAGGGAGATAAGGAAGAGGAAAGATTTGATGAGAGAGAGCATCATAGCTGTCTCTCAGTGGGAGTTCTGAAGGGTTTTCTGCTTTCCTCCATCATCAGCAAAAATCATCTCTCCAGTATACAATACGCTTCATATGAGCTAAAAACATATGGAACAGGTCAGCTAAGATTGAAAACCCTACCATTTATTCATTTGAAAATCATTACAAAACTTTACATTGTTTTTTTTTTTTTCTTTAAACGCAAAAAGGAATGTTTGAGGAATTGGTTAACTTTAGTTGCTGGAGTAGTTTACCTGACTTGCTGAAAATGTACTCACCCCAAAGCCATCCAAGATGTTGAGGAAATTGTTCATCAGAACAGATTTGAAGATATTTAAAAATCCATTGCTTAATAAAATACCGTTTTGAAAGTCTTTTGTATCCATAATATTGCTTTCATCAATTAAAATGTTGTCTCTTCTGAATCGAGAGAGAAATGTAAGTTTGAGTAAGCACTGTTTACAATCGGACAATACCAAACAGGTCTAAACAAACATATGTTGGTGGATTTTGATGTGAGAGGACAACAGACCTTTCCACAGAAAGAAACATCATTTTTGATTATAGGCCAGAAGCAGCGGTTTTACATTTTAAAAAACAGTTGTAAGAGTTTGCTTCTTACAAAAATGCAGCTTTTTCCGTCACAGCATGCTGACTGATGGACTGGAGTCGTGTGAATTTTTTTTCATTTTTGTGATGTTTTTATTAGCTGACTACTAATTAAACTCTCATCCTGACGACACCCAGTCACTGGATCCATTGGTGAACAGATTATATAATGCTACTTTTTTTCAAATCTGTTCTGATGAAGAAACAAACTCAATGGCTTTAGAGAGCAGTTAAACTTCAGGAGAACATGAGAACACATACACACAAAATAACATTGAGACAGCGCAAGAAAAAACACAATGGGCTTATAAACACTAGGGCAAACTCAAAACAGGAGAGGAACACAGGTGGAGCAGGTAAACTAATTAACTAAACAAAAAACGGAACTGAACAAATAGGAAGACGAAACCAAAACTAAACAGTGAAAGACGAAAACAACAGACATGTGGCGTGACATCATGAGACCTTCATTCATCTTCAGAACCCAAATTAAGATAATATGAGAGCTCTCTGACCCTGCATAGACAGCAAAACAACCGAAAGTTTTCAGGTCCAAAAATCTACCATTCTACCTATCTAAATTCTCCTCCTTAAAGTTCTTGCCATATTTCTGGACCTGGGAACATTTCAGTTGCGTTGCACTCTATGCAGGTTCAGAGAGCCCTCAGATTTCAGCAAAAATATCTTAATTTTTAATTTCCCAAAGATTAACAAATTTATGGGTTTGGAACAACATGATGATAATTAATGATCGAATTTTCATTTTTGTGTTTATTCAAGTGTACTGCGTCATGATCACACCATTTTTTCCTTTAATGATACTGAACATCAGTGGTTCTCATGTGTCCTGTACAGTTTGATTGACAGACGATCTGACCAATCATGACACCAAATCTGCCATTTTTGTCCGACAAAATAAATTTGACCTTGAAGAACTGAGTAGAATGTACATCTTTTCATGGCTGAAATAATACATCTTCTGATGATCATTCATAGTTACTTTATACTAATGAAGATATGATCGATTCATATGCCGCTTGAACTGAGGCTTCTGTCACATTAAAGACTTACAAACTGTATTTATTGTTTCAATTTCTTACAGGCTAAGACTTTTTTTTCATACCAGAAGTAACCTGCTCTGTCCTGTCTGTGCATTGTCAGTGCCCTTTTTTGCTCCGCTAATGTATTTTTCACTGCGTGAGAGTGGCATGGCATGTCGGACATACCTACAATAACAAAGTCGGACGGGTCTTTGCAAAGAGTCAATTGAAAAATTAAAACATGCATATTTAAAATGCGCTTTTTGTCAGTTTTGAACAGCCCTTGGTCACCTTTCTTTTTCACTGTCTGTAAAAGAGTAATGTGATATTTTCCTAAGAAGATGAGTGATGAGAATGAGCAAATGATGAAAGAATTAATATTCCTTTAAATGGCAGCTGCTATTAAAGTGCACGGTGACTAATATGCCGTAATGTTAAAGTGTGTTGGGTAACACCGTTTTTGCAATCTTTCTGAATTTCATTACCATTGCTCACTTTCACGAGTATGTGTGATATTTTCTTTGATTGGAGGTAATTATCTAAATGCCGAGCACTTAAATCGTTTAAACCAATTATGCGTGAGCAACAGCATGAGTGCTTCATCCCACACTTCATTTCTCTTCTGGCAGGGGGCCACAGCAGATACACTCAAATACCAAGGATGAGATCATGGATAAGTCTGGCAGTAGGCACGATTCTGCTCGCTTTGGGTTACAGCATTCATCCATCCTACATCTCTGACTTTTCTCATCCACGCCCTCAACTTCACTTTGGCACAACAGAAATTTCCTTGGAGGGATTTTGGTAAACACACCGCAACCCAGTTAGTATGCAGCTCCACGAAACCTCCTCGACTCACGCTGTTTGATATCAAACATTCTGTGCGTCTCAGTAGATACACTTCATCTTTACACAGAGACAGCGAGAGAAGCTTGAAACTCAACTTTAGGTTTTTCTTTAGTTTTACTTTCATTAAAATTTCAACATAAAAGTGTCGGTTTTACAATAAGTGTGTGTTTAGTGAATCACATGTTTGAAACAAACAACAAAGCGTGCACTCATTTGATAAGCCATATCGAATTATTTATGTTTTTTAGTTCTAGAACTCTTGGATAGTTGGAGGTCTGCTGTTAATGCAGCGTGCGGTTTACCTAATGTGTTATGGGATAGATGTGTGTCTGAACCCTGTATCAGATATCTGGGTTTCACTGGGCAGAGCACTTGCTGTCATTGCTATTAATAGCCTGGAGAGAGAGTGAGATATTCATAAGCATTCTTACCTTAGGAGCCAGAGATATAGTAGTAGCTGCTCCTAGAAACTGCTGACAGGACAAGAACCAAGCAAGCCTTGACCCAGTTATTGAATGTATGTTTTGATACCACACTTTATGAAGATGAATCTCTATGGTAGGCCATGAACAACCATGATTTGTTGTTTCTTAAAAAGGTAATATTTCACATTAAGTTCAGCAGAGCACTGATCTTTTGTAGAATCACTTGACCTTACGATTAATAGTTTTAGTTACTCCTAAATTTTAATGTGCGGTTATCTATAGGTATACTTTAAAAACGTGTCATTATAGTGAGCTGGGAGGGCTAGATTAGGGCTAAAGCTCTGGGTCCGTCTCGGTCCTAGCATGTCCCCCCCTGGAGAAAGGCGCCAGAGCAGCTAAATGGCAGAGAAGGGGTGGAGGAGGGATGGGCAAAAGGCGAGATGTGGAAGGAAAGAGAACGGGGCTATTTAAAGTGGGTAGCAGGGGATTTGATTGGGCAGGTGTAATGAGGAGCTTGATTAGGTGATGCGGTGCCAGCCATGATTAATCGACCAGAACTCCTCTTGAAACTAGTTTATTTCATAAAAACTTCACTTCAAGAGTTTGCGCTTCCTCATAAGCAAGAAGGATAAAGTTTAGCATATTTGGCTTGCTGTCCGGGGGAGGGGGGGAGCTGGGAGGATGGCGGACACCGAATCCTAGAGGCTTGAACCCTAGCTAGAGCTAGAGCTCGGCGTCTGGGTCGGTCCTTGCATGCCCCCCAAAAAAGCTAGATAAGGACAGCAGTCAGATGCGAGCCCCCCAAAAAGCGCGGTAAGTGGATGTTGGACGGGTTAACGTCTGCGGAAGTAGGGGGTGGGACGCCTCTGCAGAGGCGGGACAGGGGCGGGGAATTAAACAGTTCCAGGCAGTAAATAAAACAGGAACTGTTGGCTGAATAATCAAAGACTAAATTAATCAATAAAACTAAAAATGGGTGAGAGGGTGCATAAAATACGTTACGAGACAGAGGAGAAAAAAAAGGGAATGAATCTGGTCTTTTCTCGGAGGTAGGCAGGCGAGGATATGTCTTCGGTCATACGATTCCAAAGAATGCGCAAAAGGCGAAGTGCGGAAGGAAAGAGAACGGTGCTACTGTATTTACAGTGGGTAGCAGGGGATTAAATTGGGCAGGTTTAATGAGGAGATTGAATAGGTGATGCGGTGCCAGTCGTGATTAATCGACCAGCTTTCCTCTCGAAACTAGTTTCTTTGCAAAAACTTTACTTATTTTAAAATAAATGTACATAAGATGTGGTATTGGTACCAAATGGTATTATTTGAGAAAATTCTGTTTTACAGAATTTCTGTTTTAAATACAGCCATTGTAAAACAACAACAAATCTTATAAACATTAAAACTAAATTAAAAAATAAAATGTATGAACAATATCATTTTTTGATGACAAGGCATGGTTAGTGTGGATTGCAAATTATATTTATGAATGAATAATTGTGATATGCAGCCTTTATTAGGGACTCCTTTCAAAAATATTAAAATGAATAAACTACTGTATATTATAAACAGTATTTATAATATTGTATATTACAAAAGTTTTAAATGTAGATGTACATGCATCTTGCATACACAAACACACACATATATATATATGATGTGTGTGTATATATATATATATATATATTATTTACACTATTTAACAGTTTAATGTACATTATGTAATGCAGTGAATTACGCTGTTAACCACCAGCATTGTGTTCATATTTAACTAATGCAATAAAAGGAAGTCATCTCTCAGATTCAATGTGTTCTGTCTAGCTGTGATTCTATATTTGTAAGGGTCTGGTAGCTTCTGCCTATTGAGATTAACCTCATTTGTACCCTTCCTGTGTTTTACAAATAACCTTCACAAAAGGCTGTGTACTGAGATTGCAGTATGTCTGTCTGTCGGCGTTCACTGCTTTGACATGTCTATTGTACTTGCTCATATTACACACACTTGTGCACATGTGCACACACTCACAAACATCCTTTAAAGCAGCTGCAGACACGCACTTGATCTGACAGCATAGAAAAACACTCAGTTTCCCTGCACCGCTCAGACACACCCATACAAACATGCACCAAAAACACATACCTGTCTAAAAAACCGTGAAAACAGAAACGTCATCCTTTTAAGTTGAATGGTGACTGGGTTACCCGTTGAACCGATGAGTTGAATTTAAGGACAGGTTTTGGTTTTCTTATATAACTGGCACTAGGGAAGGTTTGTCAGAGTCACACACACATATGCATAAGCTACGCAAGTCCTCGGAAATGACAGGCTGGAGCTGGTCGCCGTAGATTCTGGATGGTTGTGTAACACGATTGTACCTGCAGGGGTTTTCTGTCTGTCTGCATATGAATGCACCGTCTCCTCTCCCAAAATTGAATGTGAAAGTAGAAGTTTAGTGCCTGTGAGAGGGTACATTTGGCAAAGTCATGTCAGACTGCAACGTGATGATATGATGGGCTTTCTGTTCCTACTAAATGTAAATGTTAGAGAAACAATGTAGGTTATTAAACGATTGTTAAATCGGTGGATAGAAATCAAATATGTACAGTGGGGTCCAGAAGTCTGAGACCATTTGAAATCAAAAATGACCTTTAATGCGGTGTGTAACACATCTGTAAGTGAATGAAAACATCATGCGAAGCTTTTAAGCTGAAAGTGCATTGTGTATAAAGTTGCTGTCTCTCAAAAGAAAGAGTCGACACTGAATCATTGAAACAAGGCATTTTTAAAGCTAATCCCAAGCCATTTCATGTTCATGTCAACATGAAACATTAGCATATTGCCCGCTCACTGGTTGGTCTTTTGGCATTGGTCTGAATGAAAATGTAAATTCATTCTTTGCCCCTAAGTGCCGCTTTTGCAGAGGTAAAATAGCAGTTTCTCCCAACGTTATGAAGCTGCAGGCCCGGAGGCCCAACTGCACTCTCAGACCTGCACTTCCAGACCTGTCGCTTTTTCAGGCAGTGCCACCTGTTGTTTGGAAGATTACCTAACCTGAATTAAATTGCTGATAGATTGCAACTTACACAATTTTCCAACTATAAAATATTAAGCTATGTCTGAATGCATTATTATACAATAATATAAAATATTACTCATAGGTTATGATTTAATGCATTAAGTCAGGTTTATTTTTATGAATTGTATTTGTAAATAGGAATTGTTTAGTTACTTAAATATTGTCATAGTAATTTATAGGTTTGCTAATTATTAAGGGTTTATCACATTGTTTAGTATTGAGTTACGGGATGAACATCCCCTATCCCCTTTATTTACATACAAAATGATAGTGCTTTGAGTCACACCAAACTTTATTTTTGTATTCTTTTTCATGACGTCCTATAAGTCATTGAGTTGTAAACAATGTAGAAAAAAATGGTGAAAAGAAAAATAATACAGTTAAATACTAAAATAAGATATTTGTTTGTTGGTGTAATTAGATGTCACATTGATGTATTCTAAAAAACCTGTTAATTTCCAGGAATTGCTTTAATAAAATGAATAACCTTACTCATGTGTCCGATGTTGCTACTTACCAACATTTTATAATGTTGGAAATTATTGCAACATTACTACTGTACTTACACACGCTTCTAAACAAATAGCAGGTGGCACTGTCTGAAAAAGCGTAAAGTTCTGGAAGTGCAGGTCTGAGAGTGCAGTTGGGCCTCTGGGCCTGCAGCTTCACGTCACTTGTTTCTCCGGTAGCTGCACATTCTCACAAATCTGCGTTACCCGCATGATGAGGTGAAAATGAGACCAATCAGCACAGATTAACGTCATGCAAAGGAGGGGTTTGGAAAAATGAATCTTGAACAATCATTTTGGAGTCGTTGAGCAAATAAAGAAAAAATAAATCCATATTGTTAGACAATGAAAGTGACCTATATATATATTATTATTAATATAGAAAATGCTGCCAAGGTGTCACGGTCTGTGTGATGTGAAGTACGAAGGCAGAGTCAAAGATATAATCCAATAGCGATATTTTAATAAAAGTAGAACAGACAGGCAGGGTAGTTCACACAACGACACAACATTAATGACCGGACACAGGGAGTAGACTGAACGTAGCTTAAATAATACAGTCAATCACACTAATGAACGAGACACACCTGAACATAATCAACAGCAGACAGAAACTGGGTCACAGAGAGCACATGGGGAAAACCAACAACAAATACAGTGCAGGGGCGTGACACAAGGGTGCATTTATTTGTTAAAAAAAATACAGTAAAAAAATAATATTCTGGAATACTATTTTAATTTAAAATGACCATTTTCTATTTAAAAAAGTCTCTTTCAAATGTTATTTATTTCTGTGATAAAGCTGAATTTTCAGCATCATTACTCCAGTTTTCAGTGTAACGTGATCTTTCAGAAATCATTCTAAATAGTTCTGATATGCAGCTCAAGAAACTTCAAAGTATTATTATCAATACTGAAATACTGTAGTTGTGCTGCTTATTTATTTATTTATTTATTTTAATGTTGACAGTCAAAGTTTCTGAAAGGATTTTTCTTCACACACTCTGTGACTTTCTTTATCTTGCTCTTTCACTTTATTCCACTCTCTCTTTCTCTGTATTTGTGTTTCCTGTCTCTATCTCGGTGTCGAGAGAGAGACCTGCATGTGTGGAGAGGGATAATGTTTCAGTGTGTTTCCTTAGGCTGGTGGACTTCCTGTCTCCCCGCCTCTCTTCCTTTCATTCTCTGAGAAGTTCTTCCCCTCACTTGATAGGCCATTGTGTTCCAACAGCAGCTATAAGACTTAACACAGACTAACACCAAACACAAACATAAACAGATGAGCACACAAACACCAATGCTACTCTCTCTAATTGTGATGCTAATGATAAATTTAGTCTAGTAGTTTAGAGAAAATCAAATGTGTATTGTGATTGGGTTAAAATTTACAGTTTGTGAAAGGTAATACATTCTTGTATCTTATTTATGTATTTATACTTTTTTATTTATGTATTCATTCATACTTGCTTTAATTTGTATGTTTATTTACTAATTTATTTTAACAAATTTATTTTTATTATTTGTGTATTCCTTGTGTAGTAATTTACACAAAGTAACTTGCGCATTTCCTGATTTGTTCATTCATTCATTTATTCATATTTTAGACTAATTTATTTTAATGTATTTATTTTTCATTTATTTACTTGTGTACTCATTTAACATTTATTTTCTTCTAGCTTTATTCATTTATTTTAGTCGTTATTTTATGTATACTTAGATGCATACTTATTTACTTATGTATTTATTTAGTTAACACATTTCATTAGTTACCTGGTAAATGAATATTTCATGAGTCATAGAAGCTGCCTGTCTAATAATTCTAAAATTATAATTAAGAACATGCTGTTTAAACAAGTTTTAGATGTGAAAACACATTGTCTTAGATAAAGTAAAATAAATAAATAAATAAATAAAGATACATCCTAAGATATCACATTCTTATTTGAAAATTGTTTTTTAAATAAATAAATACAACAATTTTAGATGTGACGACATGTTGTCTTTGATAATGAAAAAATGATTTAATAAATTAATAAATTACAGACACATCCTTTGACATTACATTCTCATTTGAGAAGCTCTATTCTCTTTTTTTTTTAAATAAATAAATAGGAAAAATGCTTTTCAATATATTTTAGATGTGATGATATGTTGTCTCTATGTAAAAAAAAAATAATAATAAATAAATAAATGAAAGCTACATCTTTATATATTACATTCCCATTAGAGAAGCTCTATATTTTCATTATATTATAAAAGAAATAAATAAGAAAATGTTGTTTAAAATTATTTTCGATGTGACGACATGTTATCTTGGATAGTGTAAAGAAAGAATTAAAGACTGCATCCTTAGATATTACATTCTCATTTGAAAAACTTATCATTATTATTTTTCAAATAAATAAATTAGAAAATGCTGTTTAAAATCGAATCGAAATCAAAGATATGGTGTCTTTGATAAAGTAATAAATAAATAAAAGCTACATCCTTAGATATTCTTTTTTGCCATTATTGTTTTAAATGAATACATAAATAAATACATAAAAGAACATGCTTTAAACTCTTTTAGATGTGATGGCATGTTGTCTTTGATAGATTAAAAAAAAAAAAAACTACAACATTCTCATTTAAAAAGATCTATTATCATTATTTTTAAATACATAAATAAAAAACGAAAAACAATTTAATGAGGTCAGTTCCAGTGGAGACCTAAAATTGTCTTCCATGCTGCAGAGATGATTGTATATTCATATATTCTTGTTGGAAAGAGATAGGAAAAGAGCTCCACATCAAATGGAGAGGGATTCAGTGATTCAGGTCAGTGGGCTGCTGGAAAAAAACACTGCCAATGTTGTCAGAAAGTATTGGCCGTACTGTCACCCGTGACTTTGTTTTCCCTCCAACACTTCTTACTCACGCCCAACCCTTCTTTCTGACACCTCTGATAATTCAGCATTTCACAAGGTTAAAGTTCATAGGTCAAACAAAGGCCGTGTAAAACTAGGACACAGAGATCTCTGCTGTCATCTTAACTTACCTTTAATGTCATCTCACACGCAGGACAGCTTTATATGTGACGACAATGATCAAAAATAAAACAGACGATTATGGCAGCTTGTAGGTGTCAGACCTTCAAAAGAAGTACAAATTTGAGAGATCTTCCAAGCGCATATTCACTTTTCAACTGTGATATTAAGAAACGTTTAGTAAGCAGAAAATCAGCACATTAGAATGATTTCTAAAGGATCATGTGACACTGAAAACTGAGTTATGATGCTGAAAATAAATTACATTTTGCAATATTCAAACAGAAAACAATAGTCTTAAACAGCAATAATATTTCACAATACTAATTTTGTTATTAAATTTTTAATGAGGAGAAAACATTATTGTTTAATTTTTTTATATATTTATATAGTTGCTCTTGCGCACGTGCCATCTTGCATTCCACTGAAAATTACATTTACTAATGTAGCAGCTTTGTTAAATTTCTTTTAATAATCTGACCCCCCTAGAAACTCATTGTGTTATTCACACACTGTCAAAACTATGGTTGCGTATGTGTGGCATCGTAGCTAATGAGGCTGGGAATGGGGTTTGTCTGGGGTTCAATCTACCACCCGGCGTGTAGGATTTCATTCCACTTCAAACGGCGTTCACCTGATCCGCCTCGCTTTGTACGCTCACAAGAAAGCTGAAATGCAGCAACTTCTGTTTGATCTATAATGGTTGACTCAGGCTCGGCTGTGATAAGTGATAACAGGCCACGGCCTTCTTCTTTAATTAGTTTTTTTCAACGTATTATCTTCAATCATCTTCTCTCGCTTGCTCTCTGTGTTCATCAAACAGTTGTGAAAATAGTGACGTGAGAGAGAGTAATCACGCTGAGATTGGCTATGATGGAATTAACTCGCTTTGATTGTTTGTGTGAGTTCGCGTTTGCATGCGACACGGGGTAAAAAAACGTCGTCATGCTGTGTGCCTGTAGAAGGAAAGCGTGGATGTAAACAGCAGGCATGTTAGCATATTGAATATTAGTGAGCAATACACTCTTTTATTTGAAGTTAATGAAACAAAAGCACAGGCTCCAGGAAATTACAATCAAATACTCTTTCTCCGTCTTCGGATTCGGAAATGTGTGATACATCTAATTGGACAAAAGTGAAGAACCAGGCGACAAAATTAAAGATGAGGAAAATGATGGAGTGTCGTTCGTCTAAAGGGCCCTTAGAGCGACTCGGGCGGAGGGGACAGAACGGGGCGATGTATTCATCTGAAGATTAACGAGCTGCTGATTTGGAGCAGGCGTGGAAGAGGAACTTAGTGCAGCGGGCCTGCCATTAATAGGCAGTAGATGAAGGATTCCTTTTTTATGTGGGATATTTATGGAGGAGCCTTGGTGCATCCAGCTTTTCCATGCCGTTTACTGCTTCTGCCCTTATATGTGTGTCTCACAGAGGGTCTTTAGCAGGGGCTTTGCCAGTATCACTTCTCTAGTGCAGAGGAATAAATAAAATAATAAAACAATAATGGGACTATTTGGTGGAACTCAAAAAACCTGCCTTGAAAATGTGTGAGCCTTGAAAACAACTATTTCAGCCATAAATCATGAAGGAAATAAGGATTGACATCCAAGTCCAATTTCTAAAGACCTGTTTTTTTTTTAACCATAAACTTTCAGGATTAAAGGTACAAAAGCTGTCACTGGGGCGGTACCTTTTCAAAAGGATACACTTTTGTACCAAAAGGGTCCCTATTGGTACCTTTAAAGGGGACATTATTACCTATTAAATGTACCTAAATGTACCTTTTTGGAAAGGTATAGTGTAATTTGTTTCACTGCCTTTAACTGATACTGATTTAAGGGAAGCACTATTTCATTTCTTTATCCTGTGCTGAAAATCTTTTATCTATTTTTGTATTCCTGACAAAAAATGCCAAATATATATATATATATATAATATAACTTTCATTCTGATATTAGTATAGTATATTATCAGATATAGTAATATTATCACCAAATCTTGTGTTCAATCGTTTTGTCAGCTTGTTTCCTTTAATCAATATAGGTTTTGGTTTTATTTGTGGAACTGATTGGTTGTAGGCCACATTGATCTGAGCTTACACAACTCAGTTTTTGAATGAAAAAAGCATTATTTGTAGATCATTTACACCATATTTAATGAATGCATAAGCTAAGATTAATATGACCTTTGATCAACTGCAAAAAATGAAATATGGAAAATATTGTACTAATCAAAAGGAAACATTCTTATAAAAAGACTGAATCCATTTGGTAATAATATAATGTTATGATGTTTTGTAGACTGATCATTTTTTTTGCCTGGGGACATCACAAGTATAACAAGGTGTGAAAATAGTCACAGCAACTCTCCGTCTAAAGTGATAACATAATCTAGCAGTTTCACAGAAAATCCTCTACAGGTCAAACTGAACAGAAGATTACGGTTCATTTAGTAAGCTAAATAAAGAATATAATTTATTTTAGAGCTGACACCCCATTGGTGTCAGCTTACACAATTTTTCTTTTCTTTACTTTTCTTTTCTTTTTGCAACTAATTCTCAATTTTTAAAAATGGTTACAACAGTACACAGGCTCTTGAAAATTATTCAGCGTGTGGTGTTGCTGTTTAAATGTGGATCAGACCATGTGGATAACAGATTTGTGATGCAGATTTCAGAAAAACCTCTTTTAATGAGATGCAGCTGATAACTGAATGGGGTGTGCTGGGAGCGTTCTTGGAAACACTGAGGGATTGTGTGATTGCGTGGTTAAAGATAAACCCAAAAGTGCTCAGTCTAAATTGAGACCATTCAGCAAACCCTGTTTGTGGTATCATATCGCTGCTCGTTCGCTGCCAGAAATCATGTGAGAAATGTACAGAACCTGACGAATTTGAGAAATGCATAAGCCTCAGGGATACTGTATGTAGAAATTATGAACAAAACATCCACAGGAACACACAACTTGGATTTCCAGTGAATGATAAATGCTGGTCCTTCAGAAACCATAAAACTGTTAACGGTTAAAGGAATGTTATGGGTTGTGTACAAGTTAAGCTCTATTGACAACATCTGTGACCACAGAGAATGATTTTGATTCATGCCTCAATTTGTGTTTAAAAATATGAACTTACGAAGGAAGTCTATGTTGCATCAAGTTAAAAAGAAATAAACACATAAACAATATACATGTTCACGCCAGACTATAAGCTAGCTTAAAAACCGCTGCAGTGGCCAAGACTAGTAAAGATTCTATAAAAAAAAAAATCTAGCTAAATAATGCAAGGCAGATATTTTAAGTATGAACAGTTTTCAATGAGGTGGTGAAGGAAGGAACAGATGCAGGCCTAAAACACACAACTGCTATCTTGTAGACATAAGAAACTTCATCCAGTCTTTTTACTGGGTCACAATCGGTTGGATTGAACCAGACTTGAACGAAATCCTTAAATGCTATTTTTCACATGTTTTTGAATTTTAGTAAGTCTAATCCGATTTAAAACACATAATTGCAGGACAACCATTGGCAAACATACACCATTAGAAGTGTGAAGTGCTCACACAGGGTGTAAATATAGCTGTGTTTTTACATCTGTGGCTATATTGAGACGGTATTTTTACTGTGATTATTTTAGGTGTCTACTTGCATTCTTGGGATGGCTTAAAAAGGATTCACCCTGATTGAGTTTTGGCTCATCAGGCGGAGGTGCTGGGTTCATACGGTTGTGCCGGCTCCTGCTCTGGGTTTAAACAGGCCCACTTCTCCTTTAGGCGGCAGCTGCTAATCTGCTCTCAGGAGTTGAAGAGCACATGTTTTTTAGAGGTGCTTTAGCATACAAAGCCGAACATGACTCTGTTGGCTTGAGATAGGGAATGAAATGGGAAACTCCAACTCAAAATCAGCCTTGGGAAGTTTTAGATCCAGAATGAGTGAAGCTGTAAATTGAGATGTAAGCCTTTCAGCCACAGGTCAAATCCAAAGCAGTTGTTGAAATCTACAGTTCATTTAAGTCAAGTTAAATTCTAGTTTTATGTTCATGTCTTTATAAAGGTCATAAGACTTCGTTACATCATGCAGGGAGTCTATGCATTGTATGTGTGTCAAAGTCATTTGCTGACTATATTTAGTTGTCAACAGACCTTTGGTCAGGAGGCGCCTTTGTCATTATTGGTTACCGCTGAACTGATATGGCTAGTAAGACATCAAATGTTTCTCCACCTGAACACACACCACAGCACTGGAGAATGTTTAACTGGAAAACCTATAGCCAAGTGTAGCTTATGACACAGTTAACTTTTGATTTGCCCAGACTAGTTTTTTTATTGATTTTTCTTTTTTTTTTGTCTGTCACTGTGTTGTGGCCTTTGTGTTTCATTTGTGTTTTCATTTGTGTCATCCTTTTTTGTTTGCTTTTTCCTGTCTATGTTTTTTGTTTTGGTCTCTCTCTATGTTTCGTTTTATTTTGTCTTTGTTGTTTGTTTTGTTTGAACCTGTCCATTAATTTTGTTTTGATTTGTCTCTGTGTTTTTTGTTTGTTTGTTTTTTGTCTTTTCTGTGTTTTCTTTTGGCCTATGTTTTTTGTGTTGCTGTTTTGTTTTGTTACATTAGTTTTTTCTATGTACGCTGTATTATTTTTGTTGCAGCTTGTCTATGTTTTGTGTATTTGCCTCTTTGTTGTTTTCACTATTTTTTCATCTTTATTTCATTATGTTTTGACCCGTCTCAGTCTTTTGTTTCGGTCTGCCTGTGTTTTTGTTTTTGTCTGTTTATATGTTTTATCGAGTCTCTTTGTTTTGTTTTGTTTTGTTTCACCTCTCTCTGTGCTATGTTGTGTTGTGTTTCATTTAGGTCTGTCTGTGTTTTATTTTGTCTTTGTTTGTTGCTTCTGTTCTTGCTACATACACAATTATCAGTTGTTTTGTGTGACTCTGTGGTTGTGGTCCAGTCCTCTCCACAGCTTTGGTAATTGGGTGTGTGACTCTTACACAATGGTAGATTAAATCAAAAAGACCCTGATCACAGTATGAATGTCACACACACAATTTTGAGGCATTTACAAACACACATTATCTGAATTATCACACTATCGTGCTACTTGTGTATGTGCTTGCAATGTCTTTCTGCTTCACAGACACACTGCTCTTCCTGCTCCTTCAACACACTCGTGGACCTCCTCCAGTGTTCCCAGTGCAGCTGAAGGAGGCTACTCAGATGGGAATGACTGATGACAGACATCATCTTATCACCATTGGGAGATGGGGGTGTCTGTGCTTTCATCTACAACTGTATTACCATGGCAATAAAACCTCTTGAATTTTCCATCACACAGGCTCATCTGCTGTAAAAAAAACCCAGAGAAATCAATGATAAGTGTAACATTTGTTAAATATGTTTTCATGTCATCTATTTCTGAGCTTTTTCTCATGTTTAGCATCAGGTTGTACTTTAGTGATTGGACTGGCATGCAGTATAATTGTTAGGCCTCAGGCAGAGAAGTGGGATCAGGAGAACGCATCCCATTTATGGCAATACAGTAAGGGATTAGGCCTGAATTTTTAGTAGGACCTGTTAAGATTCTTGTGAATATTACTGCTCTGGCTTCTATATTCATTATTGACTTGCAACAGAGCAGCTGATGTTCCAAAGAAATACAGAGCTATTCTGGGGTTGTGGTGATAGTGCCACACTTAAATCTGGGTTAGCAAGCGTAACGGTCACACCACATACTCTAGCAAATTCCAGAAATCCCTGTTATTTATTTTTTTTTTTTACATTTACACATGCTATTGCACAAAGTTGTAAACATTGGAGCCCACTGACTTTCCTTGTACAGACAAAACCAGGAAGAGATTGTTTGACTGACTCACATGTAAAGTGAGCAGCTACGGTTGGTTTTGTTTTTATGTGATGTGTAGAGCTGGATTTGTCTGAATTGTAGTACACCACAATCACAGGCTGGGGTGAAAAAATGTCTTTACCAGTGGATGCAATATGCATCAGACATCAGCAACAAGACTGTCTGCAGTCCATGGGTCATGCTGTCTAAGGTTGAGACTACCTGTCTCTTTGGCACTGAGTTAGCACCTCAAAGCCTGCTGGGTAAAAGCATAAAATTACAGCCCTTCTTCACCCTAAAAGGTAAAAAAAAAAAAACTGACAGATCTGAAGCCCCCTCCCTCACTCCATCCTTTTTTTTTTACTGTCTCTCATGCTTTTACTGGAACCACAGATGTTTGGTTACACAACCACAAGTGTTTGTGGTGTAAGCCGAGTCCAGCGATCTCATCTGGTCCAAAAGAGACAGAAAGTACTTTAATAGTCCACTGATCACAGCCAGACGGAGAATATCAGTTAAACAGGGAGAAGAGCTGAGCAGACTTTCAGAAGTTAGAGTTAATTCTAAGCAGATTTAGCTTAGGGTGTTTTTGTACTCATTACAAATGATTTGTTTCAAAGAAGCTCTGCTTGGATCAGTCGTGCTCTTTCTGTTTTTCTTTTCACTGTACTTCGCCCTGAGGACTCATTTACAACAGTAAAATCACTATTTGAAAAGGTTCCTAGCCTTTTTGCTAATGCAAGAGCAACAGGCTCACACTGAGCAGCCCCTTTGCTGGTCATCCATCACAAATTAAACTATTGACCGTCGGCTTTGGCACCACACAAAGCCCCCCTGGCAACATCCTCCCCCTGTGGTGTGCTTTGAACGGGGGGAAGCAACCCTTTGTCCTGCTATTGTTCCCCCACCCATAGGCCAATTAACTTCATATCAACAAGACCTTTGGAGGATGTAAAAAATATTAGTAAGAGAGCAAAAAAGATGTGTGCAAAGGAAACCGAGACCCTCTTTAGACCTCTTTAGACCTTGGCTTTTCACCTAAGATGTTATTTACTTTCGCTCCTGTCATTCCATAACTATATTCACTCTTATTTAATTTAGCAAGAATGCATTAAATGTTTTGTTCATTAAATAATCGCTTATAAACAATGTTTCTTGCAAATCAGCATGTTAGAGTGATTTCTTAAAGCATTTTAAAATGTATTCAAATGAAAAAGTCATTCTGAATTCAGATGTAAAAATCGTTCAAAACATTAAAAACATCCCACAGATTTCACATTTTTGAACAGATTTCACAGATTTTTTATATTAGGTGTAAACAAGGCATTAGTGAGCATGGAAACTTAAGCAGTGGAAATAAATAAGGAGATGGATGTGTGCAAATGACGGCAGAGGAAAACGTACAAGGATGGAATATGAGCGAGCAGGAAAGGGCAAAGATAACAGTTAGCACACAGGAAAAAGAGCAGAAGATGATGGGATGAACAGACAAGGCTATGACATTAAAATCGGGGAAATTTTACTCTGGTTTTTCCCATATGGTATTGTGACGTACTGTAGAGGCAGAACTTGCACATCCCAAAATAGCTCAGTAGTGAGCGGGCTTTTGTTAGCGTATTCAAAGACTGTAACACACTTTGCATAAGCTATTAGCCATTCAACTCGTGGTTGCAAGCATGCTATTTTTAGATTTCAAAGCACTGTGAATATATTAATACACCGAATCAGTGAAAGAGAAAAGATATCCCTCATATATTAAGTGTGATTGTATGAAAAGCAAAGATTCTTTAATAAATAGCCTAAGAACTTAAAACAGCCTCTTAACTTTTCTGTGTGGCTCTATCAATGTTTTAACAACCTTCACATGGTTTATGTAATCAGATTTGTAATACACTGTGTGTAATGCTAACCACAGTCTTGTCACCGTGCCCGAATCTTCACAGCCAGCTTCATCCCAATCATTATCATAGGCGATGATTGTCCCCTCGGGGCTTAAATGCTTTACTGGTGTTTCTGTGCCAACAGATCAGGGACAACATGATCTTTGTGTCATATAACAGTACAGGTGGATCAAACTGGAGTGCGGTGCTGTGGCCACACAGAGGACAATGGTGGAAGCTTTATGTAACCTGTGAGGATTTGCGGCCTTGACTGTGTTATTGTTTCTGCCAGAAGGTGGGAGTTTTCCAGAGCAGCTGTTTGGACTCATTTAAAAAGTTGTTGAGACACCTCCTAAATGCGTAATCTGCTGAAACAGTTGGAAAACTCTGTTTAGTCTGAAGCTGTGTTTACACCTATAAAATGCATCTGAAAAAATGTCTCTACATATATCACTCACTGTGTTAGTCTGCATGATTACTACATTGAACTTATGATACTGTATATATTTAAAATTTTATATTCAAAAAATAGTTAGCATCTTAAGCAACAAATCAGTATATTGGAATTATTTTTAATTATTTAATTATTATCATGTCAAATAAATGTATTTGGAATATATAGAAAAAAAAATATATATATATATAAATATATATTTTGAACTTTATATTCATCAGAAAATATACAGATTGATAAGTCAAAGTCAAAGTCAAAGTCAACTTTATTGTCAATTCTGCCACATGTGCAGGACATACAGAGAATTGAAATTACGTTACTCTCAAACCCTATCCGAATAGTTTTAACATTTAAATACAAAAAGTACAAAAATTACTGTGCAAAAAATTAAAAAGTAAAAATTAAAATAAATACAATTATACATACAACAATAAGGCAATACAATAGACAATATAATATACAATATTGAAATAAGGGCACATGGTGTTGAGTGCAAATCAGAAAGAGTAGTGCAAATCTAGACAACTGTGCAAATGGAGATTGTATATGTGCGATAAAGTGACAGGTATAACAAGACAAAGTCTTATGATATAATCTTATGAGGTAGTTATGTGATAATAATAAACAGTCCAGTGCTGCACTAAGTGACTGGTGCAGGACAGTGAGTGAGAGTGTGTGTGCGTGTGTGTGTCAGGGTGGCAGAGTTCAGAGAGACCGTGGTGGAGAAGAGGGGAGAGGGGGCAGAGCCGGGAGGGAGTTAAGCTTCCTGACAGCCTGATGAATGAAGCTGTC
>JAUCMU010000039.1:7441329-7453994 GCA_032275025.1 Enteromius treurensis
TCTCCACAGACGCACCGTCGATGGTCAGAGGAGCATGCTGAGTGTGCGCTCTCCTGAAGTCCACAACAATCTCCTTCAGAAAACAGATTCTGTAAAATTTACGGTAAAAAACTGACCACTCTGGTTGCCGGAATATGACTGTCAAAAATACAGTAAAAAGTTTTAAGTTAAATTTACAGTTAAATACTGTAATTTCATACTGATATGAATGTATGTATACTGACATACTCATAACTGATATAATGTTAATATACCAACCTATTAAAGTACTGAAATCTGTTTTGTAATACACTGATAACCACCAAATGCAGGTGGGGATGAGAGAGTCACATGATGAACTAAAGCTCATCACAAGCAGCTTTTAAATATGAACATATAGACGATGCTCAGTGTCATTCACACAAGCTATAAACACCATCATGGTGAGACTTATTACATTACATTATATGTAACATACAACCCTAATAAGCATAACTGATAAGACAAACTAAGAAGAAACATGGTTATTTCAAAGAAAAAATATAATAATTTTTACAGCAATTTACCATTAACCATTTAACAGGTTTTTACCGTAGTGTTTTTACCGTAAAAATCACCGGCATTTTTACAGTGTAGATCACGATTTTCACAAAAATATTAAGAAGCATCTGTTTTTAACATGAATTGAACAACAAATCAGTATATTGTAATTATGTTTAGAGGAACATGTTACACAGAAGACTGGAGAAAATTCAGTATATATATAAATATACAGTAGTCAACATTCGAATTGAATCAAAACCTTTCATCAAAGTTGTCCTAAGACAAGAATAGGTATTGTTTTTGATTTTAGGACAATTTTGATCAAAGGTTTTGATCCATTTTGAATGTTGACTACTATATATCATCGCTGTCTGGCAGAAAAGAAGTCCAAATTTTGTCAATTTCTTATTTTTTCACAAATCTATGCTATTGGACCGTCCAGACGTGGGTCTGTTATTTGCATAAATTATTAACCAATCTAAAGAAAAATTTACACCTGTATTTAATGCTGAAATCAGATCATCTAGAAGAGGTGTGAATGAGTCCAAAAGTATTTTGCTGTGTAAATAAACGAGGGTCTACAGCCTCACAACATTTCGCTTTCTCGTGGCATCAGCAGCGATAATGAGCTGGCATGACTTTCACCTGCTGAGAGGATAATCTTGTTGGTTCCCTCAAGTAAACATCCAGCGTTCGTCGCGGCTCCTCTCAGACACACCTCTCCACACGCCCCTGTTCCTGACAGCTGTCAATCACTCAGCGCTCCGTCTGCCTCAGATCCGAGCTGACGGCTTTCAGAGGTTTGTTTACAGTGGCTCTACAGCTGCCTAAATCTCACAGGTTCCAGCGTTATCTCCACACTGTGTGTTTTCACAGAGGTCTGCCAAAGCACTATGCCAACAGTTGCATAACCCCAAGGCATTTTCTGCACAAACGCAGCAGCAAGGCCTGTGTTTCCTCTAGCTGTGTGAGCATAACTGATGGGAACTGAAACGTTAAATAATTTCCAGACGTGATTGTTGTCAGGCAGATCAGAGGGATTGAGGTGTTCTGGAAAAGGTTTGGCACGCGAATGGGGAGAGTAGATGAGCAAAGAGAGCACAGACAGTAAAAGGCTCTTAAGCAGAGTGGCTTCACGGTGGAGGTGCTGAGGTGTTTATTTAAATGTCTGAATGTTTAATAAAGAGAATGACAGGGCACATGGCAGGGGCTCACTTTACAGGGTGAGCCGAAAGGGCGTAAATAATGGTTATGTAAGTTTTAAGAGGAAGGAGCAGTGAAGATTCAGGAAAACTAGTTAAAATCTTTTAAAAAATATGCCATGTAAGCACTCCACATTAAAGAAAATGTCATTAGCTACCAATGTGCCAAAATGTAAAATAGTTTCTAGTAGTCCAATTTGCATTAGAAGTGTGTATGAATGTAATTCTGAAGTTACATGATGATAAATTCAGGTTTCATTCCATTGGTCATCAAATATATAATAAAACAACGGAAACTCCTATCTGAAATTCAACATTGTGACAGCTGAGTTCAAATATAAACTGATTTCCCAGCCAAATTGCATTTGGAGAGGTTTGATTGATGAACTACTCTACACTACGTTCTTCCACCCATTTTCTTCGCCTTTCTGTTTGACTTAGTCTTATCTGAACTGGCCCTGTGCAGCCCTCTCAAGACCATGACAGGAAGCCCTGGACACCCACACCCTCTGTTAACAAAAGCTCTCTAGACAAAACACAACAGTTGAGTTCCTGTCCACTGCAACTGCTCTGTCATCCTCTCCCACCCTCCTCAACCCAGCCTAGTGCCTCCAGCCAGACGGACCCCATCCAAAGACCACAATTATACTTGCATGCAAACACTTTATACTATTTATATTCAATGTTTTAAACTAGATGATGCAGTCTGGAGCCGCACAGTGTCTGGCTTCTAAAACATATACAGTGTGCACTGATTTTGGCTATGAGAATGAGAAACAATATGAAGAGACTGAACAATGTTGTTATGGGGGTTTACAGTTAGTTTTATTTGCATAATATTCCACTGATAATGTTTCATTTTGTTGCTGTTAGACGAGATACTAAGTAAACACATGCAAACTTGTGTGAAGGATGGTTTGTGCAAAAAAAATTAATAAATTACATTGAATTGCACTAAATGTTTTTTTTATATTCATTAGTATGTGGTTGAGATAACAGCACTTTACAAAATACACTTCATAGATGAGGCAAGTCCTGTAATCATCAGACTCTGGATGAATTAATGATGGCATTTGTCAAGAATCACAGTTCATGAGAGCTCATTTGGAGGACAGTAAAAGAGCACCTTCAAACTGAATACTTACACAACTCTACTGAGGTTTTGTTTTAAGTGCAGCCCAGCTTTGAACTGTCAGACATACTGAGGGATACTCACTTACACATGTATTCTTCACTTCTCTCCTTTCTCTCTGTTTATTCTTTCTCTGTCTTACTCTCCCTTGCCTCCTCTTTCATGCTCACAGATATGAATGCTGAATTTTAAATTATATTGCTATTACTCCTGACCTATGGTTTTCATTCATTTCCATTGTATTTATCTAAATTATCTTAAATTTTAAATGTATTCTTTATCTTCAGTCTGCTGTTTAGGGGGCCGAAATAAAGGGAGAAGAAACATGATGCAACTCCTGACCTCTTCTATAAACATCAGTTAAATACGTGTAAACAGTTGTTTGATATCAACTCAAATGCTGTCTTAAACTTTTTAAATCACTAAAAAAGTCTCGTTATAAAAGTATATTTCGAACAACCTCCCCAGAAGGTGCCCCGTGATCACTAAACCATGAAATTTACCACCAGTTGCATAAGACACTCATACGCTCCATTCAAACCATTCAAATCCTGAAACACAGAATATAAAAAGAAATGTTCTTATGAAATGTTATCATTAGTTCAGGCGGTTTTGATACTGAAAGTCTCATTTATTCGATCCCTTTCTTATATTTCAACACTGTCATTCGTATTTTGCAATGTGCGAAGGCACCATAGCACTATGTTTTTCAAGGAACCGCATATTGCTCAATACAATTAAACCCAGAATATAATTACTTCTGAATGTCAATAAAAGTAAAGGACTGTGTTTAAGAGAAGAGAAAGACTTCATAAGTACGATTGTGTCGTCATATCTTGGCATGCGTGTGAAGAAGGGTGGGAGCCGCTGTGCTTCTCAGGAAGCGCTGGGAGTGGTGGAGCGCTTATCTTGCTCAGTTTTACCCTCTCACGGAGGCCTATCATGCTCGACCCGCCGTTCACACCACACTCAACCCTGCGCTCAAACGTTCACACCTCACCACTGCAGCCAGACAACACAGATAAATGCACTTCAAACTCATGTTAATCACAATTTAAGCTCTGAGACACTCACTTTTAAAGCCAACCATTAAACAGCCTAAACATTAACTCTTTGCCATCTACAAGCAGAAGCACAAATGAAAGTGATGATTATAGTGTTGTTTGAAGGACCTCTTTGATTCTTATACTACTGGCCATTTCAAGTGACGACCAAGGCATTTTGTGATCTAATCACCCAAAACACATTAGAAGGAAACTGGAAACATTGCGTTTGTAGTGTAAATGCTAAGCTCTAGGATTGTCTACTCATCTCTCAATCAGCCACTTCTCAAATATGTGTTACCCTTTAGTTGGTTACGGCTTACACAGAAAAACAATCATCTGGTGAAGAGACTTGTCATGAAACTTTTCAGATATCTGTCTACATGTAATGCATGCAACATAAAATGTGGATCTTGTGTATAATGCATTTCCGAAGCTTAGTCACAGTTGCTCAAAATGTCATGTTTGATCAGAGGCGATAGCTTAGTGGCCAGTTGTGCTGTTATATGATGCCATTGCATTTTGGGCGTCCTGAGTTTGAATTCTGACCTTTTCCGATCCCACCCCCCTCTTTCTCCCTCACTTCACTTCCTGTCTACTTTATGCTGTTCTGTGGTAATAAAGGCAAAAAGTGCCCAACATGAATCTTTTTTTTTAAAAACGTCATGCTTGTAATGTTTGTCAAATTAGAAAGTAGCTTTATTATTAGATTGTGATTCACTGATCAAATTGATTATATACATTACCTTTCAAACATTTGAGTATGTTATGACTTTAAAACGTTTTTTAAAGAAGTCTCTTTGTGCTCACCAAGTTGGCAATCTGTTGTTCATAAATATAGTAAAACAGTAATTTTGTAAAATATTATTACATTTTTAAAGAACTGATTTCTAATAAAAACATTTAACATTTCATAAGATTATTTATAATGTAAGATAAATCTCTTATTTGCACAAAGGCTACATTAAATTGATCAAAAATACAGTAAACAATGTTAATATTATTGCAATTTTAGATAATATCCTATTCAAATATATTTTAAGTATTTATGTGTTTGACGTCAAAACTGAATTTTCTGCATATTCGCTGCTCAGGAAACATTTCTTATTATTTTAATAAATGTTTTTTTTTTTTTTTTAACTATTACTTAACTATTTTTTTACGGATTCTTTGATGAATTTAAAGTTAAAAATAGCAGTAATCTGAAAAAGAATCATTCGGAATGTCTTTATTGTCACTTTATTGTCACTCTAATGCATCCTTGCTTATTAAAAGTATTATGAAAAATGTTTAACGTTTGGAATGCTGGTGTATACAGACAGAAACTGAAAAAATTGCCCTTAAGTTTATTAAGATATAAACATAAGTTTAAATGGCATGAAATCTGAAGTCTTAGTTAACCAATTGTTACTTATACTTTAAACATGTACATTTTAGATTGATTGCTTTTAGTCATACACAGTTATTTCAAGTACATATTTGCCTCATTATTCAGAATTATTCATAATCCATTTTGTCATAAGTTCTTGTATCACCATATTGTGTTAACACAACATCAATAGGCAAGGAAATATAAACTTGCTCATTAGAAACATTTATCCCCAAGTCACGAGAACATCTAGAGTAAACATTTGCTGTGCTTAAACGTTTAGTGTTCCAGATTGATTCTACATTCCCAAATGGCCTTAATGATGTCCTGGAACACCTTTTATGACCGTAAGCTACAGTTTTACAAGCGTAAGTGGCTCTTTTATGACGCGCAGCAGTGCAGAAACAAGCAGGACACCCGGTGAAGGGAGTGTTCGATGCCATGTCCTGACTCAGCGTGTTCTAGGGTGGAGCGAACAGGAAGCCTGCTCTGATTTCTGATCTCCTCCACCAACACCGGCACTTCAGTCCCACGTCACTTACATCCCAGGATCAGAAGGAAAGTGGCCCAAACTGGGTCACTGCAGCGAACAGGAAGGGTCAAGAGCGATATGGGAACTGCTAACCTCAGTTTGATTCTGATAAACCAGGCTTTTTTCCCTTAACAGCCATGAGAACGGCACACAAGCTTAACCTCTGCCCTGCTTAAATTATGTTTTAGTGGAACAGACCATGGGGCGCTGGGCATCACGCCAACCCCCCTCAAAGAAACAGCATTACTAATACAAGTGAGCTGTACTTTCATGCAAAGACAAAAGGCACGGCACACCGGTTCATTAAAATTCCTCAGCTCATCTACATGGCTTGTGAAGCAGAGGTTGTCAGGTATAATTCTCAAGTGCTGTGCTCAAACAAATCAAAGCAGACAGTCAGTCAGCCAGATCACACCTCTCTCCAAAGCCTCGTGCCCAGTCAAGCTGGATTACTGACTCTTGATGTTATTGCCCTCCAAAACATAAGCATGCAACTATGTTTTAGATGCTAAATTGGGAATTCTCTTTGTACCATCTCCTTGTAAGAGAACCAAAACAGTGGTGCATTGGCTTTTGTGGAGGATATGTTTGCATTTTTCATGATTTGAGACCAAATTAGAAGCCAATTTCACCTCTATTATCTCTGAAGCCGGTATCGTGTGATCTACATCTGTCAACCAAAAAGCTGAACCAACCAACGTCCAGCAAAGGATTCCTGTTTGAACTGGTCAGATGGTGTACAGGCCCCTCTCTCGCTGTGTTAAAGCCTCATTGTTCCCAGGGAAAAAGCTCTAGTGCTAGAACCGGCTGTGCCAGATCCTCTCCAAACACAACAAGCAACTCTGTGGGGCTTGGGGCAAGCCAGCTGTGTTTTAAAACTCTGAGCAGTTACGTATTGCACTTTGTAAAAGAGCAAATTCTATTTGTGTAGTCTTAGTTGATTCATGTTTAATTAGGCATGAACTTTCAGTCAGCTTGGTTTGTTATGCAATCATTTTTTTTATTTTTTATAAAAAATTTTGTTTTGTTTTAGGGGTAAATGCATGACTTCACATGATAAAGAAAAATATAAAACAATGAACATTGTTTTTAAAATAAGAGATATCTAATAATATGCCAGAAACTAGATGAGAACACATGTGCCATGTTAGTTTCTCTTAGAAATGTATTTTTTGTTTTCAAGTAGGTTTAACCTAACCTAAACCTAACCCTGAGGTTTTTTGAAAAAATTTTACAAAAGTTGAAAATATCCCAACAATTTAATGTTGAACTGTTTTTCCGTACACCTTGAATGCATCTTCATTTCCCCCCCCCCCAAAACAAAAATGTAAAGCATATTTTTTAAACGTTATTTTATTTTTTTACTATTCTTCAATGTTTATTTAAATGTAACATTTTCAAATAAGTGCATAGAAAATAATGGCATTTCTATGGCCGATGACTCTGAAATACATAACTAAAAGTAAACATGACAATATTGCAAAATAAAGTTTCAGCTTTTATATCCAATATGGAGATGCTATATTTTTACACTTGCAGCACCTTTAACATTTATATAGCTGTTCGATGACAGTACAAAGTGCATGCTGTTTGGTCGCATGCCTAGAACGGAACGCATACAATTCACGTCATGTTGCTTCTTTTGCATGTCCTAATGACTCTATAAAGGGAACAGCCTTTGGTGACTCAACTGTGAAGTGTGTCAAATGATTATCAAACTAAAAATGCAATTACAGACCTTGTCAGATCATAATTCTTGATAATTAGCGTGAGTGTGTCATGCTGTAACAGGTAGTAACGAGGACTCGAAACATGATGTTTGGTGTAGTTGTGGATTTATTCAAAGTGTACAAATTCTGACACATAAATATGAACATCCCCCAACACACGAGCACTGAGTGACAAACTGACACATTAGAATGTGGAACAGTGGATATTTTAAAAAATGCTTCATTCAAAGCAATACATTACTTCTTTTAGTAGCATGATAAACTCTTTACGAAAAAAAATTAGATGCTGCAAGTTCATAGTTTAGAAAAGGGAATTGCTAAAGTGCATTTAAACATCTCTTGTCGTTCAGGAAAGCACACAATGTAGGTACAACCAGGAGGAGTCCTCAAACCTGGGAGAAGCTACCTCATCAACATGTTGAGTTAACCTCTTGACAGTTACCACATTCACCTGTTGAACTACTTTAGTGGTCAACCCTTCTTCAATCTGATTTCAACATTTGTGCATTCCCAAACAAGTGATCCATAAAGCTTATTCTGGTTCCCCTGTCCACCGGGACAACAAACACCCAGGGAAATTTATGGTTGGCCGTTCTGGATATTACCTATGGGGGGAAACACAATCACCTGAACATATACATTGAATTTTCATGATGTCCATGGCAGCTTTGGTAATCAATCCTTCCATTTCAAGACTTTACATGAAAGCTAGGATGCTAGGATATGTGTAACACTTCAGACGCAAGGACAAAGACTTCAGGGATAGGTCTTCATCATTTACAAGATCATGTCCAGTGTCGTCCTTCATGAGAACTCAATGTACCACAAGACCTGTTGATGTTTTGATCTAAAAGTTCCATATAATTGTCCCACCGCTGCTACAATTCAACAACCAGTGGTAAATCTATATTGTCCTCCTGCGGTCTCTGAACTGTATTTATTCAGAACCATCTGACTGATAAAACTCAGCCCGCCGAAACAATAATTCCAGGAGCGCAGAGCCACAAAGGCCCATGGCACGTCACCAGCAGTGCCCTCAAAGAGGCCTACCACCACATCCAGCTCACATCCCATCACCAAACAGTCATCTTTTCCTTTTCTGCTGCCTCATCATCTTTCTCCTCTTGATGATCATTGAGTGGAGACGTTCCAGGCCTTCTTGTAGACCTTCTCCGATGATGGCACAGGCCGGTTGGAGGTGCCAAGGCGTGTGAGAGCCAAGCTCGTTCAGTGCCAACATTTGTTCGACTTCACCAAGTGGCAACGCGTTACGCAGGTCCTGTTTGTTAGCCACCACCAACACAGGCACCCCCTGGTTCTCCTGTAGCCGTGTGATCTTATGCAACTCCGTCTTCGCCTCCTCCATGCGTTCAGCGTCTACCGAATCCACTACGAACACAAGTCCATCGGCACACCGCGTATAGGAGCGCCACAAAGGCCGGAGCTTTTCCTGACCTCCTACATCCCAGAAATGAAAGGTTGCAGTCCGGCCTTTCCCACCGAGTGTCACCTTGATCTTCTCAGTGTTGAAGCCTTTGGTGGGAACGGTGTTCACAAACTCATTAAAGCGAAGGCGGTACAATACGGTAGTCTTACCAGCACAATCCAAGCCGAGAATAACAATGTGCAGGGCCTGAAAGGACGGCAGGCAGGGAAAGATGGCATGGGGCTCTGATAATCCATTCCCCATCTTGTACCGCCACTCTGATGAGGATGAAAGTGAATGTGGAGACTCAGGAGACCAGGTGTCGCCGCTGCTACCGCTGATGCTTCACCAAATATTCACAAGGCTTCTCTCGTTCCCCCGAGAAGCTGTTGCTGCTATAACCTGAAACCAAATGAAAAAGGAGATGATGCAATGAGGCCAACAGTGGAGCACCATGACACACACACTTTTAACGGCTCTCCGATTCTTGGCTGTTGGTTACAAGTAGACATGCTTCTGTCTTTGTCATTCTAAAAGGCACACACATTCAACCTAGCTGGGTGTCATTCAGTTTCAGTGATGGTGAATGAGGGATGAAACAGCAGGAAGCCCATTTGCACATGTAGCGCCACAGGGGCACCAAAATAACGCATCGGTAAAAATCCTAGCGCGCAAAGGCTCTTGTTCATCTATTCTCGCCGTTTTAATGTTGCCAGTTGCAAATAGAGAAAAAAGCACAAGCTGGCCTATGTAAACGGGGGAAACACGAGTCTGTCGCAGATCTCTTTGGCAATCTGTAAAAGCGCTTTAGGAGGGGCTCATCTCCATACATAAAGACATGAATTTTGTCATCATTTTCTCCCAACAAGTGATTCAACATGGAAATCATTATTATTTTGTGCGCTAAAAATGCGTAACGGGCTCCGGAACGCTATAGATTCAAGACCAAAATAATAAATTACTCTAAATTATTACACAGAATAATGCTATTTTTCTACAATTTAGGCTTTGTATGCACCCGCGTAGGGAAATAAAATTTAATTCGGCACCCACCTTATTTGGTAAGATCCTTGCGTTGCTTGTAAGCTCATTAGATGAAAAGGTTTAGGACTATTTCCAAAATAGTGTTGCCATTCAGATCAGCTGAACCGACAAGTGTATCCACTCCCTGTAACAGCGCCTGTTTCACTGACTCTACGGCGAGCTGCCTTCCACTTCATTCTAGCAGGGTTGGCCCCGCCCCTTATTTAGAACTGCGCGCTGATTGGTTCATTTCAGTGAGCCTGTGTTATTTTCCTTGGAGTTTGATTGGTAAAAAGTCAAGCCCGTCGTCGTTTTGGACACACCTTTTCACCACCTGTTCATGTCGCTCCAGGCGTTTAAAGTTTGAGAGAAGCTTTTACAGGTGAGCTTTACTAGGTTATCAGTATTTCAGTGGTTTAGCTGGTATTCAAAAAGATTGGTATGCAGGTTTTGGTTCTGTGTATTATTGGGAAATATCTTCTTCATCTATAAGTTAATGTTTTACCGAGCGAGTTGGACAGTTCCTAAAAAGATTTAGTGAATCGTGTAGACTACATAACGAACCGATTCAGCCCTTTTTGTTAGCGTATTTGAGCGATTCATTGAAAAGAGCCGATTCAAAAGAGTTATTCATTCACGGAATGGATATCATGTTTCTGATTCTAACAAAATAAGTTACAAAAAAAAAACACACTGAACACACGATATGCTTACAGAAAAGATGATTTTCAGTTCCGTATTTAACATTTGTGTGCAGTCAGAGCCCCAGTAGAAGAGTCTTTAACCTTAAAGTAAATGAAGAAAATCTAAATCTAAGTGTGAAAACTAACTGAATTGCTGTGTTGTTGAAAGCAAACGGCAATAAACATTAGTGTGCCAGCACTGTCAAAGAAAGGAGGTGTGTGACGATTAGGGGTGCTATCAATACACAGTTAGCGCGTGATGGACGTGCTGTCACGTACACCTCACATCCATTCATTCACCGCAGATCTGAATACCCTAGACTCCAGTGATGACCCAACTTCAAACACTCGTTTGTCTGAGGTACTTAATAAACGAGTGGATTCAGGACCCATTAGTCTGTCACTTTAAAAGATGAAACTAGAATTCTGCCTGAATGTAATGTGCGTATTCAACAAATTTGAACAAATATAACACATATAAAACTTTTTTTAATAAAATATAGTATTTTTGTAGGATTAAACTGCACTTAACATATGTTAACCTATTGGTTTGGTTGAAAACATTACTTTGGATGAAGGGTTTTGCTAATTCCAATAATGGATTTTATGCAAAAAACGTTTTGTTTGACTTGTGCGCCATCTTGTGGTATTACTCACCCTTGCTTGTTTTTTTTAAAGCTCATATTATGCCTGTAAGATTGTCATGGAACTGCAGCCAATACAGTTTTAGTAGTAGTAGTAGTAGTAGCCACAACTTGACTCATTGATAAACCAAAAGTACAATTGTTCATTGATCTTGTATTTAACCCATCCAAGTGCACACACAGCAGTGAGAAGTCAACAACCACACACACACACACACACACACACCCGGAGCAGTGGGTAGCCATTGCTGTGGCGCCCGAGTAGCAGTTGGGGGAACCCTCAACCTTTGGGTTACAAGTCTAACTCCTTATCCGTTAGGCCACAACTGCCCCCATAGTTTTATTGTTCCCTGTCCGGTTCATGTAGTAATACAATTTCAGCATGGGAATCAAACAGTTACTTGATATAAACAACCAGACACAAATGTGGCCCCTGACATGTTTACAAGTATTTATTATATGAGACTGGCCAAACTTTTGATTTGTAAATAAATCTTTTTGTTTATAAAGGTTTCAGATGAGAGTCTTTAAATATAATTTATTGTGTACAGCTAAGGGTAAGTATGATTAGCTTGATATATTTAAAAAAATGTTTATGAGATGTTCTCACTAGCATGGTGAAATAATTTGATTTAATCTTCGTGTAATTACTTTATTTATGAGTCTATCATGCACTTGACAAAGCAATTCAACTGTCCAAGTGCAATGTGTCATCAATACAAGCCCTCAACACACATTTAACCATTGTTTCAATATTTATTAAGTAATTATATTGAAGATCCCCATGTCTAGGCTGTGCAGGCATTGTTTCCTGCTACTTACAATTTGCATGTACCAAAATAAATTAATGAAAAAGTTTTAACCCTGAAATTTGCATTTCTTAAATTATCAGTGTGCTTACCGTGTGTTTCTGGAAGTGCATTGAAATGACATTAATTTTAGTACCATCGCCTCTACCAACTCTTGGCCAAATTATTTCTACATCATTTTTGTGTATTGGTAGTATTAATTGTTTTGTCATTTGTGACCCTGGATCACAAAACCAGTCATAAGGTAAAATTTTTACAAAACTAAGATGTATACATCATATGAAAGCTCAATAAATAAGCTTTCTATTGATACATGGTTTGGTATAGAACAATATTTGGCCGAGATAGGCTACATCTATTTGAAAATCTGGAATCGGAGGGTGCAAAAAAAAAAATACTGATACTGAGCAAATCACCTTTAAAAGTGTCCAAATTAATATCTTATCAATGCATTTTACTAATCAAAAATGACATTTTGATATGTTTAAAGTAGGAATTTTACAAAAAATCTTCATGGAACATGATCTTTACTTAATTGCCTAATGATTTT
>JAUCMU010000039.1:7461949-7471953 GCA_032275025.1 Enteromius treurensis
TTTTTTTTTTTTATCATTCTGTGTAAACAGTCTTTTCTATATGGGAGACTGCATATTTTTTTATATATTCAGAGGAGGACAAGATAACAAACTTTTTGCCCATTGTGATGTATACACTACCAGATTATCTATTTTGTTTGTGTATGCGTGCACATCTAACAGTTCCAAAAAAAAATGTATTGAAACTTTTTCTGAGGACATAAGTACACAAATAGTAGTAGATGAGATACTGTCACAATTTATTTTCATCAATATTGGAAATTTATCATAAATAGGTAGAAAATATTTTAGCTGCAGCTGGAAAAGGTCGTTCAGTAAGATGGGTGGAGTTGAGGTTAAATTAGGTTAGGTAGAAAATATATATAAACCAACCACTGGGAAAAACAACAATTTAGAGGAGGGTAATGTTATGAAAGGTCTCGCTCTAAAAAAGAAACAAGCAGTTAATTCATGTAGCAGCTCCATTGGTTTACCCGTGTGACTAAAAAGGAAACATTTTGGTAGTTCAGCATCTAAGGAAGTCATGGGTGTGACTGTCATATACTATAAATGTGTTGCTGCCATCACAGAGTGTCCTGAGAAATTGACTTTTGATTTCAAGTGACCTTCTAGTCCTTGGCACAAGATAGTGGTAAACCTGTGTGAACACTTCATCTATTATTTAATAGTACTTTAGTCAAAACTTACCCAACAGCATGAACTCGATATTATTATTATTTTTTTATTTCATAATTAAAATTTTATTACACACATTTTAACATGATTATTCTAGAAATATGGCAGATATGAAAGCTTCACTTATATGTTTACATAATAAAAATCTCCATCTTCAAGTAATGGTTGGAATGTTTTTTTACTGTGACATATTTAATGATATTAAATGAAAAGGCCTTTTACTCGCTGAAAAGTATGAACTATCAATTAAATGACATATAGATTGTGGACAACTGTTTTTATCAAATATGATATAGGATGTATTTAAAAATATGTTTTAATGATGTTTGATGTCAGAATGATGACGGAAATACAGCCTTTCATCACTGCACCCAGGTGACACTGTTCTCATCTAATCATTTGGGGGGGGGGGGGGGGGACTTAAGTTGAATTTGTATTGGCTCCTTTTTTTAGCTACTCATTCATTTAAGGGACCATTTCAAATCTAAGTGTCAAAGCTTGATTAATCTGTGTTGGTGAGTCCTGATGTGACAAACTGTCTAATAAAACCTTTCCACCGGGAGCCAATGTTCCTGATCTATTGAGCATTTATATGGTGCAAACAATTAACATTTAAAAAGAAGTTTCTACCAATGATAAATATACCCTAAATGACAAATAATTTAAATGTTAAGTTGCATCTTTGCATTTTAATGCTGGAACTCCCGTAACTGAGTTCAAATTGTGGCTTAAAATGACTGACCTCCTCGTTTAGCTTGAAAAAGTCTTCCTGGTTCCCCTTAAATTCTAAGTAATATTACTTATCTGTTTAAACTGTAAATGAAATTCTAGTAGTTTTCCAGATTATTCTGTTGAATTGCGCATTCAAACATTCTGTGCAGATCTGCTTGTGATCTGCTCTGTGACATAGTGCTTTTTTCCATTTCCTTGATTTCAGATACAGTAGATCATATTTTTAATCAGGTTATAGTGTTTGTTGTGTATAGTGTAAGTTGCTGGATGTATGTTTTGTTGCATCTATTGCCAGATGTATAAGAACTCACAGAGTGCTGTTTTCTGTATCTGCTCTTCTATCTAATTTAAATGTTCCATCAAACAGCTATGTCACATGGCCACATTATCTGTGCGTTATGTACATTACCCCAAAAAAAGTTTTGGGGTAATTTATAGGAAATGGGAGTCATATGCACTATATACTGAGTTATTTCTGAGATTCTGGTTGTTGATAAGACCTCATTTGCCTCTGGGAGAGGACCAGGTTCTCTCTTTTGGCAGGGACACAGTTGCATTCACACTTACATCAACAAACAAAACCGTCAGCTTTTGCTCCTGCACAAACTTTATTTCTCTCTTGCACCATTGCAAGTGCAATAAGAAACTGAATGTAACAGGTTCTCGTATATTATAACCTTGTATCACACACTGAGGTTCAATCAGAGACGCATGTGCATCTAAAAACAAAACTACATTTTTAAAATATAAATATATAAAAGTGTAAGTTTGTTTGTTTGTTTATGTTCAGACAGAGTTTAGATCTAGACCAGTGTTATCATTGAGATACTGTTAAAAATGTGTTATAATATAAATATTTCTATTATAGGAGTATAGCATTTATTTCTAGATAAAGTATTCATTTGTAGATAGATGTTTAAGCATTTAACTGCTCGATCTTTACATAAACGATAGAATCTGTTGTCAAGTGTCATTTTAACTGAAAGTGACACCAGTAAACAATGTGTTCAAAGGAAATTTCCAAAACACGTTATAATTACTTTATTCCAAGCAATTGTATTTAAGGCATGTTGTGAGTACCAAAGAAAATCATTTCTTGTTTATAGAAAAAAAAAAGAAATACTTCTGATTATGCATTTCCAGAGAAGTGTCTTTGGGTGAAGTTTGTGCCAAGTCATGCTTTGCAAATAGTTATGTTAAACTAGAGTCAACAGATCAGGGTCTCTGTGGATCTGCGAATGATAAAGCAGAACCTTGTTCCTCTGCTGAAGATTTGATCATGTGCTAGAACTCAGCCGTGCATTATGCAAATTCACATGTAATGAAAACTATCACTCAAGGGGCCTTGAATGATACTCATAACAAACAAACAAACACAGTTACGAGTCATCTGTTATCAAGTAAAGAAACCCTACGTCTCGCTTTCAGATTATGGTTATGAAGTCGTATTCTTTTTTCTGGCATATGTTTGGATTTGCAGCTAGCAAAAAGTTTACCAGTGCCTAAAAACAATTCTGCAGTTTTGAAAAACCTCTATTTAAAGAGAAGAGCGACTGCGCCATAATTATAGCGAGTAACTGTACAGGAATTACGCCTCTTATTGGCAATTCTGTCTCCATGACAACTATTGTGTAATATGTCTATGCCCTTGTTGCTAGCTAATAAAAGTGCTCCGTGTTCGAAATTCCATTGTGTAAACTCTAAATAATTGTTACGGTAAATGTTGGGGTTATGAAATTACACTAATTAGACAGTGGGGTACAATGGGTATGTGATTACTTTACTGTTGTCATGGTGAAGCCTCGGAAATGAAAATGAGTTATGTTGCTCTAATATTAAGTGCTGAGCAGATACATGTTTCCTGGCTTTTGCAATCAATCGAATACTTTTGTAGAGAGAAAAAAAGTATGAGTAAGTCTTAGTAACTAAGAATAAGTCTTTAAAATAAGTGCATGTATAAAACATGTTAAGAAATGGGATTTGTAAAGGTGTTTTTAAGTCAAGTGCTTTAGTAAGGGACTCAAAGTTCATACATGATGTCACATGTTTTTCAAGTGTTAAAGGGACAGTTCGCCCAAAAAAGACAATTCTTTCATTAATTACACACCCCCTAATGTTGTTCCAAACCTGTAAGACCTTTTAAGAGAGAGAGAACAAATTAAGAGATTTTAAGATATTAAATTAAGACCCTCCATAGAAAGCAAGGGTCCTGGTCCTGTGGTCCTTCCACAGTCAAGGCCCAGAAAGGTAGCAAGGACATTAAATAGTCCATAAGACATCAGTTGTTTAACTGTAATTTTATACAGATAAAAAATAAAACACAAATATTCACATGCAAAGGTATGCAGAAGTCATGGTATAAATTTTTTGTTTGTTTTCTTTGTGCACAAAAAGTATTTTCATAGCTTAGTTATGCAAAGCAGTACTCTTAATTGTCATAAAATTAAGTTTAATTAATGCCGGAATTTAAATTTTTTCGGTGAACTATTCAGTTTCAGGTCGTTTACTCTGTTTAGTCTTCTTAAACGTAGTAAAAGAAATAAAATTGTCCAATAAGGTATGGTAAAAAAATATATTTATTTGCATGTATTCATGCAAAAATGGAATTTAATCCTGCACATTGTGTGCTTTTATATAAAAATACTAATGTATCTGAAGCATACGATAGTGTTTTATCAGGGCAATATTATAATCAATTCAATTGAAAAACATACCTTTATACATTTTAAAATGCATTTCTTGAATTAAAAAAAAAAAAAAGATTCTCACATTTAGGAAAGACAAAACAATTGACAAATGACTCAAAACAAGTTTATTTAATGGAAACCAGTTAGCATCATGTTATTTCAGTGTACCTCTAAAGCAGTCCAAACCACTTTTCTCAAAAATCACAAGTGCTACATATAAACATGTACAAGTACATCAAGCCAGCGATTGTTATGAACAGCATAAATGCCACATCATGTTAGCAGCCACTTCTATTACAGAGGGAATAGACCATCTTTAAGCAAAAATAATCTGTGAAGCTTTTTTTACACGATTAAAATATTTAAAAATGTCAAGTTTTTGAGAAATGTTAAAAATGTTATTAAAGTTCTTTCAATCAAACGCCACATCTAGTCTCAAAAAGCAAACTTTTAAATTTCTGTGAAATGCATTTCAATTCTGATCACGAGGGAATCCGAGGGAATGATCATCTCATACATCATGCAGCAGCCGGGTGCTCTCAGATCCCAGTGATTGTTCTTCTATGTAATTAGTGCTTTACCAGTAAGCATTTGGAGACAAGTTCTGATTGCCTGATTGCAAACTGTAACAATGAGAAACCTTGCATTACAAAATAAATAGATTGAAGCATTTTACTTTTCCCGACTTGTGCACTATCTACACTGACATTCCCTCCGGTGTCACATGATCCTTTTTGTATGAAACACACATAGTAGCGGAACGTAATCTTAAATATGCCCCTCATGAAACAGCATCATGTAATACTGCTTCTGAGTCTGAACCAAATCTGTTGAATGAGATATTAACAGGAATTCAGGTACCATCAGGTATTTCCATTACAGGTAACTCCTGTTGGTACAGGTTAACATTGATTGTTAACTGAAATTAACATTAGGTTCAAAATTATAGAAATAAATATAATAGCCCAAAGCACAGTTGGTTGTCAAATACATCACATCACATTAGAAAGGTTTTAAATACTGTATGTAGTGCTTGAAAACAAAGGTACTTTGTCAAAAATTAATTTGTAGTGAATCATTCAGTTTGGCAAAGTGAACCAGAATGGGAATTTTGAGATCTTGCAATGTTCATATTGCTTGGAGAACATGGACAATAAAGTGCATCATTTGTGAATTGCCTGACACATAGTGGTTAACTGGCAGAAGTGCAGTAAACACTTAACCAGTTTTGCCAAAACAATGACACATGGAGTGGAGTGGTGAGGGACAGGGTGAAGGGTTACGCTGTCAGGCTAAGCTCTAGCCTGTCAGAGGAGTATTCAGACTATACTCGTGCAGAGCAGTAGTGTTTTCTCCACAATCCACGTACTGGTACATCTCCTGAGACACCTGCTCAGCATGGCCAAAGTACACGGTAGTCACGGTTATCCTGCAAATCAACGAACCAAGTTAGTAACAAGTAAACCAAGCACCTTAACCCGATGCTTTGTTGTTGTATGTGTTAGGACATATGCTTACTCAATTCATTTAAACATTTATTTAGAAATGTATTACTAAATTGGTAAAACCTGTACATTTCAAGGAGTCTGAACTACTTTGTGGAACACAAAAAAACATCGGTAACCAAACAGATGCTGGCATTGATTAAAAACAAGCTTGTAATGTTTTCCATAGTACTTACTGCATCATAACCACAATGTTGTGCACCTTGATGCTCTGCAGGGTACAGTAGTCACTGGAAAACAGAAAAAGTTGAAAAGTTCTGCCAGGAAAAAAAAAAGTTCATTCATCTATGAAAAGTGTGTAAACTTACTACATATAGCTCATTTCATCTGCAATAGTGGTGGGCACCATATAGTCGATCTGACAAGAAAACAGAAGCGTTACAAAATGAATGATCAGTATCAGTCTGAATGCTGAAACATACTTATTTTTAACCGCTATTTTAAATAAAGCTCTACCTGCTTCATATCCAGAGGTCCAATAGTGGTTATGTTGCTGATGCGGGTTTTTCCAATCACCGTCTTGGAAAATTGCACCTGGGCTGTGATGTTAGCCACATCCACAGAGTAATAGTTGTTGTTAGTAATATTCAGTGAGTTCTTCAAAGGAAAAAAAGGCAAATTATCAGAATAAGCTACAGGACTTTTTTTTTTTCTTCAATTGTCAGCAAATTTTGTTCATTCAGACTTCAGTACGATGGGCACAGACTCTGATTTTATAGCTTCAGACTATGAAAAACGTTGAATATTTTGATCCGATTTTCAACATATTTGTCAAGCATCTGGTTTCATCTGAGACTCATTTTTGCATGAGCTACTTGTATCCAGAATGACCTGAAAGTGTTTGTGTGTCCTCCTGAAGCAGATGCACTCTTAACACTTTTAAAAACTTCACCTGTGTCGTGTGTTCAGTGATAACTTACAGTGACATTGAGATACACAATGCGTTTGGTTTGGTCATAGGACACGTAGACAGACTTCACTCCCACATAGTTGACATCAATGGAACGTGGGAAAAGGAAAAACACAGCCAGGCTGGAGAGCAGCAGGCACACGATGACTGAAGCAGTCACATACAGCTTGCTGTAGGACACATATAACATAGATTTAGTCAGAGAGCCCAATATTATGTAACATAAAACGAGTGCAAGCTCGTTAATAGTTTCACAAATGGATTGATACTAACTGGTTTACCAAAACGCATCAGAATAAGAATCTTTGGGGGTTTCTTACGTTCTCCTTGGTCTCAGCCTCTGGTCGCTGTATGGGATCAGGGCCACCAGCTGATTTTCTTGGCCTGCATAAACATGTCACACTTTGTTACATGGTGTACATGACAATTAACAGATGAAGTGTTATCAACTGAGTTTAGAAGTGTACCTCGCGGGATCCTTCCAGTGCCTTGGCATGTGGGGCAGGTGACGCTGTCTCGGCCAGTGAACTCCACGTATGGGAACTGAGACACATCTCCCCCGGTCTTATTGTCATCGGTCTGCATGGCACTGTACCCGGGTGATGAGGTCAGGCTGTCCTTACACTCATCATGACAGGTATGCTTCGGGAGGTGGGAAAGAGCCTTCCCCATTTTCTTACACCTGGTGATAGGAATAAAGTTTTTATATGGATGAAAAAAATGCTAATTATACTATGAAACTGCAGAATGCATAAAATACTGTGCCATAATACCACCAGACGTATTCGGAACAGAATATATAATAAATAACAGAATATTTATTTGAATATAAAATAAAAACAATTATAGAGCATGAAACATAATGAACCTTTAGAAATCAAAAGGACCTTTAATAAAGAATCAAATAGAAAAGAGCATTATAGAGAATATTGAGAATTAAATCTTCACTCAGTAATGAAACATAAAATCTTCAATTAAGAACTAAATAGACCAGAAACTTAAATAGAGAATTAATTAACGGAATCCTGAATATCTAATAGAGAAATGAATAAAACCAAATATTTCATAGAGAATCAAAAATAATGGAATATAAACTAATAGAACAGAGTATTTAATACAGGATCAAATCCAAAAAGGCTTTAATAGAGAACTAAGCTAAACAGGATAAAACTAAAACTTTAACAAACAATCAGACAGAGTTAAATGTTTTAAAGACTATTAGAACATATGAATAAATAGAATCTTTAACTGGAACATAGAACAGAATATTTAAAAGAGAATCTATTACAATAGAATCTTTAGCAGAGAATCAAATACAACAGAATCTGTGTCTTGTGCTATGTTTAATTAAATTATTAATACAGCTATTAATTTGTTGATGTGCCTTAGTCCGAGGATAAACTCCAACTCACTGAGGCTTTAAACATTTTTGATCATGCATCCAATTTATTTTGACAGTCTTTACAACTGTTAATAACGAATATAAAAGTAGCTTTTGTGTTGGTGACATAAACTTTAAGTTGTGATCATTCTATGGTGTTTCTTATTGTTTGATCATTTGGTAGCCTACATAACATCAACCCAACTTTAGTAATAAATTAATGCAACCATTTTTATTATATATAATAATAGAATTCAACATAACACACGACACAATCTACAAACTCTTGTGCCTGAATCAGCAGTAGCCTATACCTGCTGAAGTTCATCCCACTTTGCATACGGCTTATTCCAAAAACGGTGTATTCCGCCGGGCGTGTGCGATCAAGAACTCATGAATATGCATGTCAGCTCCACCTCACATTAGTGCTAGATGACAGACCACTGGTGCACACAATTAGACCAATTAAAACTTCAGTCGCCGAATATTTCACAACAACAGAAGGTTTAAATCCAGCAGGGCCTTTAACGGAGAACTGAATATATCAAATAAAATCATCAATGCATAGGAGACAAATCTCGACCTAAGCTGAGATTCCAAGGGAAAAAAGTGAAACCTAGCAACACTTCATACCGTTACACGGATAAGTCAGCTGTAATTTACGTACAATAAATGAGACGATATAGCTAAAATGTCAGTCTCCAAAATAACAGCCGCCATCACGTTTGGGATTTATGACAGCTGAAGAGAGTGTGAAGTAAAAAAAACAAGACAGAAGGCCATTGGCAGGCCTGGACACATGAGTTCGTACGCGAGCACCGCTAATAACCGGTTGGCTGAAAACAAAGCTAAGGTAACGTTAGGCTAAAGACGTAACGTTAGGTCTAGCAGGCTTTTCCGCTCGGAACCAGTTCATAAATTCAGTGCCTAAGAATAAAATGGGTTTGCCTAGTACTAAATATGAATATTTATGCAAACGATTATTTTCTTACCTGAATGAATCAATGTAAGCGAGCGCTTCGGGTCATGCAGTTGTCGTTTATCTTTTTGCACTGACATGCGCAGTGCGTCGTTGACTGGACACAAAATACTACAGCGAAGGCCGAGCTCATGAATATTAATTAAGAATACGTCATCAATCTGTAACCCACATCTTTCAGTAAGTCAGCGAGGACCACTGGACGAACGACGAGTAGTGAAATAACGTTACTAATATTAATGAACAAATCCTTCCCCTCAGATGGATGGTAGGACAGACACCGGATCAGCGAAAAGAGATTATAAGTTATTGCAAAAGAGTAGGCTGCGTTTAACTGACTCTTAACCGTTAAAATTAAATAAAACATACAGAAGGCTAATATAAAACAAATATGATTTTGTCTTTAATGCTTGTAATAAAAATTAAAAATAAAAAACGTTGCAAATTGCGTTATGTAGACATGACAACATGTCTAAATGTAGAATGCAGTCATATTGTGTGTGTGTGTGTGTGTGTGTGTGTGTGTGTGTGTGTTTGTGTGTGTCCAACACAATGTCCTTGCCCTAAATAAGTCTGAAGTCCCCTAATGTAAAAAAAAACCCACACACTTGAAAAGAAAGGTAACATGATATAGTATAAAACATATTTTACCAACAAACAAATTATTGGCAAGGAATGGTTAAAATGATATTAAAAATAGAAAACGGCAAAGTTCAAATATCTAAAAACAAAACAATGAAAAAAATTATATATATATGTTGTTGTTGTTTTTTGGGGGGGGGGGGATTACTAAATACAATTAAATATTAAATTATATATTACATATTAAATAAGTTCCCTTGAATTGTGTTCTGATCTCTTTTCTGTTGTTGTTGTTGTACTTTTCAGACAGTTTAGAGACCTAATAGAGGTTCAGTTATTTTAGTTTTGTGTTTGGATATATTTGTAATTAAATTACAAACCGGATTCCAAAAAAGTTGGGACACTAAGCAAATTGTGAATAAAAACTGAATGCAATGATGTGGAGCTGGCAAATGTCAATATTTTATTCCGAATAGAATCACGGAACAAAAGTTTAAACTGAGAAAATGTATCATTTTAAGGGAAAAATATGGTGATTCAAAATTTCATGGTG
>JAUCMU010000039.1:7472053-7485286 GCA_032275025.1 Enteromius treurensis
ATCTATCTATATATATATATATATATATATATATATATATATATATATGTGTGTATATGTATGTTATATAGGTGTGTATATAGTATTTTAATCAGTGTATGAAAATATACACATTTTTGTTTATATTCAAATATATTTTTTAATACTTAGATTTATTAAGTAGAGCAAATTCAGATAATCTAACATCTCAGGGTATATTTTCTTATCTTTGGCATGTTTTCCATTTTTAACTTCAGCTTTTTCATCCATATATTAATGTAACAAAAAATTTTACAGAAATAAATAGATGATGGAAAAAATGGTAACATAAATAAAACATACAACAAGGAGATAAAACTGATGCAATATATCATGCAGTTATTTTACAGAGTCTGAGAATATAAATGATTTATTCATCTGTCCTTGTACCTGTCATGTAATGACCCCCTATGATTTTGTTTCTCAAAGTGTATTCTGATGGGAAGTAGTCATTACATGGCAGAATGGATAAAAACAAACCTACCTGGATACACTTAGTAGTTTAATTACACTGTCCTGGATACACAGTGGAAAACTGACATGACATAAAGTCACGGTTTCCTTTAGTAACAGATTTATTTCAGTCACACTTCTAATTTACATCAGGGTCAGATGATCATTCTCACAGTTTGATTTAAACCATATATTATGTTGCAGTTCCTAAAAAAAGTTGGACACCAACTAACCAGTAACACTCAAATTAGAACTTGGCAAGTGTTCATTTCGGATTCTGGATATGAGCTATAAACTGTGTTCATTAGCTCATCACATCCCTTTGTTTTTCTCTTAGGTCGGCACTCAGGACTTCGCCAGGCGTTACCACGCTACTTACGTGTCCTGGGCCTTCGCGTATCTCCTGGGCCTCATCTGTCTGGTACGGGCCTGCTACTGGGGTGCGATTAAAGTCAGCTATCCAGAAAACACCTTTGCGTAGACAAAGCGTCCATCCTTCAAGTCCTTAGTGTTTGATTTCTCTTGATTTGAACAGGTTAACTGTTAAGAATCCAGGGGGTTTAGGTACCTGCAAGTGTTTCCGATTGAGTCATTCATTAGCTCTGACGTAACTAATTTGAACCTGCAATATGATGGCTTAAAGTGAAATCGGTGATTCAAAAACTAGAAAAATAATACAAATAATCCATTTGTGGTACACCTCTTGGATTTGTCGTGGTGGGTGGATATCGAACATATTTTACGTACTGCATTTTGTTACCAACTTGACCAAAAGAGATGATCTTTTATGAACAATTTGCCCATTGCACTACAATTTTATGCAATTCTTTTGTTGTGTTGCTGCTAGTTACTCCAGCCGTTTTGAGCTGAGAGATGTTATGTGTTCAGAGAGCCTGCCAGCACCCACGGTGGCACTATCTGTCATGTTTCAGATATATTTAACTCTTCTTAAAATCCTGTGCCAACATTTTTTGTTGTTGTTCAATGTACATTAGGGGATCTCCCTTTGATCAAATTTAGCAGTATTTCCAATCCCATTTAGGCCGCTCAAATTCACTGTAAGCAATAATCATACTTTTTTTTTTTTGTGGCTTTAAAAGAGAAACTGCATGTGCACAGTCACTTGGAGCTCTTAAACAAAACTCTTGAGTTCAATGCAACTTAAGCTCACTCGACAGTTTATGTGTGCTAATATTGATTAATTTGCACAAAAATAATTTTTTACAGTACGAACAAAAAAGAGGCACTGATGCAATGGAAGTGAATGGGACCAATTCATAAAGATTCAAATACTCTGTCGTTCAATAGTATAACAGCAAGACATTTAAGCAGCAAGATTTTATATGTGGAAAACGTTCCGCTTACAAAGGCCGAATTTATTTAATCAGAAAAACAGTAATATCATAAAATCATGTCAAACAACTATGTTCTTTTTTAATATATTTAAAAATGTATTTATTCCTGTGATGTCAAAGTAGAAGTCTTCAGTGTTACATGATCCCTCAGAAGTCATTATAATGTGCTGATTTGAAAACAGTTGAGCTGCTTAATATTTTTGTGGAAAATGTGATGCATTTTATTATCGTATTTCTCTTATGTATAGGAAATTTTAAACTTTTATTTAAAACAGAATTCAGTTCACCTTTAATGTGTCTTTGCTGAATAACAGCATTAATGTATTTGTAATAAATAATAAATGAATATAACAAAAGAAACGACTTAAAAATAACTGTTGTACAGAAGAAGCTTCACATTTCAACTTTCAAATCCTCCAAAATTGGCCCCGGTCACTTCCATTCTTAGAAACTCACCTTGATTTTCGCTGAAACCTGTTTAAAGGAAACGTCTTGAAAATATGTATATTTTCTGACCGCAAATCCTTGACCTTAACTTGTATTGAACATGAAATATTCCTTTGATTGATCTCACTGATTAGACACTTGGTGAATGGAAAATGTGCATGATTTTAATTTGATTCTTTTGTACTCGGAAACAGTGTTTTGTTAGTCCGGGCACAGTGGAAGTGTTACGCCATGTGTCTAGTGCTCTTTCCTGTGTTTAGAATGTAAGCGCCCCACTGCTATCGCCTAATTCCACAGCTCACCACAACCTTGCTAGTATTGCTGTAGCTTACATTTACAGTAGTTCAGTATTTTGTCAAGACAAATGAAGATAACTATACTATCTAAACTTGTTCTGAATGTGACGAGCCAGTGAAGTCCTTGTACATAGGAAACTGAGCACACAAAGTCTGTAGTTCAAGTTGGAATGTGGCTTGGGTCTTTTTAAAACAATAATTTCTCAATAAAATGCTAAAATATTCCCTACCCTTTAACGGTGTGATGCTTCTCGCCGGCTTAACTTGAAATGTCATCTTATTTTTGACGTATAATCTCAAATATTATATTTTGCATTGCACTAAATTCTCCTGATTTCCTTTCATTTAGTATAATGTGTCATTTGGATGATTAAGGCATGACTTGTTAAGGCATCAACAAGTGGCATCATGAAGGTTTTTGGTATATTTTTGTCTCTGCCTGTCACGCAGGCTTGTTAATGAAAGATTCAGGAATGCTCTGTGTGTCTGTTTAATGCAAACACATGACATAATTCAGGAAGAAGCCAACATCAATTGGTCTTTCAAAGGTCAGGCTGTCATTAGAGTGAACATGGTCACCTGTAGCAGTGGACATTGTTGTTTACTCACATTCACTGATTAGCCCTCTTGCTTACGGTGAATCCTATCTTGCCACAAAATAAATAATTCTTACAAAATTTGTATATACACATACAGTATAAAAACCATTACGCCTATGGAGAGTTCCCATAAATCACAGAAACCAACATATGTGTGTGTGTGTGAGTATTGTTCAACCATGGCTTCCTGTTTCATAAGGAGTATAAATAAGAGGTAATACATAGGCCAAACTCTTTTGGGCATGACAGCTGTAATGTGCAACAAATGGTTGTTGAGCTTCAGTAAATGGTAAGTAGCTATAAAGAAACTATCTTGTCCCAACACACTGTCAGAAGGATGGGTTGAATTGCTGAAAAACCTCTTAAGAATCACAGCTGGAGAATTGTGAATGTTAGTTATGTCTTCACATATAAAATTTTCAACTCACATTGTTATGTTTGCTAAAAATTTAAAGAAATTAAAATTCTAAAATTGAGGTATCCATATTATTGGACCACATTTTTAGAAAACTTGTTCAGTTAATTCATGCCAACATATATTTATTTGTCTTTCCTTCCATCCACTGGATGGCAGTGTTGATTCTTGAGCAATGGACGTAGCCCCTTGTGACTCATCTGGCTCTGGGAAATAGTCTGGCACAATCAGTCCTGACCAAGAAGAGCTTTCATCTTCAAACTCCATATAATTTCATGTAGAAAAATCCTAAGAGAGAGTCAATGAAAATAAGCCAGCACATCCACTTAGAAACTTTATTAACCACTTGTTACTACCTCCACTTGGCAAAGCTTGAGACGAAAATTGCGAATGGTCACATTATTTTCATGTTATTCTGAGCTGACAAACTACATGAAATACAAGAACAGAAGTATATCTTCTCAAAGAAATGGTCGATGTGCTGCTATGCGAGGAGACACAGACCTGTGCTACAGACAGACTGACAGCACTGTCACGGCACAGATGAACACACATCTTTCACGTCTCAGATGGGATTGGAGTGCTATCACTGGAGAACAAAGATCTCATTGCTTAATTTGATATCCTCTACAGTTTACACTACTCCTATAGAGCTAAGAATTTAACGACACTAAAAGCAAGTGCTAGTCACTGTGACTATACAGCAATTATGAACACAGCATGTTCCTGATGACAGGGATACAGATGTCATTCCAGGCTTCAGAGGTCCTCATAATGCCTGCTGCCATCTAACGGGAGTTGACAGATTCTAGTTATTGTTGAGGACCCACCAAGATGCTGTGGAAATAAAGAGATTTTGATAAATAAATATTATTAAGATCAATATTATACAATTGATTATATACATTACATTTTCAAAGGGTGTATAGTACCTGGAACCAGCATAGTTGTCATGATTTCTGGCGTCTCTAAGAAATCCACATTGCCTCTCTGGAAGGTTTTGCTGTAATTGGTCTGCAGATGACTGTAAATAGAAAACAAATAGGCTTTTTGTGCAGTTATTGCAATTCCTTGATTGTAATAAGGAATCTTTGGGACTGTATTGATATTGAAGCTTGAATGGGTGAAAACGTACTTCTTCCACACGTTGCTTTGCTCCCAGAACTCATACAGAATGAAGCGGGACTCGTTGGCAAGCCTCTGAACTGCAATGCTGACGAAAGATAAGAGCCAGTGTATGATTACTATCAAACTGCTTCTTTAGTTTGTAATGACTCTAGAAAGTTTAAAGCTCTAATTTTGCGTGTCGTTCCAGCCCGATCTCCCGGCAATTCTTACATATTTTTACAAGTTCGACTTCATTCGTATCTTACGATTTATACGAATTACTTACACCTAAGCCCGCCCCTAAACCTACCCGTCACTGGGGTTTAGAGAAATTGTACAAATCGTAGGAATTGAAATGAAACGGGGGAGGTTCTTCAGACATTAATATATACTACATAATACATAAAAATATACTGACATGTAATTTGTAATCAAATAAAATATACTTTATGTAATTTCTAATTAAGCAAGCCTGTCATGTATTTAAATATATTTTGTAATTATACATGAACTTGCAATTTTTAAATTACATTGATTAATACACAACATGTTAAATTTAACATACAATCAAGTATTTTACATATTTTTGGTGTATGTCATAAAAACCAACAAAAATAAGCACACTTAAAGCATGACAAAAAATTAATAAAACCATGATTTGAAGTCATTTAAAATTGAGTTTTAAACTTAAATTTGAAGGATTACAATAAGCTCTCTTTAAAGGCATAGTTCACCCAAAAATGAAAACTCTGTCATCATTTACTCGCCCTCAAGTCAATTTGTTTGGTTCTGTCAAACACAAAGGAAGATATTTTGAAAAATGTTTGTAACCAGGTTTTTTTGGGTCACTATTGATTTCCATTGTAAGAAAAAATACTATGGAAGTCAATGATTACCCAAAACAGCCTGGTTACAAACTTTCTTCAAAATATCTTCCTTTGTGTTTGAGAGAACAAAGACATTCATACAGATTTGGAACTACTCGAGGGTGAGTAAATGATGATTGGTACTATTCCTTTAAGTACACTTTAGAGCTTTTATTTTATGTTTTTATCTTATCTGCAAGTACAGTTATTTTGTTTGTGATTTAGGAAATATACAGCAAGTGTACACTTAATACAATTGAGGACACTTGTTTGTCACAAATCTTATGATGCTTTATTTTTGTAAAGCAAAAAGTGTCAGTAGTAAATGAATATTTTTTGGGTGAACCATTCCTTTCATTATCTAATAACACGAATATGGGTAAGCCCCCAAATCCTTCAATGTTCTTCTGCAAAAGGTTGTCAGTGAGTCATCTGAGCTGAAGAGCTTGAAGCAAGTCAATTATTTAATAATCCAAAATTCTTCATCCAAGCCATTCCCACTGTTAATTAGCCAATTAGCGAACAGCTCATAATGAAAGCAAACAAATGGTCTACCTTTATTAGAAAATGTCCCAGAGAAATCAACCGCTACCTAATGTGATCACTGACATTTTTGTGACGTCTGAGTTAAAAGTCAAACCTGGACTGAGGGCTCGTAAACACATGGCCACATGCTCACAGCACGAAGCAGCTTGCTGACGTTACACAGGCTCTGCCACGTGAGCGACTGGATGTCTTATCTTACATATTTCTTGATATAATTAGATTCAAACAGTAACGCCAGGTACTCAAGCAGAAAACAACTGCCTCCAGCTGTGAAATGAAACATCTAATTCAAACACATGGATGTGAATACTGATCGCTTGGAGGACTGGCCTAGACTGACCCCTCACAAACAAAGCTGTATGCAAATGCACCAGACAGTCACCCAGATGCCATGGCGGTGTGAACTCACTGAAGGCAGCCGGTCTGGGCGCTAGCGCAGTCGATGTACTGCCGGAGAGCCAGACGAAACTCCTCCACTTCCTCCTCCAGCACTGAGAGCTGCCTCTGCACTATCAGGATGTGCTGGGAGCGAGGTCACAGAAGAGAGCAGGAGTCAGAAAACATGATTCACATAGCATTCCAGCCACGGGTGCAGTTCTTGAATACTCTCATGTCGTTCCAAACCTGTAGCACCTTTGTTCATCTTTGGGACACAAATTAAGATTTATGATGAAATCCGAGAGCTCTCTGCATAGTCAGCAACAGAACTGACACATTCAAGGCCCTGAAAGGTAGTAAGGACAGTGTTAAAATAGTGCATAGTCTTTTTAGTCATAGTTTTCTTTGTGCACGAAAAACGTATTCTCATAGTTTCATAACATTATACTAAAACCACTTGATGTCACATGGACTATTTTAACAATGTCCTTACTACTTTTCTGGGCCTTAAATGTGTCAGTTGCATTGCTGTCTATGCAGGGTGAGAAAGCTCTCAGATTTCATCCAAAATATTTTGATTTGTGTTCTAGAGAAGGAGAAAGATGTTATAGGTTTAAAACGGCATGAGGGAATGCGAAATTAAATGCATACTTTTTTTAAGTGAACTAACACTTTAAAGATCTTGTTTCAACAATATGTCTGATAATTGTTTAAATATTCCCTATTAAAGATAGAGATAAAAAAATATTTACAAGCTAAAATTGAGTCTGGACCAAAAAGACAAGGTGTAAGGGTTGAGAGGCACTGTAAAATCTCCAAGATTTTGTTGATTCAGTATTCTATTTGAATTTCTATTTAAATAGTAAAATGTCTTTTATTTTTCATACGGTAAAGCTGAGTTCACCATTATTACTCCAGTCTTTTACATCACAGAAATCATTCTAATACGCTGATTTGATGCTCAAGAAACTTTAGCACTTTATTTTACAGTCCTTTTTCCTATGTACTATGTTCTAATTACAATAACTAGTGCTTACTCCGAACCTACCCCTAAACCCTACCTCATGTAGTTACCTTATATTACCAGTATTTTCTTAGGTGGGTATACTGTAAGTATACTGTAGGTACATGCAGTGTAAACGAAATTAGGTAACACTTCAGAATAGGGGGTCAGAATGATGCATTAGTTAAGCATTAATTAATGGTTAATTTGTTCACAATTAAGCATTAGTTGAGCAAAAAGACGCTAGTAATAAATGATTACCTTAACATTTTAATCATTAATTAGTGGTGTGTTTTTGCTCAACTAATGCTTAACTGTGAACAAATTAACCATTAATTAATGCTTAACTAATGCATTATTCTGAAGTGTTACCGAAACGTGTACTTTTGTTCACCAAGGATGTGTACAAAAAAAACTTGTATTGCAACAAAAGATTTATATTTTGAATAAATACTGTTTTTAACTTTTTATTCATCCAAAAAAATCCAAATAAAAAGTATCACAGGTGCCAAAAACATATGGAGCAGCACAACAGTTTCCAAAATAGATAATAAATCAGTATATTATATTGATTTCTGAAGGATCATTAAAGACATTTATGATTGCAAGTGTCTGAGGGGCAGCGGTAGCTCTTTGAAGGCATATCTTCTTCTTCAGATCTGTAACGGCATGGACCAGCATGTGACAGAGAAGTGGTTTCACGGGAAGCTGGGAGCGGGGCGTGACGGCCGTCAGATCGCCGAGCGGCTGCTGTCGGAGTACTGTCTGGAGACCGGAGCGCCGGACGGCTCCTTCCTGGTGCGGGAGAGCGAGACCTTCGTGGGAGACTACACTCTCTCCTTCTGGTAAGCTGCCCTGTCACAGAACACTGGAGACTTACTGGAGAGGGGGGATCCAGAAATGTCAAAACTAGGTGCTCTTTTGACAAGATTTTAAGCCAAAGTTACAGTTTTGCCAGAGTTAAGAGTTAAGCCAAATACAGTTTTGGAGTTTTTGGCAAAAATGTAATTCTCTATTATTTCCAGAGAAGCTGGAATAGTGTTAAAACACAAACAAACAAACTTTTCAAACTAGATTCGATCGAGGTGTATTCACCAGGTGTCACGCAGGTCACACCAGACAGACTCAAAAAATACTAGACGGTTAATCAATGAATACAGATCAGAGGGCAGATGAGAAGTAATATTAGGTTTGTCCAAGAAGTTTCTGTATTTGTCTCTAAACTTCTAAAAAACTTATTCAACTAACCCTAAACCTACCGTAACCGTCTCCTCTGGAGTTAGCAGACATGTAGGTGAGAATTAATGAGAATGGGTTGACATGAAGTTACAGAGTTACTTATAGTAGAATGTCTGAAGTGGACTGTGAAAATAAAGTGTAGTATATTTAGGTTTAATGTCCTGTTTTAGTCTGAAGGTGTCTGTGTTGTTTGTGCTCAGGCGGTCCGGTCGGGTTCAGCACTGCAGGATTCACTCTCGGCAGGAGGCCGGCAGCCCCAAGTTCTACCTGACCGATAACCTGGTGTTCGACACCCTGTTCGCCCTCATCACACATTACCAGCAGGTGCCTCTGCGCTGCAACGAGTTTGAGATGAAGTTGACCGAGCCGGTGCCTCAGACCAACGCTCACGAGAGCAAAGAGTGAGACGCATTCATTCAGCACACGCTTTCATCCAAAGCCTCTTACAAATGAGGACAACAGAAGCGATCAAAACCAACAAAAGAGCAATAAAACGCCAGTTCTTTCATGTACTCATCCTCATGTCCCTCATATGGCTTTCTTTGGTAAAAAGATATTTTGGAGAATGTCGATAACCAAACTGTTTTAGTTAACATTGACTTCCATGGTATGGACATAAAAAAACCCCCCCAGACATTTCCCAAAACTGAGGAAGCTAAGATGAGGGTGGAGGAATGACAGAATGATCTTTTTGGGTGAACCGTCCCTTTAAGAAAACAGAAACCATTACTTCTAAGGCGACAGTGATGTTGTCATGCAACAGAAAATTACAATCTACAGAACTGGGGACGCATGTGATTGTTTACTACTTTTAAAACAGACAGAGAGTATACTGTTTGATATGAAAGTAATTAGCAATTAATAAGTCCAAAAAATAAATGCTTAACATTTTAATTTCATATATGCCCATTTATTAATATTAAAATGGCACTACTGTTCAAATGTTTGAGACTTTACTGTCACGATTGAATTCATCCTTGTGGAGTTAAAGTATTAATATCTTCAGAAAAAAAAAAAGACAAATGTATTCATGCTTTTCTTTTGAGGTAAGCTGCGTGTGAATGGAAGAGAGCGAAGCCACTCGAGGCTAACGGATAGCTAGGCTTCACGACACTGAATAAACGGAAACAGCTCATCATTTAGTGAATCAGCGTCTGTCTGCTAATCTTTAACGACACGTTTGGATTGGATTCATGATACATATCATTGCAAAGCAGCTTTACACCAAAGTAATGTTTTACAGTGTATGTAGTAGTAGTTCGTACATGTACATATGGCATAGATGTGAGGTAAAGATCAATTAATGACATATTCAAACAGACAAGGAACATTATAAATTAGTAGCAGAGTTCGGTAGTGCTGTGTGTTTCAATTTCTCTAATTCTTCATACAAGAACAGAACAAATATTAACCTTTATTGCTTTTTTCACAGAAAAGTGAGCAAGGCACAACAGTTACACTATCACCATTATGGGTAAAGGGGTCATACAAAAGCAATTTTCCACTAGCTAATATGATTCTTTAGGGTCTTAATGGAAAGTTTGGAATATAGTTTGCTTTAAAATTTTTCAAAGAGAAAAAAAAGCTAATTTTCCCCTGTGATAAACAGCTCTTTAGAAATCACTCTGTTCTGTGTACGTCCCCTTTAAATCAGAAATGGCAACTTATTCTTCTTTTAATTCAATAAAACTACTGGTGGATCTTTGTCATTGAAGGGTGGTTGTGTACTCACACATCTCAGTCCAAACAGCTTGTAAAAGTGCATGTATGATCCCTCTAAATAAAAAAAGACATGTTAACCATCATAACCAAATTAGGCTGCATTTATTTTCATGCTAAATATCTCAACGCACGTTATCAGATGTGACTCCACTGCTTCACCATGGCATATATTTGTATACTTTTACCATCTAAGCAATCTCGGTATGTGTTCATTTTGTGCCTCTAGACAAAGATGAAAGTCTTTGACCTGCGCTCGGGAAGTGATCTGTTAATTCTGCTAAACTGAAACTAAAAATGTTCACGAAATAAAAACTAACTCAAATATTACGTAAACTAATAAAAACTATTCAAAACCAAACTGAATTTTAGTGCACATCTTTAATTTAATCTGGTAACACTCTAGTTAGGCTCTCTTAACTAGTTGCTTATTAGCGTGTATACGACTAGAATACTAGGCGTTTATTAATAGTAATTAAGCAGATATTAATGCCTTATTCTACATCCCTAATCCTACCCAACACCTAAACTCAACTACCGCACTAACTATCAATTGGCATTAAACTAGTCGTTTATTTAGCAAATGAAGGGAGCAGTGGTAGTTATCAGAGACATGATGTCCTGATAGTTGGAGCATCTTCCTGTGCTCCGTCTAATCCGAGTGTGTGTGTTTTCTGTGCAGGTGGTATCACTCGTCTCTGTCCCGGAGTCAAGCTGAAAACATGCTGATGAGGGTCCCGCGTGACGGGGCTTTCCTCGTTAGGAAGAGAACAGAAGTCAACTCTTTCGCCATCTCCTTCCGGTGAGATCCAGACTCTGGCTGGTGTTTGGTGGCGTGTCTGTCTCTGCAGCTCCTCTCACTCTCGTCTGTCTCGCTCAGGGCCGAGGGCAAGATCAAGCACTGCCGTGTGCAGCAGGAGGGGCAGAACGTGGTGCTGGGCACCTCCGAGTTCGACAGTTTAGTCGATTTAATCAGTTACTACGAGAAACATCCGCTGTACCGGAAGATGAAGCTACGCTACCCCATCAACGAGGAAACACTGGAGAAGATCGGCACCGCTGTGAGTCATCTGCACAACAGACCCATTACCTAAAGCGCTCCTATTCTAGGTAATGAAAGGTTCCGATTGTGGGAGTCTCCGACGACAGGGTGACACATTTACAGGGAAAGTTCAGCTGAAAAAATGTCAAATCATATCTTAAATTAAATCGTAAATTAAAAAGGAAACGTGAGTTTTGTAAAGAAAACCTTTGACTATTTTATAGCACCTACACATTACTGACAAGATGCACATAATATATCGTTCGATATATATTGCCCAGCCCTACGTGAATATAGACACGTGTGTGTGTGTGTGTATATTTTAAAAAAACCGTATTAAATGTATTGTATAAAAATGTAATTGTCTGGATATACATACACATGTAAAAACATATTTAATCATATATATTTTGTATTGAATTACATTATATTAATATTTTCTAAATATACATGCGCGTGTATTTAAATATACATACTAAATAAATGCTGTACACACCAATCTAATAATATAATAAGACATTTTATTTGTATTGCGCCTCAAACTCAAAGTGCTACGACAAAAATAACGAAACGACCGTAATAATCATAAGATTATTAGATAAAGCTGTACTACAAGGATACGTCTGATGGGGTTGTATTCTGAGATCATGATTTGGTTCTGTTTGGGAGAGGTGTGCCGTGTTCACTTCCTTCAGCTGTTTGTTGTGAGAGGTGTGTCAGTTTCTCAGAATGCGGTTCACTTATAATTAGTGTCTAGAGAAGTGTGAACACAGAAACCCACCAGAGATCCCCACGACTCTGGCTGCTCTTCTGCGGTTCCCAGGAGTCACAGGGAAAGACGTGTTGAAGAGAACATGCGTCCCTAAATATAGCTCGAAAAACGTTTTCTTTAGAAAATAAGGTACCAGTTCTCACCGTTCACCACTAGTTGCTTACTATCTTATCATGTTTGTTACTAGCATCCTGGCTGTTATGGCTAGTACTTTTAAAGCACATATGAATGCATGCCTCGCTCGACCTTATTTTAGATGCCTTAATCGGCCCAATGTGTTGAACTATCCACTAAGCTTCTTGTCTGAATGCAGGAGCCTGATTATGGATCTCTGTATGAGGGCCGTAACCCGGGGTTTTATGTGGAAGCCAATCAGATGCCCACGTTTAAGGTACTTGTGCTCTCTCTGCATGTTCAGCGTGCTTCTGGTACTGTTCAGTTTAGTGTGTGTGACGGTCCTGTGTGTGTGTGTTTGAGCAGTGCACTGTACGAGCCATGTATGAATACAAAGCCCAGCGTGATGATGAACTTTCCTTCAGTAAGACCGCCATCATTCAGAATGTGGACAAACAGGAAGGAGGCTGGTGAGTACAGGACTAGAAGTACACATACATACACAAATATATAATAAGATTTGTTTTTATATTTATTTTTGTATATATATTTATTTTTTAACGTTTTTGGTTTGCTCAGAAATATATATATATATACACACAGTGGGTACGGAAAGTATTCAGACCGCCTTAAATTTTTCACTCTTCGTTGAATTGCAGCCGTTTGCTAAAATCAGTTCATTTATTTTTCCTCATTAATGTACACACAGCACCCCGTATTGACAGAAACACACAGAATTGTTGCAGATTTATTAAAAAAGAAAAAGTGAAATATCACATGGTCTAAAGCATTGGTCTCAAACTCAATTCCTGGAGGGCCACAGCTCTGCACAGTTTAGCTCCAACCCTAATCAAACACACCTGA
>JAUCMU010000039.1:7501152-7528544 GCA_032275025.1 Enteromius treurensis
TTCTGTGTGATTTATAAGCTTGTTTCCTCATGGAGACCTAACACATGTCCCCCACAAGGTCAACATTTACTGGTGTTCCTATCTTTGTGGAGACAATTGGTCCCTGTAAGGTGATAAATACAAGGTGCACACATACACGCACACACAAACACACACACACACACACACACACACACACTTACACTATAGGAAAAGGCTTACAGAGGACGATACGGTGCGTGTCACAAACTGCACATGAGCGTTGTAGAAGCCGGTGTTCTTCATGAAGCACTGATGAGTCAGCAGCACCGGCCGCTCGGAGTGAGTGTCGCACCATACGCTCGGGACGAGGCCTGGAGCAGAGCCACACCTTAGACGTGCTGCAGGTCCTGCTCTCTTCACTCAGAGCTTCTGAGACAGAGACACGGTACAGACCTGAGAACATTTCCTCTGCCTGAGACTGACTGGATCTACACCACTGCAATCTCACCGACACCGACACCAGACTGACACACACACACACACACACACACACACAGAGAGAAAACTAGACTGAAGAATTAGAGCTGGACAAAGAGATAGCTTCATGGATGGACAGATAGAAAGATAGATAAAGAGAACAGTGTAAACAGATTAAAAAAAAAAGTTTACATAAATATATAATTCTTCCTTGAAAATCTATCTATCTGTCCTTCCTTCCGTCTGTCTGTCCATCTATCTATCTATCTAACTGTCTGTCTATCTATTGATCTACATAAATGTGTCTGTAAAGTAATATATAAAATATACAATTACATTTTAATATATTTTATATATTTAACAATATTGTAAATGTTCTATATTGATGATTTAGATAAAAACAATAAAATCTATTTTAGTGCCATTACATATGTTTTTTACATATTAAAATGGAAATTAAGCACCAGTTGCTAATATGAATTTACAAAACTAACTAAATAAAAAAATAAAAATGGAAATAATGTAGATAGAAAGACTTTGCCAAAACCTACTGTCAGTATTTCTATGAATCATCCACTAGAGGGAGTTATAGAATCATAAACTCATCTGCAGCGGGAATGTTTTACAGGTTTATTGGAGCAAATAAATGCTGCTATTTCATTATTCTGCAAATATCAACGATACATATCTCAGTCTTGTGGAATTATGATGCAGTATATTGTTACAGGAGATTATTTACTTTGTTACAGCGAATATATGATCCTCATAAATAGAATAGATATTTGTCCAGAACTGGCAGTTGTTTGGTATTCTATGAAACCCCATCCCACTCTGTGTGTAAACATTGAGACAAACACAGCTCACACAAAAGCGTTTAGCAGGTTAAACACACACACACACACACACACACACACACACACACACACACACATTCATTCACACACACATGACTGTGCAAGTCTCTTAAAAAAGAAGAGAGGAGACGTTTAAAAAAGAGGATAAATACAAACACTGTTTATAAATAGATTGATATTTGTCGAAGAAGAACAAGCTTTGAAGAAAATACTAAAGTGATTGCAGTCTAACACTGCCTCGACTTTAACCTCGTATCTAAAAAAATATCTTCACAAAATATAACTATTATATCTGTTCTTTTATAATATATAAAAAAAGGTATAAATCGTATTATTTAGACATATGATAATAGTGGTTCAGTGTGTTAATAAATGCTTTATTAACACATGTTCCTGCTGTAATTCATGATTAGGTCAGGTAGTTATGAAGCATTGCCAGTAGTTGCCAGACGTCTGTTTTTGTGAGCTCATCTAAAGTGAGGACTATTTATACCTTGTAAAGCATTTATAAAGCAGATGTAAAGACTCATTTATGTTCTAAACAGCAAAAGTTAAACAAACACAACACAGAGGAATACAGAACACAGACATATTATTTCAAGAAGTAAACTGTACACTTGTATGGTTTTATATTTTTTTGCATCTTGAAATTAATAGTTCTGTGTCCCTCTGTGTTGTTTGTTTATTTTTTCTGTTAGGAAGATAACAGACCATTTAAATCTCCTTTGTACATTTAGAAATGCTTATAAATAAAGAACAAGGTATTTATAGCTGTATTTATAAATTGCTCACTAATGACTATTAATGTTGGAACAATGCTTTATAAAGGATGAATTTACTATTAACTAATGCTTAACTAATGATTCATAGCGTGTAGTTATTATAAAGTGTTACCAACGTTTTACGAAAGAAATCCTTCAATGTGTCACATTGTCACACTTACCTGTCCCAGGATCAGCGCCAACGGACAGCACACAATCACCTGTTATTCGCTCCCAATCACCTGATTATTAACACCTGTCCGTCATCAGCCACTCTCCTTAAAAGATCGCTCAGCCAGACACTGAGTTCAAGGTTAATACACTCTCTCTTACCTGAACCTTTCATCTACCTGGCAGATCGCTTATCTGGATTATGTGAGGAACTACTGTGAGACTACTTCACTGAGAAACTGTTGAAGGACTGAGTATACTTCCCTTTTACTTACCTGTGGAACTATCTGCCTCCTTGCTCCTTACCTGTGGAAATACTTACCTGAATACTTACCAGCGGAGTACCTGTTTGAGTTATGAGACTGTTTTGACTCACATCACATTTAAATTACCTGCTGAAGTGATTCCTGTGTTTGAGCACTAATAAACTCACCTGTGAACTTGAATACCTCTTGTCTGTCTTCTCTGAGTGTGACACAATGATAGTTTGTATAAATTAAAATAATAAAATATATAAAATTAGCATTTATTAATTAAAATGTTGCATACAAAGTACATTCCCTTATTTATTTATTCATTCATTCAAATATTATATATACACTACTATTCAAAAAATTGGGGTCAGTAAGATATTTAATGGTTTTTGAATATGTTTCTTATGCTCCCTGTACAGCGGGCTGAGCATCTCCTCCGATGCACCCCAGAAAGGTGAGATGTCTATAAAAGCGTCAGAGGGGAGTCAGCTGGTAAGGTGAATGTACCGACACCGAACTGTCGGCTATGTTCCTCCGAGCAAGGGAGCAGGTAGGGGCTGGCCAGAGCAGCCTGACTTTTCTCCAGGACGTTTATCCTTCTGAGATCAGTCCCTGTTCCTTTCTTTCTGCAGGCGGTCACGGCGGTCAGCGTTCCCTTGATTCCCCTAGCGACCTGGCTGGGAGCCTGGATAGCACTTCCCAGCCCCTCGCGGTGGTTGATACGGACGGTACGCCTCAGCTATGTGATTCAGTTCACCAGCCACCCCCGCCCAGGTACAGAGGCCACTGTCCGCTTGGACAGACATGCGACTGTCCTGTGTGCGGAGGTTGCAGTCTTCCTGGAGAAGTACACAATTGAGCCTGTCCCTCCAGCCGAGATAAGGTCAGGGTTTTACAGACTCTGCTTCATCGTGCCCAAAAAGAACGGTGGGTTGAGACCCATCCTGGATCTACGAGCTTTGCAATGGTCCAATCACAGGCTGTCGTTCAAAATGCTTAACCCAAAGCACATACTAAAAATGTGCAGTCAGCCCAGGATTGGTTCGCAGCCGTTAACCTGAAGGACGTGTACTTTCATGTCTTGATTATACCTCAACGCAAATCAAAAAGTGGTTTGCTCATGGGGTCGAGCGCGTCAGTGCGCCCAGTAGGTGGTAGGGACTTGGTGCTTCGGCCCCTCAGCCATCTGCTCCTTCAGGGTAACCAGGGAAAGAGCAAACTCTCCCAAAGAAAAGAAGGGGATCTCTTTTCTCGTAGGGAGCTGGACTCGTTAGCGAGCACGCCTCACCAATGAGCGCGTGCAGGCAGTGCTCACCTGAACTCACCTGCCACGGATCATCAGCACTAATCAGCACTCCATAAAACCACACACCACCATTAATTCCCTGTCCGAGCTTGTTACACGAAAGTGGACCTTTTCCCATGTCGCTATACTTACCTGCTTCTTACCTGTTTCCTAACAGAAGGCTCCGTGAATTTCCAGGATGTCTCCGGCTCCTGTATGTACTCTCCTTCGTCTCCTGGATAAGATTGTGGTGTGTGGCTGTGATCGTCTGTCTGCTGCTCTTCTCCGGTTTACCTGTGGAAAACACAAAAGACTTTCAGTTCAGTTTGAATACCCAGTATTGGATGAATTTCAGTTTGCTTACCTTGGTTTATATTATATCCTGTTGAATAAACACATTGTTACCTTTTTACTTCTGAGTCTGTCCGCTTCATTACAAAGAGTGAAAAATCTAATAGGGTCTGAATACTTTCCGTACCCACTGTATGTACCACTAAGAACATATCAATGCAGTTTCCAAAAGAAATAAACACTAGGCAGTAAAACTGACACTTTTTATTCCTTTTCAAAAAAAAATACTTTTTATTAAAATTAATAAAGCATAATTTTATGCTAGGTTTAGTGTTGGATTTTGTGTAGGGCATTCTCTCAGTCATCTACATTTTGGATGCCCTGGAGGGGAAGTTGATAAACAACAAATTTTCATTTTTGGGTGAACTATCACTTTAAGATAAATCAAAAATGATTCCCAATGTTGTGGGTGATGTCTTAATGTTCACAAACATCAGTCCTAAGCTACTTTAAACTTCGGTGTACCTCTGAATGAAGAGCCATGAATACACCGCAGTCATTAATAATTTGCACGTTCTTTAAAGATCAGTCAACTGTAAAAATGTTTTAGACTACAGTTTATAGCCACTTTGTTTGATTTTATCCTTGACTCCATTTATCTAACATCCATTTATCAACAAACCGACATTAATAATGACAAAAGTACTTTATCATATCGAGATCATAGCTTCCTCTCTCCAGCAGCATGTTGACGACAGGTTGTGTTTGTCAGACAGAATTGAACCTGATCTAGATCAGATCCATCTTCATCCACTCTCACAGCTCCCACAGTGCACGGCGTGAACAGCTTTATTACAACTCGGAGAAAATTACATACCTAACGACCGCATTAGAGGCCAGAGAACATGCTGCCTGTGATTAAGATAAGACACTGACAGCCTGCAGGAATGCATGCAGAATACTAATTTTAGTGTAGGGCAGGTATCACGTCTATCTGCCACCTACTCACTGAGAGTTAAAACAAATAGCAGCAGCCACATAAATACACAAGGGTTACATATGTTCAAGTACACAGCTAACACCGTGGAGGATGGCCAGACATACATTAGATAAGGAACTATTTTCCATCGTTTCTCATGGATTTAATTTCAGTCATGTAACTGAGATGAAGACTTGTTAAACAAAGCAAGGAATGCAACTCACCTTCTTGGTTTTGTCCATGGCTTTCAGAATTGATACGTTCAGGTCTTCCAAGGCAGCAAGGACGTTTTCATATTCTCCAAGATGCTGAGAGAAGTATTCTAAATGAAAGAAAGGTTATTTAAAATATTGAGATACATGCAACAATGTTTTCATAAAAACATAATTTGATATAATGGAAATAATGATATGCTAATACATAATGTACTTGTAATATATTTTCAAAGTGGAATAAGATTATTTGAGACCTATTGTATATATGTATATACGGTCTTTAAAAATATGTATATATATTGTGTTTATCTAATGCAAAATATACTTAATGTTAGCACTTTTCATTGAACTATTTTTACTGTTACTATTATATGTTACTTTCTTTTCTTTATTTATTGAGATTGGTGTTTTTTATGTTTTAAAATAAGCATCTAATGCTCATCAAGGCTGCATTTAATTAATCAAAAACACAGTAAAAAGAGTAATATTGTACAAAATATTGTACAATAACTGTCTTTTATTTTAATATATTTTAAAATAAACAATGCAACAAATCAGCACATTGATATCTGAAGGATTATGTAACACTAAAGACTGGAGTAAAATTAATTATTTACTAATTAGTTCAAAAGTATAGCATTATTACATTTTACTGACTCAATTTTATATATATATATATATATATATATATGAATGAATGACGCATTTATTATATTATAATATTTTTATAATAAATTTATAATAATTTATTATATATATATCAATCATTGATTTATTATAAATAAATGACCCATATTTACTATATACAAAACAGTGTAATACATTTCAAGTCAAATATAATTTGAATAGAAAAAAGATAGCTGAGGCAGAACACTCCGGAGAACCTCTAGCCACTAAGATGCCTTAAAAGTCAATAGTGACCCGAAACAGCCTGGTTACAAATTTTCTTCAAAATATCTTCCTTTGTGAACAAAGAAATTCATACTCTTTTGGAACTCTTAGAGGGTGAGTAAATGATGACAGAGCATTCATTATTGGGTGAACTATTCCTTTAAATATCCTATTGTTTATTCAAGTAACTTCATTGTGAGTGCTTCACTATTAAATTGTCAGTCTTTAGGTTTCTTGAAGGATATCATGGCCTCCTCCTCAGTATACTGTCGTTTCTGATGTGCGTCCTCCACAGGGTACAGAGGGACCCAAAATTCTGCCTCTAGTATCTTTTGTCATCACCACAGTGAACCTCCCGGAAATACTAACAATAGTAATGTGTGAACTCTTACCACACAGCTCATCCGTGTCCACATTGCTGTAAACAAACCACAAGCAGACATGTTAATTTCTATTCCACAACATGAATGTTACAGCATGCTAAAAGACATGTGAGCAGCATCTTAACGTGATCTAATGTTTTGTGCTTTGGGACTGTGATGTTTGTCTAATGAGAGAGGGTCATATTTAGACAGCTAATCTCCAACCCTGAATAACACCCACCGGGCAAACACTGAGTCCACTGACAAGTCCATGTCTAAACCCTGCTCTGATGAGAGACTGGATGCCATGAGGTAATTCATCATCTTACCGGATGAGGAGATATAAAGTCAGAATACACATGTGTAATGTGTCCTCGTGCAAAGCAGTTTTGTAAAACTATTTTTCTCTTTGTTAAAAACAATAAAATTAAAATGTCTTTCATATCTTTCTTTTTACATTTTATAATTTTTTTATCTTTGTTAACATTTTTATTGAATAAATTAAATATATTTTTATCCACATTTCATTTTTTGTATTTAAAAAAATCACTATTTAGTGGTAATGATGAATGGGAACATATATGGAGGCCTGTTTCTGCAACTGAATAAATTTTTTTAAAAGGGTATTGTGACTTTATCTCACAATTCTGACTTTTTTTTTCTTAGAATTGCTTGATACAAACTCGAAATACTGCCTTTTTTCTCAAGTTTGTGAGATATAAGCTTGCAATTGCAAGTAATAAAGTCAAAATTTCAAGATATAAAGTCACAATTATACGAAAAACGTCAGAATTGTGACTTTAAATCTCGGATTTCTGCCTTTATAATTCACAATTGTTTTATATAGTCCTTTTTTCTCAGAATTGTCAGATATAAACTTGCAATTGCAAATTATAATGTTCTTAGAATTGAGTCAGAATTGTATAAAAATAACCTTTTTTTTTTTTTACTCAGTGACGGAACAGGCTTCTATAGGAACACGCAAATTGGTTGAAAGGTAATATTAGTATTTTATTTTACTTTTGCGCTGAACATCAAACTTAAGTTCTTATTGAAAGAAATATGCCAAATTTAACAGCAATTTCCATTAGCTTCACAGAGTGACAGCGATTAACCGTTTAATCCTTTTGCAGCATAGTGGGTGGAAGATTTGCATCATTTGGCAGTTGTCTGGCACTCATTGGTTGTCTAGACTCTAAAGGATGGAAGGACTCCAAAAAATAACTATTGTTAGACCTGCTGGATAAAACACAGTCACAGGGGGCTTTGCGTTTTGGCTGAACTGTTAACTCAGTGAGTTAGACCTCATAGTGGGAGGTAAAGCCTTCAAAACACAGATGAAGACAACACATCAATAAGGCCTAAGGAAGCACCCGCTGTACACTGTCAATAATCTCAATTCATATCTTTAGACATTACATCGTAAAAAGACAGACCTTAGTGTAACGGACTCAAATTCAACCAGTTAAAGCATTATTGGATACAAGGATTAATATTGTCATTAAAACAAGATAAATTCCCTATCATTAAGTTTTAGCCTTTTCAAATTTTTTCAGCGTATATAAAAACCCTGAGCTCTTCTTATACCTAAAGATGAGCTTGTAATGGTTGGGTCACGTTCAAACGAAGGATTTATGAATGCTTCCAAAAAACAAAACAAAAACTTTTTTTTTCGAGGAATCCTCCTTCCAGGTTTTCCTGTCTGTGACTAGTGAATTAATCCATATACTGGCAATCTGATCTGTGATGGAGGAATGGATATATTATAAAGATCTCTTTCATCTGTCAGTATACATGAAGTTACACATCATCTTAAAAGACTTCATACAGAAATGGAGTGCAAAATAAGACCTAGTAAAAGACCTCTTAAATGTATCAAAAATGCAGTAAAAAAAAAAAAAATCTAAATAATAATAGTGAAATAAAGAAAATAATAATAATAGTGATAAATGCATTACTATTTGTGTAAAATGAAATAAAATTATTTATTATTAGTAGTACTGTTTTTTTAATACTGTGTGGAAAATGGTGCAAATGTTTGCCCAAAATATTTTAATAACTAAAAAGTGTTATTGATTGCCAGTTCTACAAACTATGCCGAAATATTACCTCTGTAAGAATGTGGACATTTTATGTGTTTATATACCAGGATAATTTAATATAATAATGTTTAATTTTACTAATTCGTTAATAATTCTCAAAACAAAAATAACATGTGATTGGGATCAAACTTGAGGTAAAATGTATATAACAAGTGGACAGTTACTTTGTGGATTCAAACTTTAATCATTACTGTCTATAATAATGAATAATTGATGCTTGACCCAAAAGAATATGATGCTTTTGCTAAGGGGAAGAGTCGACCATTACGTTAGCACACGAAAGCTATTTTTTCTTTGAAATACTACATCAAACCAAATCGCCGAAGCCACACAATGAATGGAAAATAAAATCAGAAGCCCATTCTCATCAAACACCTACTACAAAGGGAGCATGTACCAGCCAGGAGAGCTGCTGCTATGGAAACCAAGAAGACTTAAGTGACATGGAATCATTCTGTGAGGAGGTGAAGGCAAGATGAAGATCTACTCATTATAACGTATGCTACAAACATTACATTAATCACTACATATTGTGAAATATTGGGAATTTTACACAATTTTTATTTTCGTGTTGAACTCTTGATACTTCACCTCCCACAAAAAAAAAAAACACAAACACTTTAGATTTTTCCCCTGACATGCAATGCATTATTTTTTCATAATTTTGAACCCCTTACTGTTTAATTTAAGAAAAATCAGAAGAAAGCAAATGTCTTTATCTCTCTCGCACAAACACACACATCAGCATGGACCATTGACATGGCTTTGACTAACAGGCCTGAATCACGATAAGCATCAGTGTGACAGCAGTGTGTCGTGTTTGAGAGACTTCTCTGGCTGTTACTCACAGCAGATGCTGTAATGACATCATCAGGACAGAGTAGCAGAGTAGTAGAAAAGCTCTTGCATGCTTGTTACTAAGCCATGCCTTTCTTGTGATAAAATTATACAGCGCGAGAAATGTTGTAAAAATGATAAAGGGTTCTAATCTCCCTGGGTTTTTTTTAATATGGGAGTTGATGCCAAAAAGAATGGATTCTTTGATTCAGAGGCATCAGGTGAACTCATAATTATCAAACAACTGAAAAGCCGTTAGAGCAAGTGCTGAGGATTTTGATTCAGCAAAATTTATTCCTCTGTTTATCAAAACTAATTGGCCCTAAAACATTAAGCTCGTGTTTTTATTATGTTGATATAGGTATGTATTGCAGCGGTTCATTCTTGAAATATTGCTAAAAGTTTATGCTTTAGCATGTTGGAAATATGGCCTACACCAAATCCAACCCTATCCCTAAAATGCTAATTAATAATGTTTTTGGAGCACTAAAAGCTCACAGACACTGCTTAAAATGATATTTACCCATCACCGGAGCGGTTTAGAAAAATGAATCGTTGAATGAATCAATCAGGAGCAGTTGAACAAATAAAGTAAAAATGAATGCATATTATGCATAATAAAATGTAAGTGTTTTTGACCTTGCATAATTGTCATCCTGTTATTTGTGACTCCCAAAACCAAAAATAACTTTGGAGTTACTTTTTCTTGTTTGGTTTTAATATAAAAAAGTTCAAAGACCTTCAAAGATTTCAATCTGTGTGCTTAATCACTGAGGAACCCAAAACGCTGCCTTGTCATTAGTACGTATAATTTTTACGTACGTGTATAGTACGTGTATGTGAACGAAAAGCAGCAATACTTACTTTGTATTATGAGTGTCAATGGTGTGGAAGAGCTCCTTTAATTCATCTCCTGACAGAACGCCATCTGAGAAATAAGCCTTGAACTCATCAAAGGACAGCTTCCCGTCATCTATTGAGAGGAAAATGTGGTTAAAAAGTTCTCACAAAAAAACTCAGAAAAGTATTTCAGACTTAAAGTGTTCACTCTATTAAAGAGAGAGCAAGCAACGTTCATTATCCTTCAGACGATGCCAGTTTAGCTCATGCACATCAGATCTCAGGTGTTTGGGAAAACATGAATAGACTTGAGACAATGTTTGCGACAGGGCTGAGGGCTCGTGTTAGTTGACGCAGACGCCCAGAGGTTTTCAAACAAACAGTGACAGGTGAGTCATGCCAGCCTATACTCAAAATAGAATAAATGTACTGCTGCACATGCTTTTTGCTATACTCCTACTAATATACAATATGAAATAAAATGCAATCCTTATGCCTAAGATTACACTGAGAAAACCTGTAACTGTTACCATAATTTATGGTAAACGGTGACCTTACCTTCAGGAGATCTGAACTTGGACAGAACTGAATTAATGCTGAACTGAAGCTGAATAATGACACTATTGTCTTTTCAGAACTACTTTACAGTTTAAATAGAAAATTAGTATATTATGTAATATTATGTATAATAAATACACAGAAATGCATGTATATTTAAGAAAATATGTTACGTTTATATATAATTAATTAGTTAAATATATGATGTATGATATAACGTATATTAATATAAATAAACATGTATATATATTATTTTCAAAATATACGCTGTATGTGTGTGTCTTTATATATATAATAAACATATACTGCACACAGACTTTGGTTGAGGAGAGACCCACATGATTGTAAAGCGCTTTGGGTGTATGGCAATACACAGTAAAGCGCTATATAAATGCGTCATTCATTCACAGACACATGAAAGCAAAAATTATTATTTTGTATGTGATTAATCATTCGCCAACACTAATTGTAATATTAATACAAATGCTTTTATAATTAGAATTTTGTTTCGGTATGCACAATTAGACATAACATCCACACCATTCAGATGTACAACGAACATCATTTTACTCCTACTCAATCTTACTTCAGTTCCAGGTACTACGATAAACCATCAAATAATTGCATGTTTGCTAAAGCATAAAACAATTAAAATAAAAACAATAATAACAAATATATAATAATAATACAATTCCCAATGCCTGAACTGAGCTTCAATATCCAATCAATGTTATTTTTAAAATTGCATGGCTGCTAAAACTGAATTATAGAGTAAGTGGAAATGTTTAGAAGGATCACAGTGTCATTTTTGCATCGCTTTACTAAGATATTGACTAACATTAGGAAACGTATGGACATCTAGTGTTTCCATGACAACCGAGCAACTGCATAGACTGGGAATGGACAACCATTCAAACATATTGATGCACAGTTAGAGTAATGTGTACAGGACTAAAACAAACACTTTATTATGCAGGAGAACTACAAGTGCACAGAAAAGCAATGTCTTACCATTTTTATCAGCTCTTCTCAATATCTGAAAGCAAACAGGACAATATCAGTTAACAACTAGGGGCCATGGAAAAATCATGCTGCGTTGATCATGTAAAGGGACTCTAGCTCTGTAAATTATTTAGGTCGAGGCCTAAAAAGAGAAGAGATGAAAGAAAAAGTGATGATGGCTATGTTGACTTTGAACACCAAGGCGCGCTGTAGTGGTCTGTTAAATAAAGTCCCAATTCACAGCGAGAATATTCACACTCTAAATATGGTCCCCTGCAAGGCATGCCAAGACTATGCTGAATATAGCTTTCTCCTTAGAGGAGTGAAAAACTATGCCACCAATCTGTCAGGGACCGGTGCTTCCTTATTCCTGTATGATAATTAACAATACACACCTCAGGTCTCAGGGGAAGCTCTTTAGACAGCACACTACAATTTAATTAGCAACTAAAACCGCACTTACAATCACTCTTTAGAGCGTGTCTTTGTTGTTAAAGAAGATCCACATCCATTATAAAGCAGAAAAGAGATTTAATGACCAAATGTGTTTAAACTATGCATAATGACTAATTAATATTATGCATAATGACTGCAAACGGACTAAATGATGATAGCAGAACATGAATATCTATGAAGAATGTCAGTCTCACATCACCACACCACTTGAGCATCAAGACCTGAGATAGCTAAATTAAGCCGAGATGTAACTTAATTTAGTTAATTAAATATGCATGTGTGTGTGTGTGTGTGTGTGTGTGTGTGTGTTAGAGAGAGAGTGAGAGATCCTGGACCAAAAAAACAGTCATAAGTAGCATGGGTATATTTGTAGAAATAGCCAAAAATGCACTGTATGTGTCAGAATTATTGATTGTTCTTTTATGTCAAGTTAAGATCATGTTCCATTAAGATATTTTGTATATTTCCTTCAATAAATATATCAAAACTTCATATGGATTCTTTTTTTCACAGATTCACAGATTTCACACAGAAATAGTAGTATCAAATACCAAATATTGTTCTATCCTAATTAACCATACATATCAAAATAAAAAAATTACCCTTATGACTGGTTTTGTGGTCCAGATTAACACTCACACTTGATATCACATATAAAATACTATAGAATATTTCACATACTCAGCTGGAAGTGACTTAGGAACTTAAGTAATACATGTTAACTAATAAATGTTAATAATTAATAATAAGCAAATAAACAAAACCTGTGCACCATGAGCTGTTTTTTTAAGCTATGGTGATGATCAATCAATCTGCAAGTGGACACTCTATTATTTTACATCTTCGATTTCCTTTGATCGTTCAGCACAAATAATTCGTTATAGCAATCAGACAAGTTTTTTTTTTTTTTAAATGTTTTAAAATACTTACATCCAAAAATATTGACATTCCTTTCTTTAACTCGATGGGAGTGCAGGCTTCATCTGAGAGTGACTGCACCTCTTCAGAGCAATCCATGGTGATTCCTTGTGGTGAATAATTATCTAATAGCAACTCTGCTTCAGGTAGGCTATAGTAATAAGCCTTAATGCGTCCACTTAAAGCGCGCGCACAGTGAGAAGGAGCGTGCGTGTGTTCTGCTCTGTGTCTCTGTAAGGAATCTCCCGCTGTACTCCAGCGACGAGCCACAGGTCTCCTGATGCTGAGCGGAGCACCAATCACATTCGCTGAGCTGTGCTAGCACGCCAGTCATTATCCCCTACCTGTCTCGGCGGGGATTAACAATCTCGGTGTTTTATGATGCGTTTCTTCATGTTTGGGATGCAATTGCAATGACAGAATAACAGAAAACTTGTAAAAAAAAAAAAATAGTAGCATATAACGTTTTAATCGCGTGTCTGCCATTGGTTCTTCCGTGTTATTAAATAACATAGTGTAACATGGGAATAATATTTAAGGCATAGAAATTTTACCATCATGTGACCATTTATCAGTCTCATGTCGTTGTAAATTGCTAAAAAAAAAAGACGTAAACGTATGCTCACGCATATTTTCCCTACAACAATTGAATAAGAACATTATTTTACATTAATAAACAACAATCATAACACAGTTCAAACCTGCACTCGCGCGCCTAATAAACAGGATTATGTCCACACTACGCATTTGCTTAAGGCAGTTCTTTGATTTGGAGCTGAATTACAGGTGAAACAGCAGCGACATCATGTGGTAAAACATACAAAGAACAGAAGCATTCTGTTACAGAAGTTTACATGGTCTAGGCCAGGGGTCACCAAGTTCAGTCCTGGAGGGCTGGTGTCCTGCTTCAGGTGTGTTTGATTAGAGCTGGAGCTAAAATCTGCAGGACACCGACCCTCCAGGACTGAACTTGGTGACCCCTGGTCTAGGCTGTTTGTAACAAAACATGTCCTAATTTTGCCTGCCACCATTTCAATTTTCAAATGAATCGGTGTAATCAGTGTTTGTTTAGTCTAATAAATACAGCAATTGCTTGAGGGTAGCTGCTCAATCGCATAAAAGAACCCACAAAAACTAACACAAAAAAAGTAAATAATTAAATTAAACTCACTGATCCCGGCCACATTAACATAGTGTCTTTGGGTATATGACTAAACTGGAAACACAATACACAAAGACTCATACCCTGTTGTAAAAAGAACAAAACCATTACCCTTGAGCAGAGTGCTTAGAGACAAACTGTGGCCAGATGAGTCAGGTTTCTACATTTATATACGTTAACTTCAACCCTCGATGTTTAAAATCACAGACGATCTGTAATGAGATGTCAGACAGGTCTGATGAAGGCTCAGTGTGGAAATAATAAAGTGAATGGCTCATTCCCATATTACAATCTGATAATTTCCCCATAAATACTGATAAAATCAATTAACATTGGTTTCATGAAAACCAGGGTAAAGTTCATAACCTTCCATCCACTCATCTTTCTAGTGTTGTGTGCACAAAAGGGCAACGCCTTAATCTGGGAGAGAACCAGCGTTTATCTTCTTATGAGTCCATGTTATTTGTATGTAGTTCTGAAATATGCAAACTATTATCCAGTTTAGAGCTTGTGTGGCCACATTATCAGGGTGACAGATAATGTTATAAACGTAAAGAGTGTCAAATATCAAAATGATGAACCCTGATAACACTGCAGATCTATGGTTGGCTATTATTTACCATATTTTAAGTACAATGCCAGTGTTTGCTAAAGACGTTTCTTTTTTGCTCTTGCTATTTAACTAAGTGTATTTGCATAGGCCTCTTTGAAAAATGATAAAAGAACTTTAAACACAGAAAATGGGAAGGGAAGATGTTTAAATTTGTCAACCCAGTGCTTCAGTAGATTTACAAAGCAAACTACATTTGTATTTCCTGAAGGAAACGCTGTGATTGGCAGCATTTAAAAGATTGCTTTAAAGCAATAAAAATGTACAGTGATTGTACATCAGAGCAGCTTTGTGTTGTCATGTCACAATGCTTAATTTGGGTCTTTTCATTGGCCGAGCATGAGAATTAACACATCTTTTTTTCTTTTTTGAATATTCTATCAGTGTATGTTGATACTTAAGAAGATTTATTCTTGAAATTTAATCCTAATTTAAATCTATCTAAGATCTAATGCTAAATGCATCCGTAAAATAAAATAATATGTTTTATATGTAAATTAAATAAATGTATAGCCTATAAAACTTTATTCAAAGGGTGTTTAACACTATCCAATGCTGTCAGTCAATCACCCATATTTTTTCTATCTACAAAATAAAGTTTGAAAACAGACCCAAAGTATACTAAAGCATGAATGTATATGTAGGCTATGTATTTGTACTGTATCTATTTTTATTTATGTATGTATATAGTTAACATAATAGGCTGTATGAGTGCATGTGTATATTTATTATGTGTGAATAAATACAAACATATGTATATATTTTAAATGTGTATATTTATGTTTATAAATTATTATAAATGCACATATTTTCAAAATTTAGGTTTTACTCAATAACACAAAAGCACAAAAGGCCTATGTTTACCTATGTATGCTGGATTATCCAAAACAATCATCCGATCATGCCACGAGTGAAATATTTTACATTCACTAATGAATGTACTTTACACTACAGTGAACAGAATCTCCATGTTTGTTATCGCGATACTCACGGTGACATGCGCTCGTGACATCACGTGATGACGTCGCACGGAATGCTGGGAAACAAACAGTGGTATGAATAACGCTTGGCGTAAACAAGCCTCGCCGATGTGTGCAGGAGCTCGCGGAGAGCCAGTGAACAAACAGTCCGGAAAACGAAGCGACCGTCTTTCACAGCTCTTATAGCCGCGCGCTGACTGAAGACATGTGACAGTTGGAGCTGCGATAGCGGCGGGACTCTGGAGCGGAGCGCTGCAGCGAGCTGTGCCCAGGGTTTGGGAAAGTTGAGCGTGTGTGTGTGATTTCTCCGTCAGACAGGATTGGTCTGAGAGGGGTGTTATTCCTCCGATGTTGGGCTCGAGACTATGGCGTTTATAAGCGAACGACAGCTGGCGCGCTGGCATCTCAAGTCCTTGAAGTGGCACGACTCCACGTCGGTCTTTCCGAGATAAGTCACTAACGTTAGATTATAAATCACTGCTAGTCTTAGCTTTCCATTGCTGTTCGCATCGCCGGAGGAGCCCAGGTTGGGCAACGCGAAGTCTACATTCAAGGGTCAACATTTTGGACTGGTCCAATCGATCGATCCAGCGGAGTCATATGCAGTCGGGATGAACATGTGGAGCTCGGGGCCAGTGCAGGGTGTGCTGAAAGCCCTGAAGCACGCCGCGGGGAGAGGACACCTCCAGCTGAGCCGCTGGCTGCAGCGCACCCCGGACCCGCTGGACTGCGACAAGATCGACATCTTGATCTGTAACGTCTTTGACGAGCGAGGGAGCGGCGGGAAACCGGAGGCCGACCCCGCGGGTCACACCGAGCCCGGCGCGTCCTTCGCTCCCGAGTTCAGGCATCCGTGCTGCATCACCACCTGTTGCTTTAAAAGTGCCCTGCTGGCGTGCGTCCTGTTAGCCGTGTGCTTCTCCTCGGTGGCTCTGGTGCGCCAGTACCTGAAGGATGTGTTGCTGTGGGTGGAGAGTTTGGACAGTTTTGTGGGAGCCATGCTGTTTATAGTGGGCTTGATCACGGTGTCGTTCCCCTGCGGCTGGGGGTATATCGTGCTGAACGTGGCCGCGGGCTATTTGTATGGGTTTGTGCTGGGCATGGGGCTGGTGATGGTTGGGGTTTTGATTGGGACTTTCATCGCTCATGTGGTGTGTAAGAGGCTGCTGACGAACTGGGTTCTGGGTAAGATCGGCAGCAGTGAACAGTTGAGTGCTGTTATTAGGGTGGTGGAGGGTGGAAGCGGACTCAAAATTGTGGCCTTAGCGAGACTCACGCCGATTCCTTTCGGCCTCCAGAACGCGGTCTTCTCGGTAAGTCACTTTTGTGATTTTTATTTTTATTTTTTATATATATATATATATATATATTTGCCTCCCCTCCAATGTATTAATTTAACTAATTAACTATTTTAATAATAATTATTATTATTATTACTTGTTTATTTACCGTTTTCACTTTTAGTAGTTTTTATTTTATTAATTTAAATGTGAGTCTGAGCTCTTTCTGCTGGAAGAAACTTGCACTGATTGATCTTAAAATATATCAATGCCTTTGTTTTATCCCATGATGGAAATCCGTAATGTTTTTTTCTAAGGCACCTTTTATAAAAAAAAAATAGCTAATTGTCCTTATTGAACTTAATCTAAGACCTATCTTTGAAACTAGGCCTTGATTTACTTAATATTTGTGTTTCCCTTGTTGTTCTGGCAACTAGCTCCAATGAAACAAGTTAATGTTTTATTTTGGCTAGTTTATTTTGTATTAAGTAACATTGTTTGTAATGGTCTTGGTTACCAGTAACCCACAATTAATTGCAAGTTTGATACTGCTTTTAAACAGCAGTTCACTAAAACAACTAGAAACAAAAGACGAGTAATAACAGATCTTCTTTTTGTTTTCTTCATACAACAAAAATATACCAGTTAGTTCATATATTTAAAAATCCCTCCAAATGAAGAAAATGGTCTAGCTTTGGTGTTATCGAGAAATCGAAAATCAAGTCCTTTTTTATCAAAAAGCAGATCTTGATCATCATGAGTGGATTGATTTCTTATCCCGCTCAAAAAGTGTTCTGCTAGCATTCTATTCAAAAACCATTTAGTTACACATACTCAGTAGTGAGAGGAACCCTGCACTGAGCCACCCTAAAGCAAAAACACTCGCTTGAGCCAAACGCATAATTCTCTGTATTTATGTATTTTTAATTGATTCATTAATTTATTTTATTTTCACTGAGAAAAAGACACCCAGCGCACAAAGGTGTCTAATTAATTGTACTGAAGTGGCTGTTAATCTTTAAGGGACGTCCAGGTGGCTTTATCCAGCTTTGCTGGAATTAAACAATTAAGACCTCCAGCTCAGAGCCAGATTGAAATCAAACATAACTGCTCTTCACACAGGATCAAGGGTATAAAGACCGGTCTCTCAGTACATTGAAATATTACCTTCAGACACTTTGCACATCCAACATAATACATTTTCAATTAGCTGACACACACGAGAAAGAAACTGCAACCTTTACCGATGACAAAGGACAGTAAAGAACAGTGATACATGCCTACTGCAGTGTCTTACAGCAGCCTTACTCAGAATTACTTCTAACCCAGATTCTTTAGCCTTTTTGATAAATGCATGGTAACAGATGTACATATACTGCAACATTTAAATAGTTAACAAAAAAAAAAAGTTACACAGTTCTCTGGGCTCCTAAATGTGATTTGAATGAGATTTGAATTTTATGTAAATGAATTTTATCACTGAGCCCAGAGCTTTTATTCTCTTGGTTCAGAAGTTGCTTCTCAAAACAAAGAAAGATTACATCTGCTTGTATTGAATTCGATTTGAGATAGTTAGACGTGTCCGTTAAGGTTGGTTTGCTTTTGAAAGTGTACTTGTGGACATGTAGGCCACAATCTATCGTTTGCCCCTTTTTAAATAATTTATTCACTGGATGATTCATATGTTAATGTATTTCTCCTTTGAAGTTTTTTTTTAATGATGGCAATGATTACGAGCAGATGTTTTTAAAATACATTTTGAATATTTCGCACCACTTCCGCTTGACAGATCAAGTTGGTTTTGCTGACAGTGACTGATTAGATCTGGGTTTCAGTAGTGCTGGACATGAACACTGAACACCTGCTTACAGCAGGAATTTGTCATTCTCTAGGTTAACAGAGAGCTTTAATGATAAACAGCTGTTTAACCACACAGTTTAAATATTTAAAACTGCAAAAACGCTGCTGCAATTATTGTAATATTATCAATTTCAATATTTTTTGCAGTGGTTAAACTTTTGTAACATTGTGCAGAGACGAATCGGAACGTTTAACAGTAGTATTAAGTAGACTTCTTAAAGGCAACTGTTAAATATGGGATGCCGAAGACACATTGCCTAGCTCACACACACAAAAAAAAAACTTGCAGTCAAAAATGCTCTGTAAGCAAAACTAGAATACTCCCATTATAATCAACAAGCCATAAAAACATTCTGTAGTAAAATATTGATTTTGTTAGTTAGCTACGGAGTCCAAACTCTGTGTGTGTGAGCAGTCTGGACTCAAACTGTTGTGTGAGATTGTGTAAACTAACAACTGACAGAATGTGAGTGTTCAGTACTGGCATGGTGCTTACTTTCTGTGTATAATTAATTACATGTTTGAATAACAGTTGTGTTTTCATGCAGATAAGAGGACCAGTAAAAAAAGAATGGCTATTTATTTGAAGTCTTGATTTAGAAACACTGAATTTGAAATCACTTATCATTAACTAGAATTGTAAAAGCATTTTAACTGAAATAAATGTAATAAAATACATTAACTTTACCTAAGCAACATTTCTCTCTGATACATTTACATTCTGTTGGTTTAAAAATTACAATTCAATTAAAAAATTATGCAAAAATCTTGCATCATCTTGCAGTTGCCATGCACAAAATAGAACAAAAAAGACTTATGATTTGTCATAATCGTGCACCCCTTTTTAGTCATAAATAACCTACGTTAAACTACAGTGTCATTGCCCTTGAAGCAATGCAAGTCTCCATTCCTTCTGAAGGACGCTGGAGTGATCGAGCGCTTGGGTCATCTAAGTAAGTTTTGGGTTTGCTTTTCATGGAATTGAACCTGATACGTGAGTCGGTTCTCTCGCTCCATTAGCCTGCCACCTTCCACTTATCGACTTACTATCAATGGGGATGTTATTCAGTTTGTATCGGTCTAAATTTACAAAGTGAGTGTCAGTGACTCTAATTGTGTTAACCCTAATTGGTTTTATTTCGCCATTCAATTTTTTTCTCTTATTTTACATAAGAGGCATCAAAAAGCCTAAGGGTGTGATGTATGTCAGCCCTAAACGGGTCACACTGGAATTATGTTTCGCATCCTCAGTCCTATAGAAAGGACCGTATTTCAATGTGCCCTGCGTTTTCTGCTGAAGCAGAATGTGATGCCTTAGGATGTGTAGGTAACACAACACAATGCATGCGTCTGCATGGTGCATACTTGAAATATTGCTTCACAGCAACTTACAATGAAGTCGATTCTTGGAAAATGAATGCATCATTTGATCTCGTTCATGAATATTAATAGGAACCCAAACCAAACAATGCCCGCATCTATTAATTAGCTAAAATGGAAAGGTTTTCCATCACTGCTCATGTTTTACAACTCGCAGTCTCCCACCCAAAAGTGATACAATTGAATTTTAAAGCTAAAAAATTCATTTTTGTAGGGTGTGTTTGTTTAGAGTCAGGAGTGCTGCTTGAAGATTACGTTTTCAAAGCATTACAGTAATGCAACACAACCAGTAAAACATCCTACCAACATGTGTTGCAGAACAAATCTGTGTTTTGGATTGTATTTGAAATGAATTAAGTGTTTAAAAAAAGATTTTAAAATGGCTTGCACGTCAACATATCATAATATAGACTGGTATCAGAATGTTTTAATTTTATTGCATTAGAGAGGCTAGAAAAGCCCAGTTAGCTTGTGATGGACAGTGATGGGGCTAAGTAAGGCTGATGACACATTGTTGCAGGCGGTGAAAACGCTCTGTGATTAATCTTGCCCAACTCTATGACCAAATATAGTTGTCGCTCTCTTTGACAGATCACAGACGTGTCCTTGCCAAATTATTTAGTGGCTTCCTCAGTGGGACTTCTCCCAACACAACTCCTTAACTCATATCTGGGCACCACCCTGCGCACAATGGAGGACGTGATCGCAGAACAGAGCGTCAGTGGATACTTTGTGTTCAGTCTACAGGTAAGCCTCCAAAAAACAAAACGGAAAGGATATGAAAGAACCCTGTATGTCCCGTTTGACATGTCAGTTAACAAACCCCTCGCAGAATCTTCAGGAAATTCTATTCATTTAAAGAAGCTTTACATTCACATTCGGATCCAAGACTTAGCATTTTAGCAGGCGCTTTTATCCAAAGCAGCATGCAAATGAGAAGCATCACTAGGATTTTTTTTATTATATATATTTTTTTTAGTCATGTTTATTTATAGCGCTTCCTGTTGGTTACTCCCTTACCTGTTTTGGGGGGAGGTTTTTCTGGTTGGTTGTTTTTACACTTTGTAGTGGAGCACAGTATAATGTTTCCTGGAAGCTATTTCTTTGGTTTCCTAGTATGCTTTGCATATTTGAATTCTCATGATTCACCTGGAATGTTCAGTGGCGTTTAGGTGTAGCTCTGTCACTTGTACATTTCAGAGACTAATAGGCAAAACTGGGTATAGTGATTAATGAGTATACCCAAATGTAAAAATTAAACTAGATAATATGTGTAATTTCTAGTGCTGTCAAGCAATTAATCGCGTCCCAAATAAAGGTTTTTGTTTACATAATATATGTATGTGTGCTGTGTAGGGCTGCACGATAACAGAAAAATGATTATCTCGATTAATAATGACGATTATTCCTTTGGTAGTTCACTTGTGTATGTTTATTGCACTTTACAGCCACAAATAAAGAAAAACAAACAAACCGAACATGTTTAGAATGGAGAGTTTTTCTTAGCTGTGAATAAATATAAATATAGCTGTGTAGATAAATAAAATTAAACTGCCTCTTTTACATCAGCTTGTAACTAGGCGTACCTTCTGCACCTTCCTCACGTTGCTCCAAGTAAAGCCGGTTCTGTAATCAGCGGTACATTCCATCAGGTGCGTGATCTTACATTGAGCCGCATTCACGACTATGCAGAGCCGTTGTTCACTGACGAGCTGCGCAAATTTGGGTTAATTATCAGCGCGGTTTTGAGAATAACGGCTCTGCGTAGTCGTAAATGCGACTCAATGTAAGATCACGCAGCTGATGGAATTTTCCGCTGATTACAGGCTTTACTGACAAGATGCGCATTAGATATCACGCGATGATTATCTTGCAGCCCTCTGCTATTCTTCTACTGCTTCAGAAAGCGTTTGCAATCTAGACGCAGTCACGTCATAGTGACGCAGTCCAATCCGTAAACTCCGCCCATAAAAAACTGTTTGGTCTTTATACTGTAAAATCACGACAATATTTAATAACTGATCGTGGGTCATAAATATTGTTATCGCGATAAGTTTAATCACGCAGCCCTAGTGCTGTGTATATTCATTTATTTGTTAATACACGCTTATGCAGTATGTTTTGAAAATATTTAGTGGTATTTGTTTATATAAATTACATTATACATGAATATTTAATATAAAAACAACATATTTTTCTTAAATATAAACATGCATGTTTATATATACATAAAAAAAACAAACTGTACACACATTATGTAAATAAATACTTGTATTTTAGATTCATCGATTTGCAAATTACACCCTATTGTAAAGCGTTACCTCAAAAACATTTATTTTGGATGCAAGTAATCTGGCAGCACTAATATTTATATATAATAATAATAATATAATTATATAAATGTATGTACATAAATATTTTCAAAATATATATACTGTGTGTGTGTGTGTGTGTGTATTTATATATACATAATAAATGCAAATAGTAAACGTCAACGAAAATATTTTTTTCTAAATGTAATTAGTCAGGATTTAATCGTTTGAAAGCACTAATAATTTTAATTGATTTTATCTAGAATATTGTTTGCGTTATGTCTCCTCCTGCACTAAAAATAATATGTATCAAGAATGTAATAACACTATTGAAATATAATATGCTTGTGATTCTTTTATTTATTTATTTATTTTTACACAATGCTTTGCTTTTTCTGCAATGGATATGTTACCGTATGAGGAAGTGAAATATTTGTCTAGTCTAGATTCTTGTGGAACCTGTAGTAAACCATAATTATAGATGGTCATTGGCAGAGCTTTGACCAAAATGTGTTCTTATTTTGCATTTGCTCTTGTGTAAAGTAACGTTAGATGCCAGTGATGAATTCTTGACTGAAACCGAATGTTTCGAGATCTCAGCCAAGGGATTATTGCTTAAATTTACAGCCACGCTGAATAAGTCCCATCACGTGGATGTTTGTATCAAGCGTCTTCCAGCTCAGTCAGCAGATCCTCCCAGTGACTCACTCTGTCTGTTCCTCTCATCAGATCTTCATCAGCATAGGCCTGATGTTTTATGTGGTACATCGAGCACAAGTGGAACTGAACGCCGCCATTGCAGCCTGCCAGTTAGAGCTGAAGACGTCCTACATGAACGGCGGAGCGGCCAACCACAGCGGCTCGACCTACTGCAGCAAACGGGCTACTGCGGGAGGCGGGATCAATGTGGTTTGAACATATTTCAATCCTTCATCCAGTTGGACGGACGGAAATCTGTCCCAGCCAGATATTTCTGATGGAGCTTGATGTGGAGTGCCCCTGGACAGTCCAAGAGCCCATCCTCAGACTTTGATGGAAACATTTCTTTCGCTTTTCTTTTTAAAGTACTTTTTTTATTATACTAATATAAAATTATGTAACTTTATAGGCGGTCTAAAGCATGAAATGGATAAATAAATTAAAGCAAATGTTATAGAATTGTAGTTAGTTACTAAAATGGGCCCAACTAATATATCAGGTTAATAAGCTTAAGATGTTTCCTTTTTTGTTTATAATATATGTTTATTATTTTTTATTTTTTTAAAATACTTTTTAAAATTCCTCTAAAGGTATTGCTTGATGGATTGTTTCTTTCCGTGTTATGTCTAGAGTAAGAAACTATTATCATTTAGTACCACCTGTGTAAAAATTCTGGCTTTTGCCAAACTGGGAACACTTTTGCTACTCTGCAGTTTTGTAAGGAACAGATGGGAGGGAAGGACATTTTCTTAGCTGGATATTTAAGGATGTCCTGCCAAGAACCTTTAGTACAGCCTGATTAGCTCAGCGGTATGATCGTACGTGTTCGATTTCTCATTCTCATATTGAGAGGACTGAAATTCTTTGCCTTCTTTCTTGTATTATTTAACCAAATGCTTTATTATAGGGCTGTTAGCATTTTTGACAACATTTTTGTTAATTTATTCATCAATTCAGAACGTTTGCACATGGAATTTATAACAAACTCAGTATGTAGATGAAATGCAGGAAAGCGGGGAAACGTAATTATTACGAATATATTCTATTAATTGAATATATTTGCATAGTTCTATAAAGAGGTATTTATATAAATATAAAAAAGGGAAGCATTTTCATATGTTAGTCATTTCTAATATGTAACGAATGCTGAAGTTCAACTTTATTCACATCGGTCTAATGGGTTGTTGGCACTGTGCTAAAGTGTCTCACAGTTGCCTACAATGCATCTTTTGAGTTTTTCTCAAATTCAGCTCTTCACTTGAGCGCGGCAAGAACAGCTACAAATAGCTGACAAAACTGCAACTAAAATGTTATTACACGACTCCGGTCATGGTAATGTCTGTCGTTCCCTCCTTAGAGAGTCACCTAATTAGAAACAAAAGACTCCTGAGCATTGACTGACGTATTTGGGTCCCGGCTATATAATTTAGCACAGGCTTGTGTTAACGAGCTCAGAGCCGCAGTGAACTCACAGCTTCCTCACCGGGCACGTGAAATCCCTCTATGCAAGGGATTTCACGCAATCCTGGTGCTTGGTTTGTTTGTTGTGTGGTCTTGTTACATTCACCCAATACACTACGACACTGTTGTGCCGGTTGACATGAAATCATACTTTAAATCCAGCCATTTTTGATGTAAATCATTGCAAGGGTGACAATTTGTCTTTTTCTTTTTTTTTCTTTTTTTTTTTATATAAGTAACACACGCTCTCAATGATGGATTTCCCAGTAATGAAATGTACACTCGGTCGGTAGTGACTTCATTTTCAGTGTCATTTGAGACTCGCCGTTCGGTTTACAGTGTTAACACTTGAGCGTCACCATAATCTGACAATCACTGGCTCGCTGCTCATTCTGAACAACCGTCTCATCTCAACTCTATTTACAGTTTCAGTTATAGTTTTGCTGCTACTTGGACTGTAGGGTCTGAGTGAAATGCTGACAAGGGCTCAAATTAATATTGCAATTTTACTACAAAGTGATCTACACCATCTCGTTTTGTGCAAGTAGATTTTCTAACAAGTTAATGTTATTTTGAAAAGTGCAGGTCTATCTGTACACTAATGGACACATTCCTTAACTTAAAAAATGGAACGAGTAATTTTTTTATTTTAATTATTGTTTTTTCCCAAGGAAATGGAATAGCCCCTCTGTTTTCTGAATTTAGCAATAAATAAAAACTGAACATGCTGACTCACCATCTCTACGTTGTAGAGATCCAACAATCCTGGTCTTGTGTTACAATGTCAACCTGCCTTGTACCTCTTGCTGCCTAAGACATTGAAACGGGACACTTGCCTGCGGTGTGTTCAGACTCTAATTCGAGCAGGCATGGGGTTGCGATTGACTGAAAAGCTGAAGTTTGTTGGGATGTAAAATGCAAAAAGAATCAAAACTGAGCGAACAACAAATTTGAGAATATGTATCAGTGCTTTTGTCTTATTTCTCCAGTTCAAATGACGGTGGGATATGCAACAGGGCCTATAATAGCAAAGGGGTCTTGTGAGGTTCTTGGGAAACCTTAATCTGAGATTAAGCACATTTAAAAAATAAAATAGAATAAAAACGTACAAATGTAATTTCAGATTAGGGCACATCAGGTACTATACTGACACCTCTCGACCCCTTTGACAAGTGCATTTTACATACGCTGTATTTTGTAATACAGAGAATTTTGCAATGTAAATGAATATTTATCGCTGTACCATGCTTGTTCAGTGTTATTTATGAAATAAATTAAAAATTAAACAAGCGTCTTGTGCTGTGCTCTATGCAGTCTACATAAATAGCCCAGTGTTTCTGCATTTACTGAGTGTGAAAAGACACGTCTTAGAACGGGCTGTTAACAGAAGATGGTTTGTTTGCTGATAATTCAGTTACAGATTGACAGTGCTATATTGTCTGCTTACGTAATTACTTAAGATTGCACTCATGCCTCCTGTTTCTGTTATCTTGGAGTTGCAGTGACATGGTACAAACTGCACCATTATCCAACCTAAAGCGTGCAATCTGAACTGTGAAATGAAGGGGAAGATCCAAACCAGTCTCACTTGATGTATGTATAACCTTCTACGAGGGAGCAGTTTCATATGAATTTGTGCAGTGTGAATTATTTAGTTTGATTTGCATTATAAAATGTATAAAATTAAATTTTGTATTAATTTTTATTATGTAGTATTTATTTTTTAATGATTTTTACGATTAATTTTTGTATTGATTTTTACATTTAATTGTAATTTGTGTGTGTGTGTGTGTGTGTGTGTTTATCAAAACAAAAACATACACAATATTATGAGATTTTATGAAGTGATGATTTTGTATGATGCATGTTGTATGAAAACTTTTTAGTTCCTTCCATAGCTCCATCTGTAAACATAACCAAACCTATCTCATGAGAAGCATAACTATTTTACAAGGTGACAATTTCAAAAAAATTTTTGTATGATGTAAATCGATATAAAAAAGTAACCATGAAGCTCCACTCCCCAATGCAACAACCCAATCTGACTGGAAAGTGCAAGTGTTTTACAACATGGACGTTTTGTACGAATTTGTACGATGTGAAGTGTAGAAAGATGTGCAATTTGTCCTAAAACAAAAAAAACAAGAAGATCCAACCTTAAAGTGCCCCTATTATGCCATTTTAAAAGTGGCTAATATTGTTTTAGGAGTCTCTTAAAACAGGTTTACATGTATGCAAGGTCAAAAAACACTTCAATTTTCTCCAAAAATAGATTTAATTTTACTCCATTTCTGAGAAGGGTGTTCCTGCACAACTGGAGGAGCAGCAGTTTCAGGACCCTCAGTTTTAGGACCCTAGTTTTTTGTGACAGCACCATCCACTGACCAGGATCACCAAAAACACTGATTCATAGGCGGAGCGTGTGTAAGGCTAG
>JAUCMU010000039.1:7537933-7568809 GCA_032275025.1 Enteromius treurensis
CATATCTAAAGTAAAACGCGACGGATGGAAGCACACACAGTCAAGCAACGTGCACGTGTCTCAGCGCAAATTCTGTGGAATGAAACAATGACATTCAAGTGCCATATGCAGGAAAAACATAGATTATTAATTATTCAGAATCGTTAGAGAGAATAGCGTTGCATCCATTTTTTTCTCCCACTCCTATTCACCATGGTATTTGTGATTATACTAACTGTAATCAATCCGAATGACTATAGCCATGCACGCATACAGAGCGCGTGATCCAGCTCTGTATGTTTGCTAACATTCTATACAACTTTGTCTATTAAGTTTATTTTTATATGGCTACTTATCACTGTATTTTATTAGAAACAAATAGTAGTAACAGCAGTAATTAATGCTTTTACAAGCATGAAAATAAATCTTCATATTGAGATCAGTTGAAGATTACATTTATCAGTTTTATACTCAATTTGGTCTTATTCAAACCAACCTGTAAGTGCTGTCTGTCCACAAAGAGAAAGACGGACTGATTGGGGTTGTTCATAACCATCCCAGCCTTGTCCTTCCGACCCACAGCGTGCAAAAACTGCTTTTCATAGTCTCCATGGTGAAACTCGAACTTGGCCTGTAAACGATCAAAAGCTCCTGTTTACTATATTAAATTTGTGAATGGATTCGTATGCATCATTCATGTCCATCGTGCATGTTGAACATTTAGTGTGAAGGGTTTGAACAAGCCTACAACCTCACGTACCTGAACAGGCCTGAATGGTTCATGTTCAGCCCCTTTCCATCTGGAGAACAGGAGACAGACAATCTTCTCAATATCATTGCGGGGCCAAAGGATAAAGTCCATCTCCTGGGTACAACCTATCACATCCTGTATGGATTTAAAGAAACATCAGTAAGACACAAAACAGCAACGACGCATGGGTTTTTGACAAGTGAGGCCATCATGGTTGCAATACAGCCGACAGCAGCTTAATCTTCAACTGACAAAGTCGGAAGTGGCCCATGTTGTGTGCCAACACTTACTCTACGCATCGACTGGTAACGCGGCGCGTGTAACTGCACCACATCTTTCTGGAGAAGCTCTAAAGAACTCTCTAAGGAGTAGCTCGAATCCTTCACGCCTTTAAGGATATTTTCCTCATAGTTGTTGGTCATCACAGGTAACACCTCAGCTATTTCGAAGAGCGCGGACTTCTTTTTCTGCAAAATTGGGGGAAAAGGCACATGAGAAAAATCATACAGAATCTGTAAACGGCTGCGTACAGGACCATGCGATGTACCTTTTCCTTAAATACAAAGGCAACGTAGATCTTGAAGTCGAACTGATCGGCCAAAGATTCTCGTTTTTTCCGTAGCTGGGCACGGAGTCGGTTTCTGGTTTGATTCCGGCGAGAATTTGGGTCTCCCATTGTTACGGACAGTACTATTTTCCTCAAGCAGACTTTATTTCCTTGACAGTAGACTATGCGGTTTACAAACCCTTTTAAAAACTAAATAAGCTATAACCAAGCACTACCTGCAGCACATACTAATTTGAATTAACGAACAAAAGTTAGCAAAAACCAAATCAAGCCATTTTTTTTAATCAATATGGGTAGCGCCCTTGGGCCAAGTAAATTTGCACTTGTCTGAGTCTCGATGTGTTACACCATTTTTAAAACAAACAATCAAGCCAAGGCTAAGTGTAAGCTAAAAGAAATCACTCATATAACACGACCGGATCAATTAGGATTTTTTTTTTTTATATATATGAGAAACTGTTGTATCACTGAATAAAGGACAGAAAACACAAATGCCTGCTACACTGAAAGCCCATACCGACAGTTTTGTGTTTGCGTCCGAGTGTGTTGAGGGGACAGATCCCTGCCTTTAGATAAATAAATCTTGTTTGAAGTTATCTAAAAAGCTGACCAAGAGATTTGACTTTGGAAAGTCTCTTCCAGGATTGACTCTTGCTTATATCCATTTCTCATAAAAGCACATCTGAATGACAGGTGAGAAAGACAACCATGGCAGAGAAATGCAGATGCCATGAGATCTTGGCACCGAGTTTGCTGGACATCTTGGGATTTTAAGGGTATAAAATGGGCCCACGAGCTCTCTTGCCACGGTTGAGTTTCATTGTGAGGCTTTTATTTTGTAGTTGGCTAGCAAACTAATGCTAACTAAGCTGAAAACAAACACACGCCACCGACCGATAACCTAGTTAAAGGGAGCTACATCTCTTTTTATCCAGTATGAGATCTAGGAGAGCATCCAAAGCTAGTGTTCATCAATAAACCGACTGTTACATTTTGTTTGTTTTTTAGCCTGTTTTCTGTTTGTTTTTGCGATGCTAGCAGAGACTGGCTTCGATGCGTGGCTGGCTAACGTTAACTGGCTAACTATTGTTTCTCGTCATTTTTTTTCTCGTGTCGACTTCCAAGCCCGTTGCGACCCGAGCAAGTACTGCAAAACAATCCTAACACGTCTTAAAACACCGAGCTCAGTGCAAAAACCCGCCCCAGGTGGATCGATCCTCGGCGGAGGTTTAGCTTGATGGTCTCCCGTTTGTTTTCGAGCTTTTCCACAGTCGTCACACACCCGTGTATGCCATGTCAAGATAAACTGACAAACCGACCGAAGTCCTCCGTTCTCTCAGGTAACAGACGGCGGCATCTGCATCGCGGTGGACCCATAATGGTGGAAGGAAAGGGTGAAATGTCTTTCGAGCGATTCTTTCGACTGTTTCGGCCCTTTGATCTGCGTTTGTCTGGAAAATAACAAGCGCTTCTCGCTGAACAAACAACTCAAAATGGCCGATGCGCGTCACGCAGCTGTGCACATGTGATGGAGGAGGAGCGCGCGCTGCTGTCGGCCGGGTTTATATAGGGCAGTGTTCTGACACGTTCTGTTAAAACGTCTGTTACTAGTTTGTTCCTTTTTTATTTATTTATTTATTTATTTATTTTTATACAATATGTCTCAAACTTTTTTATAATGCTCCCTTTTTTATAACACAAAGAATTGTTTAGGTAAAAAAAATATTGTTATTGTTTTTGACTGTTACAAATCAACTATTACCATTAAACTGTGTGCATTCATGACTATTGAAAATTGTGCATTTGTACCAAGCTTCGCCACTACCCGAGGATAAACAGTAGGCGGGGTCGGTTGTAGAGTGGATTAAGTCATTAAAAGGTTACTAAAATGTTTGCTTTGAGTGTAGATACGGACATAATGAATTTACAAAACACCTCAATAAAATACTAAATATACATAAGTTACACAAATTAATTGTGCGTACTACTCACCTTAGACAATATTTCGTGAAGTGGTAACTTAGAAATTCTGATATACGTTTTGTGAATTTAAATACCTCTTGAATAAAAATAAATGAGGAAATAAATAAAACACTTGGTTGGCTGTTTGTTTATGTCAGTTTCGATATCCGCGCGAAATCCGGAGTCACGTGACAGTACAAAGACAGTACTTAAGCCAGTGGCGCGCTCTTTGTACACAACACAAGCTGTTGTGCTGTAGCGGATTGTTGAGAGCCGTGTGTGTATCGGGCAGTTTTCGTAAGTAACTTTTTTTTGGATTTGCTTGGTTTTTCTTGATTTGTGTTAAATTGAGTTGTTTGAGACACTTTTTGGTTGATTTTTAAGAATTGCCAATGTGTTTTTTTTTAAAGATACAGTGTGTACGAGAGTGGTTTGGTTCGTGGTCTGGGAGCAAACCGAGGCCTTTAACGTTAACTTACTGCTTTTTATCCATGCTTGTGACTTCGCGATATTACATTCAAGTAACCGTTAGATGTTTATGAGTGGATTATTTTAACCCAATTTTTGTCCTTTAGCGTTTTGGAGATCAATTATCCCTTTAACTGTGACTTTTGGGAAATACATTTACGATAAGAATAGATTAACAAGTCAATTTAAGGAACCATACTATATGAATTTCCAGCTGCTGTGTAACGTGCTGTTCCTTAAATTGACTTGTTAATCTATTCTTAACTTAAATGTATTTCCCAAAAGCGAGTGGAACCAAATGTGTGACTTCCAAAAAATAATATATATGATATATGTGTGTATGTATATAAAAAATAAATAAAAAAATAAATTCCCCCTAGGTGAAAACATGAGCTCCATGAGAAGACCCAAGCATGCAGAGAATCCCTCTGAAAACATCAAGGTATGTGTTAATGCCTTGCCTTAAGTTACGTAGAAGAAATTACACTTTGCTTTTAACTTGATCAGATTTTACGTTTATGACAAACTAATCTCAGACCCTGTCTGTTTTTTAAATTAATCATTGCCCATGTGTTGAAATCCAGTAACCCTGTGCCCATCTGCCACTGTGTTGTTCAAGTGAAAACATTAACCAACTCCAAACTTGCAGTTGGTCATAAGGAGACTTCTGTGGCAAGTTCCCACGGTAATTACAGGTTAAAGAATGTTGCAGTAAGATAATAATGCAGAGGACCAATCGCTGCCTGTGGGAATTGGAGGTGTTGTGTGGCCTGCCCCTTTCCCACGCTTTTTAGAACGGTCTATGCGGAGTTGCTCCGATACCTTGCTTGTTGCCATCTTGTATTGACGGCTTAACTGGTGTAAGCGGAGAAGAATGACTGTTGAGGCAGGTGAATGAAGCCTGTTACAGTGGGCTTGGATAGAGTTGCTTAACTTTCGTTCTCACCGATATTAACCTTTATTATCCCTGTGTGCTGTGTGTGTTTTTTTTTTTTTTTTTTTTTTTTTTTTTTTTTTTTTTTTTTTTTTTTATATATATAAAATCTGACACTTGAAGACCCTGAGATTTGCTTTTTCACTCTTTTCTCAGAAGTTCCTTGTGGCGCCAACATCTGGAGCAGGATCGGGGAGGAGGACACTGCAGGTTCTTCAGCCGTCTGCTGTCAATAAGAACCTTGGACGCATCATTAAGGTATGTGTTGGTGGCTTTAAATGCATAAACTCATTTAGTTTTAGGCATAGTGTTAATGATGATCTCAAACTCCTTTTTAGAATGGCAAAGCGGTTCCTAAAAGAAAGATGTGGAGCGCTGAGCAGGCGAAGGGCTCAAAGAGGGTCAAAGCAGAAGTGGCTGTAAAATCCACAAGTCCTGAGAACGAAAACCAGCCTGAGGGTGTCACGCAAGAGGCCTATGAGCTCATGATCAAAGGTAAATGACCCCTGGTCCAGTTTGCAGAATTTAGGCTTGTTGTTTTCCATTAATTCCAAAGCTGGACTAAGTAATTCTGCTGTAGTTAATGTTTGCAATATAACTGGACCGTTCCTGTAGCTTGGTATTGGATGTTCTGTTTTTTGGGGTTTTTTTTCCTTCAGAAACTCCTGGGTCCTCCTACTGGAAGGAGGTAGCAGAAGAAAGACGAAAAGCCTTGTTTAGTGTTCTCCAAGAGAATGAAAAGGTAGGTTAATAGATAATTTGCTAATGATTAGCCGTTCTACCTTCCCCCCCGCCCCTTCTCTCTGTAGGGCTGATGAATGGGTTGTGTGATAGATTTCATTCCTGCTTTCTATAATCGATTCTTAATGGTGTAACACTGTGCTTTTTAATTTTGTTTCATAGAAATGGGGTGCCTGTTTTCACTTGGTGCTTCTCTTTAACCTTTTTGTTTTAAAATTAGTTGCACAAAGACATTGAAGCCAAAGATGAACAGATCGCACAACTGAAGAGTGAAAATGAGGAGTTACAGGAGCTGGCACAGCATGTACAACACATGGCTGACATGATTGAAGTAAGTGTTCTGGATAGTTTTTAATCCAGTTGAAACATGACATTGCTGGTTCTATGTCCAAATGCTTTTAGAGATGCCTTAGTAAAACGGACCGCTAACCTACACAGGCCACGTACACATTCGTACAATTTTCGGGAGTGACAAACGCATTTAAATGTGGGAGTGAATCCTAAATCAAACACCCCTGCCTGTAACTTTCTAGTGATCTTGAAGATATTCATAAGCTTCTTCAGGTGTGTTTGATTAGGGTTGGAGCTGAACTCTGCAGGACACTGGGCCGAAGTTGCCTACCCCTGCCCTAAATCATAGGTCTTCAACCCTGTTCCTGGGGACCCACTGTCCTGCAGAGACGGTGGGTCCCCAGGAGCATGGTTGACGACCTCTGCCCTAAATGATCGACCCATGTACAGGACAAGACTCCCTCCTGCATCTGTGATGACTGACACAAAGGAAGCCATAGTGACGTTCTGTAGTTTGTCAAAACAATGGAAGCCTGCAGTTTAGCGAGGAGTTTAACTGCTGATAATAAACCATAAACAGACTTCATAACATCTGTAAAACTGTATGCTAAACCGCTGTCTGCAGAGGCGTCCTGTATTTCCGCTATTAATACAAAATGTTGTATTTTTACCAGGCCAGTAGACACAAATTTGCCAAGACACCCCAAGCGTCCATGCACATACCTAGAAAACCGATCATGTGATTTCATACTTTACAGAAACTTGTGTTTTTGTAGTTTATATTGTGTGTGTGTATAACTAGCTATTTTTTTTTAAAATTTCCCACTTCAGTATCCCAAGCTCTGTCTAAATTTTCTTTTACTTCTCAGAGACTAACTGGTAAGAGTCCAGACAGTCTAGAGGAGCTGTGTGAAATAGCCTTTGATGCTGAAGATGAGGAGGAAGATGAGAAACGACATGAAGAAGAGAGTGAAGCTGATGAGAGCCAGGACAGGGTAGATCTGAGCACAGAAGAGTCACATGACCATAAAGTGCCAGGAAACGATGACTCCTCAACAGAAGAAAGCTGAAATGATGCCATCTGGAAAAATATTTAGCCGAAAAGAAACCATTATGGACCCGTTTGTTTTTGTTTTTATTTGAACATTTGTTTGCCTTTTTGAAAACCAGAGATGCACCTTGTTTTAATACTTTTACCCTTGCTGTAAATGAGCCTTTATTTTCAGTACCTGTAGTTAATGTGCATATTCACTGCCAGTGTAAATACGTAAAATTGAATGCATGCAATGGGAATAAACTCATATTTTGTACACATGCTTTTTTAATTGTTTGCCAAACATGTGACCACTCTTAGTGTGAGGGTAGGCCTTCAGCTCGTCTTCCTCATGCAGGTCATCTTTCTTTGCGCTCTGCTGGAATCCTAAAACCCTGAGAAGCTCCTGAGCGTAGTTTAATGGCCATTTCTCCCAGTCCAGACTCGCCAGTTTCTCCAGACTCGACTGCAGGGCCTCGTCGTCCTTGAGGTGGCAGATCAAGGGGATGTTGTGGCAACAGAGGATGTTGAGTAGGTAGCAGCTCCAGCGCTGTGACCTCCTGGAGAGTTTACTGTTTGGAGACAAGAACTCCAGCAGGGTCTCTGGGAGACCGAGTGCTTGTGCCTTGTCTTGGTTGGCGACGTGGCGGTAGCATACTGCACTGAGGCCTTCAAGAACTCCAATGACGTGCTGATCTGTAAGGTCTGGTGTTCTCAGGAGTTCCACCATGCCTGCCATGTACTCGTCTGCTGCTTGAGCTGCATGGTTATACCCGGCTAAAAGAGTTGAAGGAAAAATTAGGTTCTGCACTTTAATCCCTAAATGTGTGCAGGCTTCGGTTCACATTGTGGAAACCTAAAATTCTGAGACTGGTTGGGTCTATAGTATGCAAAAAAAAAAAAAAAATCATTGTTACTTTACCTTTTTAGAGCAGTGAAGCTGTGAAGGATGACCAGTATAAAATAGGCTTATTTCTTTCAGTGCAATGTATTGGCCATTGCTACAAATATACCCCTGCTACTTATGACTGGTTTTGTGGTCCAACATTACAAATGTAATTACGATACATACCAATTATTGGTAACTACAGTACTCTATTATACGCAGTTCATCACTTGTTTTGTTTTGAACGCATTGCTGGACAGTGATAACACTGACACCCTTATTAACACCACCTGCTGGAGGTTGGTCGTATTTACAAATATCACTTCATTTCACTATAAAAATGCGTCCACCTGTCATACAGACTCGTTTGTTTGTCACCTGTGTAAATTAATATCCCAATGTCCCGAGCTGCGTCTGCTCTCACTGCTAAGGGCAGCTGCGTATCCCGGGTCAGGCGACCAGCCTCGTGGATCTTATTTTTGTGGCTTCTGCCTGGTACTTCCACAGCAAAGGAAAAATAAGACTTGATGTAATTATTGTAAAACGAGGACAGCAGTCGAAACATGCGTCTGCCTGTCTTGAAACACTTTTCAAAAAGCGTGTTTCAAACCAAAACGTTGTTTTTATATCATTCAGCTCGTTACAGTGACATCATCCATTTGGTACGTTTTCACAAAAGCCTTCATAAAATGCCAACAAACACTTTATCAATGTCCATTCGCTTCAGAAATAGGGGAGAGCAGGGACGAAAGTAACATTTTTTAGAAAAACTTTTTTTTTTGACCCTGTCAGTAACTCAGTGTGGTCAATCAATACCAAGTTGTATTTTGTACCAATGTAGAAGGACTTCAGTATAATTTCGCTTTGAATGTAAATGACTTTTGAGCCCACAAGCTAGATTTTTTTTTGTTTCTCTTGATTTATTAAATATGCTAATATGTAACAGCAAAAAAAAAAAAAAAATATATATATATATTTTATTTATTTTTTTTATTTTTTTGCCAGTTACATTTTGTTAGTTACATGTTAACCCTACAGTACAAACATAAATTGTTTGGAATGTATATTTTTATTGCCAATGCCAATAAATTTTATACATATAAATCAACACAGTCAACACAGTGGGACAAAAGTTTCTTCCGTCCCAACAGGACCTCCTGACGTTTAAACTCGTTTTACTTTTATATACTGAAAAACTGACAAGGCAAACTTCTGGATGTATTATAGCACTAAATACAGGAAACATGTTGATTGATCATTTCTGTGACATATGAAATGAGAAACACAATTTGTAATAAAAAAAAAATTACCGCTTCAGTAATTTACTTTTGGGGCTGGAAAACGGCTCTCTGACGTAACCGCGGGAAACAAGGACGAAATGACGTGATATTCGGCAGCTCCATCAAGTATGGAAGGCCAATCCCAGGCCATACATTTTTACAGTTTTTTTCTCGATTGCTAAGACACATTTCTGGAAAGCTGCTCTCCTTTTCTCCTAACTGTGAACACAAAACCCAATTTTCAAGCTACATTCACAAAACCTCAGACCGAACTATGTTGTCAAATCATGCCCCGAGTCAATCAAAACTAAAAACACTACTGAGCAGTGACTAAACACTACATAGAAAAATAGAGAACACAATCCTTAAGACATGAAGTGGTAGAAATAAATGTTTATTTTGGCTAAATGTATGTTGCAAAACAAAATACTTGGGCATTTTAACACTTGTACATAGAAAAAAGAATTTGCAAAAAAAAAAAGAAAAGAAATCCTGTGCATTTAGCACTTGTATGTAGAAATAAAGCACAACAATATACAAATGAAGTACAAAGAAAAGAAGTACATTTCTCCGCCACAGCATCATTTCTCCGTACTGGGTCAGGCCACAGGATTTCATCGACATCACAGGCCACATATTCTCTGGCCAGGCAACGGGGGAAAAACACCCTGGTACCCTTAGTCCGGCCTCCTTCATTGTAATACCATGGACAAGAACGTGGTCAATCACAGTAGCTCTGATTTCATCTGACCACCTCGACCACCTTGACCTCCTCTCACACGAACTCCTCTTCTTATATTTCTATCCATTGCCTCACAAACCAGTGCTCTGGCTTATATGTACCCTCACATCATTAGCCTCAAGTGTGTTAAATTTTGAGTTGTTGTGTTCAACCGGTGACACCTGAGCTTTAATTGTGTTTGACTTTTGCTACCTGTGCTCACCATTATGCATCACAGGTGCAACACAATGACAATGTATTGACAAGATGAATCTAAACAGGTGAAAAGTGCGTTTGGTTTTGCCAAAAGAGTGACTGATTCAATAAGCGGGTTCAGGCAATTGAGAATTTGGTTCAGACAATAGGGTTTAGTGTTTTAGCAATCGAGAAAAACTGTAATAATCTGGCCTTCCATTGTCAAGGGCTGTGTGCTGAATGTGCTGCCATAGCTTGGAATGCAAATATGTGACCCTGGACAACAAAACCAGTCGTAAGTGTTAATTTTCCGAAATTAAGATTTATATGTGATATGAAAGCTGAATAAATAAGCTTCTTATTGATGTATGATTTGGATGGATAGGACAATATTTGACCGAGATACAACTATATGAATATCTGGAATCTGAGGATACAGAAAAATCTAAATGAAGATCTTATAAATGCATATTACTAATTAAAAAATAAGTTTTTAATATATTTTCGGTAAGAAATTGACTAAATACCTCCATGAAACATGATCTTTACTTACCATACTAAGGATTTCTGACAAAAAATGCAATGTATTTTTGGCTATTGCTACAAATATACCCCAGCGACTTAAGTCTGGTTTTGTGGTCCAGGGTCACATATAGTCAGGGCTCTGAGAAAATTGCTTTGTCACTTTCGTCCCTGTTCTCCCCTATGTTAAATGACAATGCTAGGTCAATTTAATGAAAAGGAAATGACACAATTACATTTTACTATGCAATTTTTGTAGCTTGAAACTGGGCTGTGAATTTCTAGTTCCCAGCATGCTTTGCCATTGACTGGATAAGGAAACTGATCGAATTGTGTTTTGTCACAGTCACAGCTGTAATGTCTACAGTTCTTGATTGATGTAGTAAAAATGTTGAACATTAACCATGCACTACAGGATTAAAAACAGCACAACGCCATATCTGGTAATTATGTAAAAATAAATTTTATTGCCACTTTCAGCAGAGGAAATACGGTCAACTCAAAAATAAAACAGTGAGGGAACATTAGCATTGTGATATCAAGTGGGATCTGCTTTCATTCAAACAGTAGTAGCTAAAGCCATTGCAAGCTGTGCTCTCAAGCCCAGACACGTACACGGTCACACACTCAAAAACCATAACAACAACAGCTTTCCCATCAAGGAGGACATTAATTCACGTTTTAATGAGGTTTGAACAATAAATGCAGTTGAATATCACTGAGCTTCTGTCTGACATGAATACAAGGCAATAAACGTTATTTCAACCTTTTAACTTGATATCTCTGTGCAAAGGAAGAAATTCTCAAAGAGTATCACCAATGCCCAGAGTCAAATACTGTAACGGTGCTCATTAGACAAACTCACAAAGCAAGAAAACACAGCCATTCACTTCTGTGACTGAATACAGAAAACAGCATAAACAAAAGTATTATTTTTGAACATCTGTTATAGATAATTCTGATAAATAGAAACCACAAAACGGCCTTAAATATATCGACTTCTGTATCATTATGGCTTTAGGAGTTTCTGCGGTAAATGCCAAATAACATGCCAAGAACATGTTAAGAAACAATCTTACCAAACAGTTGTGCTTGTGAGGCATATACTTTTCTGTACTCTGTACATTCCTCGAAATGTGCTCCTTTCATTGATGTAAGCCCCCTGCTTCCATACAATTCTCAATGTCATAGAAAATATAGCAAAAATAGGTTGGGTGTTCTACAAAACCGCGTTTTAATTGCCGCAATAAGCGTAAATTCACATTTGAGAGCTTTAAAGATCCAAGCAGGGTGTGTAAACGTCACAAAGCGAGGCAAGCGATTGGTTAGCAAAGAGCGTTTTCTCAGGTCAGGTGCATTAGCATACCAAAAAGACGTTTAGGAAAGGTTTCCTTGAGCACAAATACTGTATAACTCCATGAATACGCTGTTAAAAGATGATCAATAAAACATCTTTCTGTGTAAAATGCCAACTATATATATATATATATATATATATTTATATATATAAAAAAATCATAGTGAATAACCTCTCAATAATACCAAATCATATTGTGAACAGTTATTTAGTACATCGTTAAAACAATCTGTTCTCAGTAATTAAAAAAAGTGGGAGAAATCAGCATCTTATAGTGAAGAAAAATGAAAAAAATAAATAAAAGAAATAATATTACAGTCACATGACTCAGTAGTACAATAACAATAGGCACAGAAGCGAGTTTGGATCACAGAGCAAAATATACTTCCAGTCTTCATTTACATACAAACCAAAAATTCACAGTAATGCATCACGCTTCTCTGACTGAATATAGTGTGTGAAAGTGCATTTTCATATACTCTGACGGGCTCCAAACAGCGCTTGTTGTAAGATCCCATGCACTCAGGCATTAATACCATGTTAATGCAAGTGTTCACTGCAGGCTCCGTCCATAGAAATATTTTCTTCTGACCAGTGAAGGCAAGCAATCAATGTAAAAGTCAGCACTGTCCGCGCCGGTTTCTACAGTGGTCCATTCAAACAGCACACAAAATCTTTCCTTTCCCAGAGGTTACAGAAATCTTACTCTGTCCAGGTCCAAAAAAACTCAAGCGGGCACATCAAAACAGTCCCTTATAATCCCTGAAACGAAACGGCTCGTAAAGAGAAAAAAAATTTAAGGACAAATTTAAAATAGGATTTGCTTTCTATTTACACGCCTCCAACTGTGCAACTGCATTCTGCAAATAACTAACTTCCAATAACTCTCTTCTTGTTCAGTGAGCAACAATGACTCATAACCGCTGTGACACGAGTAGCAAACATCCGGCAGAAAAGGAGACTCTGTGAAGAAGATCTCAAGATATGGGCCTAAATCGAAGGCCAAGCTTCACTGTTCCTCGGTGGTGTGTATTTTTCTAAAATGAAGTGGTAACCGCGTTACCGCGGCGAGTCCCCAGCCGCACCATTTCCCTCGGCACTGTGTCCAGCTGCTCGTATGCCAGCCGCCCGTCTTCACCTGAGAACAGAAACACACGAACATGCTCTGTAAGAAACGGGAAGGCTGGAGATGAAGTTTTCAGGTGACCTTTACAAGCATTGAGGCAGTGTATAATTTACGTGTACATTTTTAAGACCTGCACAAACAAAATTGTCATTGAAATGGAATTGCCTATTACTTTAAGTAAGTTTGGGGATTCAGAAAGTATGCATTCAATTAAAAAAGAAATCCTGAAAAAAAATATTTTGTGCATTATGGTTTCCACAAAAATATCCAACAATATGAAACTGTATTAAACTCTGATAAAAGTTTGCTGATGCAATAATGGTGTTTTTAAATAAAGGCAATTTAACAGATTGTGCCAATATTAATTATAATATATGTAGTGTATATTACATGTTCAATTATGCTTAAAGTCTTTCGTTCCCTACATTGTTTGAGACTCTTATTTTGAAATATCTTTGCTTTCCTATTCCCATTCCTCATTCAAAAAGATGGAGATATAAAGAAAGCACTTTTGAAATCTTAGGTATAACTTTTGATATACTATTAAATATATGTAATAATTGTTATGACCTTGTTTTTGGCAGAACATCATTTTAAAGGCATTTATAGTATCCTAGGTGTGTAATACTTCTTTTAGACGAATACAACTGGAGTTATTTTAATAAGAGTCCTGGCTCTTCCAAGCTTTATAATGGCAGTGAAACTATTGAGATGAGATGACTGTGGAAGCACAACACAAAACACCGGTCACAAATTAGCAGTGCATATGAGGATTTGTAAAGAAAAATGTTTTTTTGTTTTTTTTGGATATAAGCTAAGAGGAAACTGGTTTTCCTTTGCTGTAAACAAACTTGTTCTCATTTGAGCTTATGATACGCCTACATCCTACATAATCCACACTCGTGAGCGTGTGTATTTCAGTTAGCTGAAGCTAGAGATTACGGTTTCTAAAATGTTACATAAGTATTTTTTACACAAACGCAGTGCTTCACTTGCCAAGGCATTTATTAACTACCTGGAGCCAGGTGGAGTGCTTTTTATGATGGCTGGATGTACTTTTTGGGGCTTCAAAATCTCTACCACCATATACTGCCATTATAAAGCCTGTAAGAGCCAGCATATTTTTCAACAGATCTACAATTGTGTTCGTCTGAAGAAGAAAGTCATAAATGCCTAGAGTAAATCATTGAGTACCTTCGAGACTTGTTAAGGAACCTGGTGCAAGTATATGTCTAAAAGTTCATTATACTTTCTCTTTTGGAAAAACATACCACAAATATTGATGACTTCATAGAATAATTGTTTTGTCTTATAAAATGCTGTCAAGAATGGGGACTCGCAGTAATTTGCAGAAAACAGCATAAACTGATTAATAGTGCAGAGGATGTGTCATTCGTGTGAAGGGATGCATTACCAAAAGTGAGGAGGGTTTCTATGGCAATCTGGTGGAGATCTTCATCTGCTGAGTCGCACAGTAACACCACAGCATCAATGCTCTCCACAGCCTGAAAATATCCCCAGACAGACAGACAGAGTCTTGTAAACAATCACAGATTTGATTTAATCTTCAGTTTAAGTGACGTGTGATCCTGTCAAAGAGGCGAACTGACCTGCAGGCAGCTCAAAGCGGCACACGCAGCTCTTGATCTGTCTACTTCTGATAAGGCTTGTGTGTAACAATCAACAGCCTGTTAAAGACAAACACACAGACAAGATTAAATTCTTCACCTCCTGATGTCCTCAAACAGCTGTAAATCTATTTATGCACGCAGCTCCTATGCTTATTCAAATTTGCACTTTTGATTTTTCAATATTTAATCATATATTTATGGTTTCTTTATTTTTCCTCATTTAGATTATTTATTATTTTATTTGCACCTAATTATTCAGTAATGATATGTTGCATCTAAGATTGTTTCCATTAGTTTGTACATATTTTAATTAATGCATTTGTTTTTCAATAGTAGTTTTTGTTTACATAACGTGTGTGTGCTATGAATTATTTGTTATATATATATATATACATACACACACATACAAAAACATGCATGTATACAGTACAGGCCAAAAGTTTGGACACACCTTCTCATTCAATGTGTTTTCTTTTTTTAACTGACCGTTTACATTGGTAGATTCTCACTGAAGACATCAAAACTATGAATGAACTCATGTGGAGTTATGTACTTAACAAAAAAAGGTGAAATAACTGAAAACATCTTTTATATTCTAGTTTCTTCAAAATAGCCACCCTTTGCTCTGATAACTCTTGGCATTCTCTCGATGAGCTTCAAGAAGTAGTCACCTGAAATGGTTTTCCAGCAGTCTTGAAGGAGTTCCCAGAGGTGTTTAGCACTTGTTGGCCCCTTTGCCTTCACTCTGCGGTCCAGCTTCACCCCAAACCATCTCGATTGGGTTTAGGTCCGGTGACTGTGGAGGCCAGGTCATCACTCACCTTCTTGGTCAAATAGTCCTTACACAGTCTGGAGGTGTGTTTGGGGTCATTGTTCTGTTGAAAAATGAATGATCGTCCAACTAAACGCAAACCGGATGGAATGGGATGCCGCTGCAGGATGCTGTGGTAGCCGTGCTGGTTTAGTGTGCCTTCAATTTTGAATAAATCCCCAACAGTGTCACCAGCAAAACACCTCCACACCATCACACCTCCTCCTCCATGCTTGACAGTGGGAACCAGGCATGTGGAATCCATCCGTTCACCTTTTCTGCGTCTCACAAAGACAAGGCACAGATTTCCACTGGTCTAATGTCCATTCCTTGTGTTGCTTGGCCCAAACAAATCTCTTCTGCTTGTTGCCTCTCCTCAGTAGTGGTTTCCTGCCAGCTATTTGACCATGAAGGCCTGATTCTTAACAGTTGTTCTAGAGATGGGTCTGCTGCTAGAACTCTGTGAGGCATTTATCTGCTCTCTGATCTGAGCTGCTGTTAACTTGCGATTTCTGAGGCTGCTGACTTGGATGAACTTTGCTTCAGAAGCAGAGGTTACTCTTGGTCTTCCTTTCCTGGGTCGGTCCTCATGTGTGCCAGTTTTGTTATAGCGCTTGATGGTTTTTGCGACTCCACTTGGGGACATCATTGAAGCTTTTGCAATTTTCCGGACTGACTGACCTTCATTTCTTAAAGTAATGATGGCCACTCGTTTTATTTTAGTTAGCCGATTGGTTCTTGCCATAATAAGAATTTTAACAGTTGTCCAATAGGGCTGTAAGCGGTGTAGTAACCTGACTTCTGCACAAAACAACTGATGGTCCCAACCCCATTGATAAAGCAAGAAATTCCACTATTTAACAACGATAAGGCACACCTGTGAAGGTGACTACCTCTTGAAGCTCATCGAGAAAATGCCATGAGTGTGCAAAGCAGTGGCTATTTTGAAGAAACTAGAATATAAAAGATGTTTTCAGTTATTTCACCTTTTTTTGGTTAAGTACATAACTCCACATGTGTTCATTCATAGTTTTGATGTCTTCAGTGAGAATCTACAAATGTAAACGGTCATGAAAAACACATTGAATGAGAAGGTGTGTGCTGTATATTGAAGACAAATATGTTATGTTTATTAAATATTAAATATAATTGTATATTAAATATATTGATATAGAATACGGAGTGAAAGACTGACCTTTGACCTGAAGGGTTTGTGTGAGGCAGCAGAGGAGAGGAAAGCTGCAGCAGCCTTCATCACATTAGGGTCATCAGAGGTCAACAGCCCAGCCACGGTCCACAGGGTTTGAGGGAGGGGCTGGAGACACATGACAGACACTTCCTGTAGCTCTTTCACACAGCGTTCTGTGTCCTCACTGCTCAGGGCCTCTTCAAGCATGACTGGTTTGAAAGCAAAAGAGAGTTTTATGCTATGATAAAATTGTGATAATAATATATGAAGTTTAAACTCAATTATTCAATAAAGCGTCTTACCCTCTTTGGCTAAATCCAGCAGGTGTCGCTCCATGTCAGTGACATCATGTTCGACAGTGTAGTGGTGAAACTGAAACACAGTGAGGACATCCTGTGCCAGAGGGGACAGTGATGGACACAAGGAAGAGGCCAAATCGCCCCTGTCCATCATCTCATTCACCACCATCCTGATTACTGGACACACATGCAAACACATCAGATGAACGCTGATGTCACATCCACTGAGGTTTGCTCCTGCACATTAATATTGTTGTTATTGGCACTACCTGAGTCGGGAGAGTGAGGCAGAATCTGTTGCAGAGGTAAGGCAAAGCTGAGATGCATGTGCTTCAGCACTCGGTCCAGTGTAGTATGAAACAGACCACCACTGCAGTCAGACCACAAAGACATCAGCACCGGGTGCTCCACCAGGCCAGGCAACACTGTTCAGGGAACCAAGAGAGGTTATTTCACAAACACAACTTTACACCACAACTATCAAGTGAATTGAGGAAATTTAGCAGTAGGCGCCATAAAACTGTATTTCATTCATATTACAAACGCAAGTCATTTTGCCACTTGTATTATAGTTCCTTTGTTTAACAAAAACCTAATGAAATGCCATATCGTACATAAATGTCATTGCATTAAAAAAAAACAAATTTTAAAAATGATTATTATTATTATTCTAAGATATTATAACATAAATACTCCACAATAAAATATTTAAGATACACTTGCCATCAGACACTAAAATGCAGCTGCCCGGTCTGTCAAAGTTTTTCTCACTGAGCTCCTCCAACAGAAGTGTTTGAGTTGTTAGTTTGTGCAGGTATGTCTTGTGCTGTGCCTGGCTTCCTCCTGAGGTCAACAACTGCATACCATACACAGAGAAACAGCATTTTATATTAAAAAACAGCACAATGACACAGTTCAAATGTGCTGTTGACCATGTTCACTGTAATAAGCAAAGACAAATTACACTGTTTTGGAGTCTGAGAAGGAGAAAATAACACTATAAAAGGTGAAAAACCCGAATCACCTCAACGAGATGACTGCAGTACTGTAGATGAACAACAATGGCTACGTCTAGGTTCTCGTTTCCTGTGGTGAGAGGCAACGGGCTGCCAGCCACACTGTTCCCCACACCAGTGTCCTCTGTGAGGGCTTCACTCAGGTGGCCTCTTGCTTCTGGATGTTGGCCTGACCTGTTGAACACGTAGGACATACAGTCACCACCAGAGGGCGCTACATAATCACAACTACCAAAGGCCATGCAGAACTGTTCCTCAGAGAAACCTGATCACAGAAGGGTCTAATGTCTAACTCACCCGATTCTCTCTGACTCCATGTCAAAGAAGACAGCACGTGAGAGGGGGGCAGCGTCATCTCCTGTGTCATCGTCATCAAAGTCCGAGGTGTTGAGAAAGTCGAAACTTTCCAGAGCGCTCTCCACTGTCAAACTGAGGCTGGAAGAACGGCTCCTATGAGCAGGTACCCGACACTGAAGAGAAACAACAACCTTCATTCAAGACGGAGATTATAAAAGTCCAGTCAAAGACAAGAAAGAGACCAGAAGAGGGTCTGAAGGATTCGAACAGTGTAAGGGGCTTGTTCACACACATTCCAGTTTGCTGTCTTGTGTATGACAGGACGCTCTTAAAATGTGATGCTCAAAGTCAAAAAACACTTTCAATAAGCCAAAAGGAGGCTGGTTCCCTGTTGTAAACGAAACTTGGTTCTCAAAAGCATATTTTCACCACAGCTTTTGCAACGTCTACGTCATCTGCTTCGCAAATATGGATATTTTTACGCAAAAGCATCACTCATCTTAACTTCAGGAGGCCTTTATTAACCACCTGAAGCTGTAAGCAGCACATTTTGTGATGGATGGGTGCACTTTTTTTGGACTTCAAAATCTCAACCCCCATGCCCTGCCATTATAAAGCTTGGAAGAGCCAGGACATTGTTATGTGACCTACCAGCATCCGTTGTGTTGCTGCCATTTACAACTACTCTCCTGTGACCTCATTGCATAGTAAATTGTCAGATGCACTCTTCAGAACCAGAAATAGTAGGTCATTCGGGGACTTTTGGCATACTGTGAATTTGGACATACTACTCTTCCCATATGCTATATAGTAAGGAAGTATTCAATTTTGGACGCAGCCTTGGTCTCAAGACCAAGAGTCCAAATGCTCCTGAATCCATAACAAGACCGATACCATGAAAACATGGCCTTGAATTTGGACTCAAGGTGGACTCAAGCTCAAATCCACCCTAAAGTCTTGCAAAACTTTGGATTATCAGAACCCTAGATCGCCCTTTTCTTGCTTACCATGGTTCTTTGATACCAAAGTTTATCAACTGAAGCAAGCTTCAGCGATCCAAAATTCTATGTAAACAAGCTGTTAATAGGTAAACAGTAAGTTTCCATAATATATACAAAAAAACTGTAAAACACCTACCAGATATTTCATATGATTTTACAGTAAAATGCTAATTGTACATTTTATAGAAATAAATAGAACAAATATTTTAAAAAAATTAAGTCAAGAACTTTAAACTGATATTGCTAGAATTTCCTCTGTGACCCTTTGTTACATCTTCAGATGTTCACAAGTTTATTGCACTATTTAAGTGTCATGTGTTACAATGATGATGTTTTGTGTTTGCACGAATGACGTTCTATATATTAGTATATACTTTTGCTTTTGGCTAAGCTACTTGTGATAAGCTTTGATATTTCAAATGGCTTTCTCTTTAACCGCCATTATTATGATGGTTGGCAGTATGTTAAAGGTACATAACATACTTTAATCAGTGTGAGTTGTTTAATTAACCAGCTGTTAAACTGTTTTATACTGTAAAATGTATAGGTTTTGGCCGTAAATGTATTTCGTTTTTTCTGTATTTTCTTTACAAAATTATTCTGGCAGCCTCAGCTGCCAATTTTTTTTTGTAAATCCTACAGAATTTATTTTTAAAGAGTAACTCTTCTAATTTAAGACCAAAAAAAACTAATTTACCTTAAGCAGGTCCTCGAGTCTCATGACCTCCTGCTCCAAGTCCTGCAGCTCCCCGCAGCGCTGGCCTAAGCTTTCCAGCCGCAGGAGCAGGGACTGAATGGCCTCCTCCAAGCTGCTCTCCTGGAAGGTCCTGCTGCTCTCTCCAGACCAGCTCACAGGGCCAGCCTCGGGCAGCATGTCAGAGGAGGTGAGCCTCCTCACCAGCTGTCTGGTCAGACTGCCTTCCTCGCCATCCAGCTCCACCGGCTTCAGCTCCAGAGCTTCATCGGGCATGTTGGGCTCCAAGAACACCACATCCTCAGGTCCCACCGCAGACAGCTGACTCTCGGAGCACAGCGAGTGGACCGCTGAGCCTGTGCCGTGCCCCTGGGCCTCAGCCTGGTCCCACTCCAGGTCTGGATCGCTGACGCTGACGCTGCCGGAGTCTTCCTCCACACACTCCTCATCAACCGCCTGGTCCTCAGAGGGTGGAGCAGGTTCAGAGGGAGGGTCCATCTCAGGGGGCGTGACGGTGATCTCAGGGTTTGACTGGTTAGGGGCGGGGCTTGAGGTGGGTGTGTCAGAGAAGGTGAAGGACAGGCGTTTGCATTCGGCCACACCACAGCCTCCGTTTTCAAAGACATCATCTGGTAAAGTGGACTGTTTGATGGAAAGAGAAAGAAAATATGGTAAATATGGCTCTCTGATGCCATTTATTCTTTTCACCACTAATATCTATAGTAGTTTTAGTGATATAAAGATGCAAACAATATTTACTGTCCAAAAGTCACACACACTAAAGAGCAGCAGAACAATTATTAAAGACTTCTATGAAATGGTTTTTAACACAGGGATTCCCAAATGTTTTGTCAGCCAAATCTGACCTAAAACACTGACCTGATATATTAACTTCAAAAGGTTACATGTCCATATTTGAACACATTTGCATGATCTCATTTCTCTGTTAAAAACACCACTATTCAAATGTTTGGATATTGTTTTTCTAAAGGATGCATTAAATTGATTAAATATGACCGTAAGGACAATGTTACGAATGCCTTAATTTTTTAATTCATCAGAGATCCCTGATAAAAACCAGAACAACTAATTTAACATTGACGTTTTAATGTTTTCAAACATCTAATATTAGTGTGGAAAAGTTTATGTGTGAATGTGATTAAGAAGAAACTTGTTTTTGCGTGAAAAAAGCAGAACACATGCAAAGAAATGAGCCGCACGCAGATGTTCACTCAGAAGGACAGGACACACACTGTGACCTGACTCACGTAGACCTCCAGACTGGACCTTGAGCGAGGTCTCAGCGCGGCCAGATCGCCAAAAGAGCGACTGCGTCTGAGTTTCTCTAAGAGCGTCTCTCGGAGCGTGTGCAAGAATGAGAGACGCTGGCCCTCCCACCGCCGAGGATGCCACTTCTTTACCATCGACACACAAGTAAATACAACAACCACGATGCCAGGGTGAATACAAGTCATCAGACACAGCAGCACAGACTGAACATGAACATTCACACGCAGGATGCAAGTGCTTTCATATTCAAGAATACACACAAAATAACAAACACTGAACCCAGAATAGCTAGCCAGACTCAGAGGTGTTATATGTAGTTTAGTACTCAGCTGTTAAGGTGGGAAATGTGACAGTGTGATCTAGCGCCTGATTTCAAAACCTCAATATAACGTATCATACTGTATGTACACCCTTGTGAAAAAGAAGTGTGCTCAACTGCATTAAATGTGCACTTCAAATATCATAATTACCTGTAAATGCATATAATAAAATATTAATTAAATAAAGGCAATAAGAATATAATAAGAAAATAAAGGTTAAGAATTTACACTTTCGTTAATATGTTTCTTAGCACACTTGAGTATACTTTTAAAAAAGTGCAATGTTAAGTAAAAAGCTTTACTTCAAAAGTGCATTTTAAATTATTTTAATCTTTTAAATGAATTAATTAATTAATAAAGTAGTGTTTTGATATTACATATAAAGTTAGTAGATTTTAATTGCTCTAAATAGCAATTATCATTACAAATGTGTAATTACAAATATATTTAAATACATACAATATACTATAAAAATGACATCAATGTATACTATAATTTACCTTAACAGTTTGTCAGTAAATCACCAAAAATGATATGTTCAAAGACAATAGGCAATTATGAAATTTCATATAAAGTTGCATTTAATATCAATTTAGAAACTATAATACATTTTCATTTCAATTTAAACAACAAGCAGTGTCTTCAAACATTTAGTTCACACTTAACTATATTATTTTATTTCTGTACTCATTTTAAAGTACGCTTAAGTGTACTTCTTCTTCTTCACAAGGGCAGAATTTAAACATGTAATGATGCAGCTGGTGACAGAACCAAGAATTTGAAACTGAACTGAGAGGATTTTTCAGAAGTACACTCACAAAGAAAGATGTGTCCTGGAAAGTGGGCGTCTCGGGTGTGCCTTGGCTGTATATTGAAACTCGTCTCTGAAGGGCGGTGGCTTTACTCACATTTCCTGAGGACAGTGTCAGATCCTCCACGTCAAACGGACTGTAAAAAAAAAAAAAAAAGAAGAAAAAGATAGACATGCATTCATGTACAGCAAACTAATATAATACTAAAGTATTTAATAAAAGAAAACTTATAGCATATAGCATAAAAACACATGCATTAACTAATTCAGTGTGACTTCCATGACTGTCCTGAGGAGGGCAGTGTATATCAGAACTATCATTTCACACTGATCTTGTTTTATTAGATAACTTCACTTACAACCAGGCAACCTCCAGGTTAAGTTTAATGGTTCCCAGGTCATTGACGTCTACAGCTACCACCTGAGGCATAGCGGTGAACAGGTCCTTTGTTTCACAGATCACACTACCCACTAAGATGTGAGTGGCCAACCCCTTCAACTCTGTCACCTAGTACAATAAAAGATAATGAATTGAGAAATTGTCATTTCTAAAATGTTTCATTTAAAATAAATGCATGGCTTTCCTTACAGGAGTATGTTTTTTTGCATTCATCAATGATCTAACCCAATATTCAAGATTGAGGGAACAGGATGTAACATTTGAGAAATCAATGTTGAGTCATAATGAGGGGATGTGTCTTTGGTGGTTGTCTGTGACTGTCAGAATTAGTCTCATTAATTAATGGATGACCCTGTGGACTGAAGCCCACCTTGATGTTGATGAGGTCTGTAATGAGGGGCATGAAGATCATCTCCTCTCCATCCCAACTCTGCTTGGAGTTCGTTTCGATCTTCCCCTTCAGTTTCCACCGCTGTCGGCCGTATCTCATGAAAATCTGGCAGAAGTAGAAAGAGAGAGGCAAGAAGAACAGCTGTCAAGCTTGCATGATTGTTAATAGAGCAGTAAAGCAATGGGAGTTTTCAGTGTTTAGTTTTATACAGTCTTGCAAAATCGTATTGGGTTTGGTGGGTGTGTGTACTCGAGGATCAGAAGAGAAAACGTTGCTAGGAGAGCTGTGATTACAAATGAACTGGATGTACTTGGCAGAACAGCATGCAATTACTATAAGCGTTTAGTAATTTGATAGAAGGCAGACGCATATGGCTTTATTACAGAAAAAAAGAAGGCATGAACCTCAGTAAGTTCTTCAACTCACCTCGTACTGATCGCCGGGACAAAGCCTGGCAAAACCAGCCAATCCTGAGACAGGAGCAAAGGAGATGAAATGTTTGTTATTGAAATACAACAAATGTTTTATACATTTTGTAACATTTTTTGTGCAAAAATTCTGTACCTTTCATTTTGATATGAAACTCCCCCAACAGGTTCTCCAGCTCGGCCTCAAAAGTGCTCATGTTCTGAGGAGACGGAAACACATGGTGGCATGAATGAGATATTTAATTGGCCATAACATTTCTAAGCAGAACTAATGGTATCAGGACTCACTAATAACTAGTTGCTTATTAGCATGCCTGTTAATGACATATTGGCTGTTTATGAGTATAGTATACTATAGAATACCCAAGACGTGTCAATGGGGAAAAATGCAAAGCTTAACATGGCCGATCAATCACAAGAAGCCCCGCCTTTTTAAATAAAATATACAATCGGTGATCTGTGAAGTCAGCCTAGAACTGGGCACTGACTGATCTCGCTTGAGAAATAATCTTTTTATAACGCTATTTGAGCAAAAGAAACAACAATTATTGCACAGCTGTTGTCAGATTTCATTGATGCTTTCAATGAATGGCCGCCGAGTGACACGCAACTTTGATGCTACCCAATATCTAAAATTATTACACGGTTCTCTGGAATGCTTAATTCTGATTGGTCAGTTGAGACATTTGCGGGTTCGTTCTTTTCTAATAATAACCGCTCCAAAGTAATAACGCATAGCCGGTACTACTTATGTTTAAAATCCCTCCGCGCCAACAAAGATTACCGTTTGGCGCCATCTTGTGACAAACACTGGACAACCACAATTAACTATGGAAAATTGTCCTATTGATAATTAATATTATTCATATGTAGATGTTATAAATTGTCTTACGTTTGAATGTTAGTCGCGTGGTACTATATCATTTCGCGGAAGGATGCCTGTACATTAAACCTTACTTAACAGCTACCTTACTAACTATTAATAAGCATCAAATTATTAAAGCAAAATCATAATTTATTAAAAACGAGAACTAGACTGAAAAATAAGATGTGACCTACCTATTCTTACCAAACAGTAATCCGCATTATTGTCATCAAATAAATCAAAAAGTGTATATTATATATTTGTTATGATATATAATGTAATTATTGTAGGCAGTTTGTTTGCATTTCAAGAGTTCGCGCTTCCTCAATAATAAAAAGCGAGTTTGGCGTGCTGTCCGGAGCGAGCCGGGGTTCGGTGAACCTCGAGCCCTAGAGACGATAGCCCTAGCTAGGGCGAGGCTTGAGGCCGGCTCGAACCCTGCGTGCCCCCCTGGAAGAAGCAAACGGAGGAGAAGGGGAGGTGGAAGGAATGCAAAAGCGAGATACTAAAAGAAAGGAAACTGGCTTATTTTTAGTGGATTTTTAATGGTCCGATTGGCTAAGAATGGAGGCGGTAATGATTAGCTGATTGTTAGCAGCTGGGTTGCATTTCGACCTCGCTTTCTCTTGAAATTGGTTTGCAACTTAATTTGTTATGTATAATTGTAGTTATATTAAATATAACTGTGGCAAAAGTTTGAATTGTGATTTTATAATATTTCGCCTACTGTTTTTACCATTTACAGTTAGTTTAAAGTCTTTAATGCTCACCGAGGGCTGCATTTACTTGATCAAATAATAAAACTACAACATTTTAAAATATTGTAATAAATTAAATTATATTAATATATTTTAAAATATAATTTATTTCTATGATGGCAAAGCTGAATTTCACTTCTTATTATTAATGCTGAAAAAGAGTACTGTTCTATATTTGCGTGGAAAGTTTGTATTCCCAAATTTTCCCAAAGACTCTGCAATTCTAAAAGATTCAGCATTTATTTGAAATAGAAATAATTTGTAACACTACACATGTCTTTCCTGTCAATTTTGATCAATTTAATGCATACTTGCTGAACAAAAGTATCAAATTCTTTAACCATCAAAGATCTACACATTTCATACAGTACATACTCAGAAAGTCATTAAACCTCTAAAAGCTCATCTTGAGACCTATGTGTCTTATGTAAATGCCTTCTCATATACAGATGAACTCAAATCAGCCTAATTACACAGACCAGTTAGTCAATTATCCATTCAGACAATCCAAACTCAAGTTGATTTAAAATATGTACTCTTCTGTGGCGTAAACAAAGAGCAATACAAATAACTAACTGGTGAGACGAACAAGCATTAATAATGTACCTCTGTATACTCTTTGTATCTGCGGTTGACCTCCGCCAGGCTCTCACGTGTGCCTTTAGTGGAGGGTGAAGCAGTGAAGGCCTGTTTCATCTTACTGGCACCATCACGCAACCTTCTCTGAATACAAAAGCCCTCGTACAGCTCGTCAACCTGTAAAAAAACACACACACACACACACACACACACAGACTTATATTACACAAAAGCAGCACTGCACACGCTCACGCATGCTAGCACTCACTAAAGATTGCATAAACGCTAGCTTTGATGTCTAAAATGCTAGCATACATCATTACAGAGCCCTGGGGGTCCCCATTCAGCAGAGAATCGTGGCTTTTTTTGCAATCTACTGTAACGTTCTGTCAGCACAATGGAGCGGCGTACTGTACCAAGCAGTAGCAAATGAATTTGAACACTTCAAAAGCAAACACAAAATGATGCGGCTAAACAGGCCTGGGGACAATAGTAATGCCATACTTCTGTGACAGATGAGCAGCTCGGAGCCACGGCCTTTATCATGGAAATGCACATTTAGCACATTCACAACTCAGTGAACACTGGCCGGCTCAAATTAGCTATGTTAATCCTACCAGCGCCGAAGAGAGAGAGTGATGGAGGGGGATGGAGAAATAGCAAGAGGGGCAAAACGAGGATGTGGAGATGGACTGCGAGTGACAGAAACAAGTGAGCCGAAAGGGCCAACGAGAACAGAGAATGATGGGGGAGAGAAAATAGAGTCTGCAAGAGGAGGGATGGACACTAGCTAAACGAGATCCGGCAGAGATTTCCTGTGATGCAGTGTGTCCTCCACAGCAGCTGAATCTGCAATGCCACAGCAAAATTATACTTATTTTACGAATGCTTGTGTTGATACACCATACATTTTTTTAGGCTGATATTTTAAGGACTTGAAATGAATACGGTTTCCTTTTGACCTGATTTGAACCCGTTGTTCCTAGTGGAGCGTTTGTTAATGAGTCTGTGGGAAACTGCACTTTATGTATAAAATAAAACAGAAAAAAGGCCTTCTTGAAATGACTCTTCTGCTTAGCAATGCTACATTTATTTGATTAAATGTACATTAAGTACAATAATATTGTGAACTATTATTTCACATTAAAATATGTGCTTTATATTTTCAAATGGAATTTATTCCTGTGACGCAAAGCTGAATTTTCAGCATCGTTACTCCAGTCTTTCGTGTCACACGAGCCTTAAAAAAATTAAATAAAAAAATAATTATAATTAGCTGAACTTGTGCTCAATAAACATTTCTTGTTATTATTATAAATATATTTTTGTGGAAACTGTAAAACGTTTTTTCAAGATTCTTTGATAACAGAAACGTAAAAAAAAAAATTAAATATAAAAAATTTTTTAAATATAAATATATATATATATATATATATATATATCAACATTATAAAAGTCTTATTGTCACTTTTGATTCCTTTAATGCATAATGATGAATAAAAGTATTATTTCAATCAATAAAAATTAAGAGCAGGTGTACAAAAAAGTTGTACTCTATACAAATACTTTATAGAAATAAGAACTTTATTAGAAGTAATCCTGTTGACACATTATTTACTGAAAAAAACAAAAACATTGCAATCTGCTAAGAAATTGCTCACATGACAAATCAGTTTTAGTCATTGGTCTGAATCATGGACTGAATCAATCTGACATTTCACTGAATCGGCTCGGATGACTCGCTCACTCACTAAATGACACATTATTATTAACGTCTGACTAAACACAAGCAGGGAACAGTTACAAAGAGCAGTATTCAAAATAGGCATATTTAAGTAAAGTTACTGAAACGTACATCAATTCATATCAAGTATACCAAGTTAATAGTGTCAGAGAGTTTCAGAGTTGTGTAATGGTATTTTAATCAGAAGCGATTATGTTGGAGAAAATAGAACTGTTAATGTCTAGTAAGATGTTTTTTCCAGGGTTTGAGGGGGTTGCCCCCCACTGGAAACACAAAATCTTATAGGAAACCCTGCTGTGATGCCAAGGATGTGTCCTACTGAGCGCCGCTCTGCGAGGAAGTCTGTATGAAGATTTAACGTACAGATTCTCCTCTTATAGGAGAAAACAAAACATGTCAAGATACTAAATCAAAAGGAAATATTCAAACACATGCAGAGCAGAGACGTGAAATATTGAAGCGGGGCTTTTGATGCTGAAGTCTCTCATTAAGAGGAAAGGGTGAGAAACGGGACAATCTAACCCAATTAGTGTGTGTGGATGGGGTATATTAACTCTGCGTATGATGGATGTCCATGTGTGTTCTATGATTGTGTGGGGGTTGGTCATGATAAACAACATACATTAGACAAATCGTTAGCTGTGCCCATGTGGGGATAGAGTGTCTGGACGGTGGTCCTGTGGGTTTAATTACGTTAAGAGAAAAGACCCCACCCAAGTCTGGAGAACTGTCACCAATCACAGCTCTAATGTGGTACACGGCTGCCTGTTTATTTGGCTTCATAAAACCCCTTATCTGACTCCTCTCATCTGCCAAAGCAGCACGGCAAATGAATTCACCATAACCACCCCCAGCTGGGTGGGGTCTGATGGGTGCATTTTTATGAGCTGCATTTTGACAGGAAATAAGCCTTTGGAAAAATACTGATTTTTCTTAATTCTAGTTAGGGAATATTCCTTTAAATTGGATCAGACTAGGATCCAATTTAAGGGAATATTCCCTAAAATGAAAACACTCAGCAACCACAGACTATAAAACTCAACAAGAAGAAAAACAGCACCATTAGGTACCATGAAATAGTCCATTCAACTCAATTTCACAGTAACACATTTTGGTAGAATCAGACCCCCATTCTTGGCATTTGTATCCCCCAGCTATCTTCTGGGGCCATCTGACAGCTTTCAATGAGAAAAATGGAAAGTTCACCAACAATGTAAATTCATAATTCAATCAAAGTCAGTATTTACTTATAATATCATTCCCAAACCCATAAGACTTCCATTCCTCTCCAAAACACAAATTAAGACATTTTAATGAATCCCAGCAGATTTATATTCCTCCACAAAACCTCGACCATCCCTTTAAGTCACTAAAAACATTTTCTTCGTCAAATTATACTGACCCCATTTGCATATTCAATCATGGCTTAACACAGTTGATCATGTGACAACACGTATGCCATAGTCATAATGATTATTATTAAAAGGCGTTGCGCGAATATTTGATTGAAATGAAATTTGAGAGCTTGTGTTATCCACAGGACACAAAATGTCATCCAACAAATTCTCAACACTCAACATCTTCTCAAATTTACCAAAAGGTATCCATGGAATGAGTCTCAACAGGAGTGACTCGTGACTAACAGGATGGTGAGCTGCTCAGGTTAGTTGTGGCTGTCAGCAGAGGGTTTGGCAGAGCTTTGTGTTTGTTTGATACAGACACAGCAGAAAGAAAGCACTGAGCCATTACAATCGGCTGATACTCTGCCAGAGCGATATCGTCTCAGTTAAATATTCATGTCCACTCAGTGACTGCTTTCTATCTCATTTGCTGTGCCCACAGCATTTGTTCTCACAGGCAACGCCGGCGGTGACACAAACAGATGATGGCATGCAGCATGACCATATCCTCTGAACAGTCCCAAAAAAGTTTGGGACACACTTTAAAAATGTATGAATTTCATGATATAGATAGGTCAGTGACAAAGAGTGTCCACAACAAAGAAAAGGCAGGTTTAAGTGATTCTGATAAGATTCTAATTTCTTAAATAAACTGTTGTATTGTATTCCTGCTGGTTTTGTATGATTTTTAACCAATTGTATATTATTTACTAAGGTAAAATATAATGTCTAAAGTATAAAATATGATAAAATATAATGTGGAGTAGCCAAATAAAAAATAAAAAAAGTAATTATTAAAGGGTTCTAATATGTGTTTCTTATACATGTGAGTATACACTTTAAAAAAATAAATAAAATATAGCAGAGCACCGCCCCTATATATATATATATATATATATATATACAAAATGATGCATCTGGGGCAAACTTTGTGACACGCACCCAAATATGCATTCTGCAAACAGTCGTTCCAGCTGGGAACACTTTTGATCTACTTGGGCACAACTTGTTTTTGGTTGAAAGCAGAGGTCAAAGGCGTGACTCGACCCAGCCATGCGTGCTTGTGAGCAGCTGTTTGTCAGCCCTCTGTCCATCGCAAGTGTGCAGCTTCGGATTAGGCCTACTGAGTCAAATAACAAGCCAAGAATACACAGCTGGTCCTCACACACCTCAAAAACAACAGAAGGAAGAGTGCACATGGCATACTAATGTGTATCACTGTACAATAAGGATATTTGAAATGAACGAAGTGGGAAAATCCTCTTACGATGCAGGGATGTATCAGCTGTGATCAGAGGATTTAGACCCCTACTCAGGGGGTATACCAGAATGATTAAATAGAGATTAAACCTGCAATAATTCACCCACATCAAACATCTTTGTGGTCCAAAGCCAGATCATAAACTGCAAGCCTTTTGGAACCTCCTCTTGGTGTTGCCTAACTTCCTATAGGGAAGCAGGACAACTAAGGTTTTGATAAAGATGATTTTTAAAAGCAGAAACCCCTGCTGACAGTCTGAGGCTGTTATCAATGTCCTCTCTGTGCGATACACATAAAATAATGATATAATTATAGACATTATTATTCCTACAGCCATCCATGGCCTCTTTTTCCACAGCTCTCACAGATTAATGCGCTAGATACTATTATTCTGCTGATATCTTTCAACAGAGGCTATGGAACTCAAATAAAATTGTCAGCGCCATTGGCTGCTTTAAAGTGGAAGGAATAAAGGACTCAACCTATTAGGAATTAACTTCTTAGAGAAGGTGCCGTGCTCTAGCATGCTGACAGACTAACAGTAATTGTTGACTGTCAACACGTTTAAAGCTGGGCATCTGAATTCATTCTCTTTAATAAGCCGCTTCTACGAGCAGGAAAGCCTTGCTCCTGAAACAAATTCTTCTGCTTCAACCGGGTAAAGTGTCATCATGTTATTTTGTATTAATGATCGCATGACATCACATCATATTTTCAGTGAAATACTACTATTGCTACTTATAGTACTATAACTTGCCTTTATCAACAAGATAGAGTTTATAAAATGGCTCATTTGAGGAATTCAGAATTTGTGTGCTACCTACTATATTTGAGATATCTGTGTGTCAGTACTGCCATCTTATTATTTATCAACACA
>JAUCMU010000039.1:7580412-7596720 GCA_032275025.1 Enteromius treurensis
ATGAGAAGGCGGAGATTGTAAGTAGGGGGTAGAGCCTTCGTCCCCTCCTCCCGAAACGAGTTTTAGAAAACTATGTTAATCATTTTCACCTTTTGTTCCTTCCATGTTTTCAAGAATTGTATTTGTGTTGTATCTTTCAAACCGTTTTTGCCTTTCACATTTTTTTAGCAAATAACACCTAATTAACTTTTTCAACCTTGTACACCGAACGATACTTATTAACTTAGTAGACAGTAAATATTTTCTTGATAATAATTTAATAACTTATTTTTCAGCAACATATGATGTGCAAGCTAATGAAAGCTTCTACTTTAGGAATCGTGTCTCTCCCACAGGGATCAGGCGATTCTGGGTGTTAAAATCTGTATATGATTCAGAAAGCATTATGAATACTCCATTCTCTCTTCAGTTCTCCAATGGAGTCAGTGCTGTTCTACGCCATTACCACGTTACACAACCTGTTACTGCACCAGGAGGGAGCCAAGATGGCAGTGCGTCTGGCTGATGGACTGCAACGAATGGTCCCTCTTCTGAAAAAGAGCAACCCCAAGTTCCTGGCCATCACCACAGACTGCCTGCAGCTGCTGTCTTACGGCAATCAGGAGAGCAAGGTGTCGTATCTTCACTAGCCTTTGAGACTTAGAGTGCTTGCATAGAGTATATTTTAATCTGTGTGGTCTTTCTCTTTTCAAAGTTGATCATCCTGGCTAACGGAGGGCCTGAAAATTTGGTGTTCATTATGAGAAACTATAACTATGAGAAGCTCCTGTGGACCACCAGCAGAGTCCTGAAGGTGCTTTCTGTCTGTCCAAGCAACAAGCCGGCTATTGTTGACGCTGGTGAGTGAACATGTGCATTACGTTGCCCTTTGTTTCACTTTTATGATTTTTTTATTTTATTTTTAGACCCTACAGGAATATTCTTATCTCTTCTCCTTCATTCCCAAGCACTGTTCTCTTGGGCGTTATTAGATAATTTCCCTTTAAAATCGCAATCTCCTTCTCATTTTGTCTGGGTTCCTTGTCTGAGGATGTTGGGTTTTTTTTGCATGTCGTGCATATCAAGGGATGAAATTATTTTAATTAAAAAATACATTAAGAACAGTATTATTCAAAAAATATTTTATTCTTAATATTATTCTTTATTACAGTATTTATTACACAAAGCAGTCTTCAGTGGCATTGCTCATGCTGAATAAAAGCATTATTTAAAATGTAAAAAAAAAAAAAACTAACCGCAAAGTTTTGAAAAACCCTGAGATTTGAATGCAAATCAACTGATGATTAAGCTTTCTGAGCTTCTTTGCACAGCGTGGCCAGAAATCAGTAGAGAATTGCTGTAGCTTTTCTTTTTATTACTCTTCCATGACTAATATTTTCAGGTTTTTCTGACCGTGACAGACAGTGGAGAGTGTCAAATTTTTTGAAGGAGAGAAGGGAAATGGGATTGGGACACATTACAAGGCAAATCTGAATCTCCCTCATTTTACATGAACATTATGACTTGACCTATCAGCAGCATATGTGTTAATATATTAGAGTCCCGGGAATACATTATTTTTTACATGATTTAAACTCAACTCGGGTAGATTTTCCATTAAAACTAATTTTACAGGTGAAGTTGCTGTAAAAGCCCACCTTTATCAAACCCACCAGTCATGTCGTCGCTGTATGGATGTTACTTTATTAACGCTAACCTTTCAGCGAATTAATACTTGGGTATACAACGACAAAGGTTGCGGGACTAAAATATCTCACTCTATCATGCCTGCCAGAGCTGATCTCATAAAAGTCTTCACAGTTATGGCGTCTTCCCATATGAGGTTTCCACGGTCGTCTTCAGAAAGCGCTGAGGATCAGGTAGTTACAACACTGGATGAGAGGCAGTTCTCAAGGATGTCTCCTAATCTCCTTCCCTCTTTTTATCTTCCTAAGCCATGTGGCTTTTAGTTTATCTGCACAGACTCCAAAAGACATTTCTCTCCCTTTGGCAGACAATGGCTAATCCATGGAGAAATACAGCTTTCTTCTTTTTAGAGCAGGTTGTGTAGCTGGTTAGTTTTGTCCTTTCTTCTTTTTTTTGTGGCTAAGTCCGATAAATATGGGCTCTAAGCCTTTTTTCTCTCCATTTGGCAGGAGGTATGCAGGCTCTCGGCCAACATCTCACAGGTTCGAGTCAGCGTCTGACACAGAACTGCCTGTGGACCCTGAGGAATCTCTCTGACGCTGCAACCAAGCAGGTAACACGAGCTGTTTCAGTCTCTAGACTGTACGTTTGATACAATAGTGCACTGGACTTAAAGAGACAGTTCACAAAAAAAATCAGTAGAACAGTAAAGCAACTTTGGTTACACTTTATTTCAAGGTGACCATGTAATTATAGATTTAAAGGGTTACTCCACCACAAAATGAATCAAACGAATGAGTCATTAATCACTTGCTCCCAATGCCGTTCCAAACCTGTGAAAGATTTGTTCATCTTCTGAACTCCCGGAATATCCAGGAGTCTTTTGACTGTCCTATTTACTGTAGGTAAATTACACTGTCAAGGCCCAAAAAAGTAGAGCTATCAAAAATATCCAATCTGAGTGCTGAGAATACTTTTTGTACTGTACGCAAAGAAAATAAAATGCAGTGTCTCTTCGCATTTTCTAGGTGTACTTACGCTTTGATTTAAATGAAAGCAGTGCTTCCTAATGTCTAAAAGGGGTATGGTTTATGAGTTAAAGGGTCAAATAAAGATGGAAGAGATGTGGATTGAGTTGGGCAGGTCATTCCACCAGCTGGAAAGAGTTAATGAAAAAGTCTGTGGAACTGTGGAAGTCATTTTGTGCCTCTTTGGGATGGCCACATTCACTTGCAAGCTTCTAGAGGGAACATAAGTCTAAAGTAATGAATTTAGGTACAGGATGCCATTGCCAGTGGTGGTTTTTGTAGGAATCACTGCATTAAATTTTATGCGAGCAGCTATTGGTAACCAGTGCAAATTCATAAGTATACTTGTATTCTTCTTTGCTCATTAAACATTTATCTTGCTGCTGCATTTTGGATTAATTGTAAAGGTTTGATAGAACTGTCTGGAAGGCCTACCAAGTGAGCATTAAAGTAGTCCAGCCTGGACAGAACAAGAGTGTGGTCTGAGAAAGTCAGCTGATCATCACAACTCCAAAGAGTTATGGTTGATGTGCCTATCTGGATGGTGAATTGTGATTGTGATGAAATGGTGGGTTTGCTGTATGAGTGACCCCAAATAGTTGATGCTTTGATAGGTGGAGCCTGATTCGACTCCAAATCTCACTTGATTCGTGGGGTGTTATGATCATGCCGTTTCGGCTATGGGGGTCCTTAAAAGTCGGATTTAACCCAGAATTATCGGTTTTCTCCCAATAAGTTCATATACAGCCTATTAAGATGATGCAAAAAAATCTGAAAAGAAAGAAATTTTAATGTGCATGAATAAAGTTTTATTTTCTGTAATCCGTGACCGACAGAGAAGCATGTTGGCGGCAGGGATTTATATCTTTAACAAGACTCAAATTGACACAGGCAGAGAGAAAGACAGAATTTTTTTAATCAGGTAGACTTCAAGTGATTTCAAAACATTTCAGTTTCAGACAAAAACTACTGTCATATGCATAACGTAATAATGAGAGTTCTGTTGTGATTAAAAAAAAAAGTGAATTCATAGGGTTTCGCAGACGTTTCATGTTAACTATCTTTTTTAATCAAAATAGAAAACTTTTTTTTTATCTGCGAGGTGTCTGTTCCCTGTATGTGTTAATGTCAATAGCTGTATATGTTTGTGGAATGTCTGACTCTTGGTAATGTATTTTGCTCCACCTCAAATGATGCCATGTAGATTGAGAACAGAAGTGGTCCAAGAACTGAGCCCTGAGGTACCCCAGTAGTTAAATGTTGTGAGTAGTAAAGGGTAAACAGGAAAATTTGTGGTTAAAAGCAGCAAAATTCTGTCAAAAGCAGAATTTTCTTAAGCTATGAGAATACTTTTTGTTCAGTTCTTCTTTTCCATGTCATTCTTTGACGTGCATTCACAAGAGTATCACAATGCATGTGTGTGATGCTGCTCACGCAGGAGCTAGCATTCAGAACATTCCATTAGCAGCTGCCCAGAGTGGTTGTTGAAAGAAAAAGCTTTTTTGGGTTTTAACTTGTTGGTGATTTTTAAGCAAAATTACCCAAATTATCCTCAAGAGAAAAGTAGTCAATCGTGATTCTTTACTGAATGTTGAATGGCTTTATAAAGCAGATAATTAGAAGATTTGCTTACAAATGAAATAACAAAAGCATTTTCAATATTGCATTCAGTTATTAAATGTGCAGAGTGTAATCAGATCTTGAAAGCCACCGAACAGCTTTCATGTTAGACTCACAATTTTTCATCTGTACTTTCTTAATGCTTTTATAGTTCAGGCGACTTGTGGTTTTCATAATTGTTCCTCACCTCCACACAATTTGTCCCCATCACTGCTACTCAGAATTCAGTGGCCCAGAAAATGCACAATTAAGGATAAACAGGTTATCATTTTCGCCCTCATTATTAAATTCGAGGAACAAAAACAACTATCAACGGCCACGTCTCCTTCTGCTCCCACCGAAAGTGTGTGGAATTTAAATGTGTGTTGAGCGTATGACTGACTCTTTACTTTCACAAACTCGCGTTCTGTCTTATCTCGTTCTTTCACTGCCTTTCTTCTTTCATTTGTTTCTTATCTCAGTCTCCTACTCCTTTATCATATCTTTCATATGTGATAATTAGCGGTTATGACTGTCTAATTCTTGAAATATCATGTTTTTATGTAAATCTTCTGCACTGTCAATGATCATTTATTATGTATTAAAAAGGTGAATGATAAAGGAATAATCTGGGTTCAGTACAAGTTTAACTCAGTCGACAGATTGTGTGGCTTGATGTTGATAACCTCAAAGATGATTTCCACTTTTTTCTTTCTCTTTAAATAAGGCAAAAATATGGATTACAGTGAAGCTCTTGCATTGGATGCAAATGAAGTTAGTTTGTTAACATTGAAACCTATATATAGTTTCACAGACAAGGCTTAAGCTAGTCCCAGACTAAACTTCATGTTTGAGCTGTCTCAGATGAAAATATCTTGCTCTGACATATCTTAAAACATGTCAGCGTCATTATTCTATGTTAAGATGCACACCTGTAAAATTTTCTTATAAGGCATTTTTGTAAAAGTTTCTTAAATATCTTAATTTAACTAATGCCTAGTCCTGGCTTAAGCTAAACCCCGTTTGTGAAACCGGGCCTTAGTGTTTTAATAGAATAGCCACAAGATGCAAACAAAATGCATGTTAACAGAGAAAGAAATTAATACATTTATTCAGCAATGATGCATACAATTGATCAAAAGTGAAAATGTATATTGATACAAAATTAAATTTGATTGAATTTTCTGCTGAACGCAGAATCATTAGGAACATTTCATAAAAATACCAAAAAAATTAAAAACATGTTACTTAATACATTTGAACTGAAATATATATAAGAAACTTAAATATAAGAAACTTAAAATTTGTTTTCACCTAGTTGCCCGAGCAGCATTTCTTGTTTAACGTGATATATTAAATAACTTAATTTAAAACTATGTGGAAGATAAACAAATAAGAATTAATAAACTAATAAAAACTAATGACTAATAGAAAATGACAAAAACACAATAAACATTAACTACAATAAAAATGGAAATACAAAAAAAGTAATAAACTATATTATTTTATAAACTATATATAAATATATATATATTGTATTATATATATATATGTATTTATTTATTTTCATTAAATAGAAAATTAAATGGATAATGCAATAATATACAAAAATATATTTAAAAAAAATTACTTCAATAATAACATATAATGAATCAATAAAAAAATACAAAAAAATGCAATATATATATATAAATATATAAACTAACAAAAATGTAAATTCAAATTGCAACAAAACAAAAAAACCCTGACCCTATCTTGTTTGATCTCCACACAGGAAGGTCTGGACGGTCTCCTGCAGATCTTAGTGAGTCAGCTGGGCTCAGATGACGTGAACATGCTGACCTGCGCTACTGGCATCCTGTCAAACCTCACCTGCAACAACGCACGCAACAAAGCCCTGGTCACCCAGAGCGGTGGAGTAGAGGCGCTCATTCACGCCGTGTTGCGGGCCGGAGAGAAGGAGGACGTGGCCGAGCCAGCTGTCTGTGCCCTGCGTCACCTCACGAGCCGCCACCCAGACGCAGAGCTGGCCCAGAATGCAGTGCGTCTGCACTACGGCATCCCCGCCATCACCAAACTCTTGGGCCAGCCGCACTATTGGCCTGTGGTAAAGGTCTGTATGTGTTATTTTAGTGTGTGTGTCTGAAGAGCTGCCAATTTGAAAGTCCTCTCCGCCGTTTAAATTTAAAGGTCAGATTTGAATCGTCTGGGGGCAGTTCATGCGCGCCTTTGATGTGGAAGAACGCTGAGACTTGCCTCTTGCGTTAAGCTGATTTGCTGCCGGATCTTAGTCATTGAGCGGCACTTCTACGCTCCTCTGGGGCTTTGGTGTAATTTTGAGGACACTTGCTGGAACAATAAAAGTACCCCTTCAGCATCATATGCCATACAAAGACTGAGAGCTGTAAATCCTGGTATGAGGATGCCTGGAATAATTTTGTGTTATCTAGAACTAAATGGCATGAGGGTGAGGAAGTGAGGACAAAGTAATAAAAGACACTGATAGCTGCGTGGTTGTAAAAAGTTATCAGGAGTTGATGATTTTTAAGGACAAGTTGAGCAAAAGAGACCATTTGTTACATAATAAAGTTTAGTAAAACTTTATTTAAATATTATGGCCAGTGGTTTTGCTCAGTTTGGCCAGCAAAAATATAAAGACTAAGCAGAACTGTTTTTCTCCAAGCAACACAACAGCAGCATTTAATTTCTTGTACATATTAAACGATTAGAAAACGATTGTGTGCACTCTGTAGCAGGTAGGAGGGGGTACGTTATTCCACCCACGCCTGGTCAAGGTAATGTAGGAAGACTCAGTATCTCAGAATCAGTCCCCTCAGAGAAAGTCTTCTCAAAAACAGGACAAATTCAGCCCATCCAAGCTGAGGCATCTGAGACCCTGATTACACTAATGCACTTTCCTTTTAAAGGGGTCATCCGGTGGTACATGTACTTTTTCAAGCTGTTTGGACTGTAATGTGTGTTGGGAGTGTGAGTACACAACCACCCTACAATGATAAAGATCCACCAGTATTTTTATTAAATTAAAAGAAGAATAAGTTGCTTCTTCTGAAATCAAGCATTCTCAAATGCATGTGGGTGTGCCGTCACACAGACAGAGGCCACTCCCACAATAGTTGATTGACAGCAGCGTGTCATACAGACTGAACTGGTGTCTTACCTCAGACCCGCCCTGAGTGAGCCGTCATCAGACCGAGACGCAGAGACAAGCAAGACTCCTAAGAGATTGAGGTGTTTTGTTGTTGAACGTATTAATGAATATAGCAGTAATCATTTACCCCCGACATCTGAGAGACTGAAGACGCGGAAGATTAATCTTACGTTTGGTTCTGAATGGAAACGTGCCCTTGATCAACCGAAATGTGTTTATGTTCGCGCAAATCATTTGTGATCCAGCCTCACCAACAGAAGCAGTATAATGTCTTTTCATGAATCTTTGCAAATCGTCTTTCCTAATAATGAGCTAATTAGCAAGTTTCACTATGAATACGGCTAAACAAAGATCCTCCGAGAGCGCCTCGGAAAATAGGGGTGGGGTCAGCGGACCTCGTGAAGATTTAAAGGGAAAGTACACAAAAACAGAGTGATTTCTAAAGAGCTGTTTATGACAGGGGAAAATTAGTGTTTTTTACACTATCTTTGAGAAATTTTAAACCAATCTATATTACAAACTTTCCTTTAAGACCCTAAAGAATCATATTAGCTTGTGGAAAATTGCCTTTGTATGACCCCCTTTAATGATGATTTTGATTATTTATTTTATATTTAATCTACACACTTAAGACTGCAAAGCACTTGAATGTTATTACTAAAATGTCAGACTATTTCCATCTTCATTGTGACTGAATACAGAAAGAAACTATGTCAGGAGGCCTGAATTACACTTGACCACTGATAACCTCTAAAAGGCACTTGAGGAGTTTGTAATCTCAACCTCATATCCATCTGAGCATGCTGAAAATGTCACTGTGTGAAATGTCTGTTCATTATTTAACTGCTATTAAATAAAAAAATGATGATTCTTCCAAAAAACACAGTGGAGAAAGATAATAAGGCTTTTTTGTCATTTTACATGGTTTTTCAACTATAGTCCATATTCTGGTTAAGGCTTTATTCACATACAGACTGTATACACAATCACAATATTAAATTAATAAGACATGCACTTCCATTTTCCATGATTCTCTTGTGTAAATAATAGAGATGCTCACTCTGTCCATTCACTTTTAGTAATCCAGTAACCCAATTTGCTCTAACACTAGACACTGATCCATATTTACAAAGCAGCAGAGAGGACGGGGCAAGGCAAAACTAGAGTTAGAATGATGAGCATCCTTATTTGTGTAGACAGGAGCTTGAGGCCTATAGTTAAATATAAATAAATAAAAAGAAAAAACTGTGTGAGAGTATCTAAGGATAACACAGCACAGCTGGCTAAAAACCAACACAAACCCAGATCAAACGACAAATGTGATATGATGCGAGTCCTCTTCCTTGTGCCACAGCAGCTTAAAAGCGCAATACTTTTCGGTTTACAGGTCATGTTAATAGAAGAGAAAACACATTTACTTAGGGGCTGTCAAAAGTAGGAAGCTTGTTAGGGGAGGAGTGTTGTTCTTAGGAAGTTTTTAATTTACTCAACCTCACGCTGTTCCTGTGCCATCAGTGGAAGTCTAAAAAGGTACTGGACATGTAACTATATTAATAGAGTTCTAAATTTGTCGTATGGTTTCTGATAAGATCTAGGCATTAAGATCCAATTATATTTCAAGCTAAATCAAAGCACACTGGTGGCACGATGCATCAGACCAAATCAGGCCAGAACAAAGTTCACTTGGGAGTTTGAAACAGCAGTTTTTGAGCAACTCGGGCGCATTGAGATGTTTGTATAACATTATAACGCTGTATAATTTTTACCCCTAAACAAAGAAGTAAAAGAGCTTTGCTATCAGCGGATCAGCCCTCGAAGATCTACCACTTACCCTAACTTTAGTCCTCAGTGTGGAATGACTGAAATAAATGCACAAATGAGATTTTCCCCACCAATTCTCCAAAAACTGAAATGGTTAAGAATTGCAATGAAAGCGTTTTAATTGATTCACACTGGCAAGCTCCAAAAAAAAAAAAAAAACCCACACAAAATATGTATCATAAAAGTATATTTTTTTTCTGTATTTTTCAGCTGCATTCAAAGAATCTGTTTGGAAAAATACATTATTTTCTAAAAATCACTGTACTCAAGCTTGCCAAAAACATTTCACTGTATGCAAATGAGTAGCTTGGACATACTACAAAATATGTTCTTTTGTATCCTAAGGAAGAAAGAAAATAAAATGGGTTTGAATTAGCTATCCCTTTAAGAAATGGCACTCAACGGAACAGCTGTCCTAAAATAACATGCATATTTCTAAGTTCAACAGTAAATGTGGATTGTCACTGAGGGGCTATGCCGGTCCCCTACAATTGTTAAGCCACTGATCTAAGTTTCACTTGATTTGGTCTCTCTTTATTCAGACAGCACTGACCAGTAACACACAAATAAGACACGCCTCAAGCAAAAAGCAATCCTAAGCTTTGGAAAATAGGAAATGAACTAAATTAATAAAGCCGTCACTGACAGATACCACTTACAGGTCAATCTCTAGAATGATTCAGCGGTTCATTGTGAATGTCTGCATGTGTATGCACGAGAAAGACAAGAACAGAGATGGAGAAAGACAGTTGCCTCTTCGTTTCTGTCTCTCCTGCACTCTGCCAACTGGACATAACTAGAACATTGCTATAAAAAGACGCCAACATTTTGACTTGTGCCAGGCGTATGCATTGAAACAGTTTTTTGTTTTGAGGACTGAAAAGACATTTTGAATTAAAGATGACATGTCACTTTTTAGCTTCAAAGCATCTTGGCAAGAAAGAAAACACACTCTTGATGCATAACCCTTACTTAGACACTGAAGATTAAACCATGTCCTAAACATACAATGAAAAAGATTAGGTGCATTGTGCATTTAGGTCAGGCAAAAAAAGCAAATCCTGAATTAGTGATGCTCGCTAAGACAAATATCGCACTAGGATGTTAAACTGAACTGTAACGCATTTTCAGTTATAAGATGTAAAAATATAGTTGGCTTTTAAAATCAGCTGTAGTTTAGGAGGGTGCTTTCCTGTTATGTGCAGCCATTCATTCATAAGTAAGAGAGGAGGGCGTTGACTTCATCCCTGCTAAAGCACAGCTGTATGTCAGGAAAGACCCCGAGGAGGGCAGCACCCTTTAAAAGGCATAAGGATTTGGCTTTTCAAAGCAGATTACATGTCACAGCTGACAAAATCTAAAAAACAGACATCATCTGAGGGAGAATATGTCACGCATGACAACATCCATAGACCTCAATTCAATCAGCCAATGACGTTTCAGAACAAATCCACCACAACCAATCAGATTTCCGAACACCTTCTAAGTGCTATGCAAACAGACAAGCAAAAGCAAAAACACTGAGTTCATCAGATTATGTTTAAGGGATAAACCACCGTGTAATACTAATCACAAGGCTGAGAGATTGTGATTGTGTCGCGCTATGCAATAACTGTCTGCAAAACGGATGTACGAGGGTTGTCCTCGGTGCGGTCGAATTCAAACAGACTGTTAATCAGGGGGGATTATGGGATAGCATTCCCACTGATGAGAGTAAAAGCACATGTCATCCGTTCACAACAGGAAAGAGGGAAGAAGAGAAGATGCGAAGTCATTCACTTCAGCTTGCTTCTCTCCAGAAACTGAACAAAACACAAGCTAGTCAGCTACCTACCTAGAAAGCATTTTAATGCACCATAGACACACTCTTGATGCAAAATCTGTTCCAAAACCAATATAATACTACCTTTAGAAGAACAAATTAGAATTTTGAAGGCAAGATGAGGACAATCCAGAATACAGTATTCCATGCGCAAGCACATGGGTGAATCGCAATAAGCTTATTGCGGCGGCTTGCAATAACTGCCTGATTTTTCAAACTTGGCGGCTTGCAATAACTGCCTGATTTTTCAAACTTGGGTTGGGCGATGTCTACCAATTTGGCATCGTACGATGTCTAATGTGAGACATCACGGGTAGGCGGGGTTTGGTGTTTAGTTGTAACGAAAACAGCAAGCCCCGCCCCACGACTGACAAAAAACTGACAACGTTTTAGCAACGTTTGCACCTCTCCCTGAGCAAAACCTTCAGACAACGTTCGCTAGGTTTTAAAACAGAACTACAATCTTTTTTCAAAACATCAATCAAACATAAATTTGTACTTACAAACCAGATTGTTTTTAATGTTATATCAGTCCCTGCTTTTCACTTGACCCTAAGATTTCATTACCATTTATTGTTAACATTACAAGAAAATATATATTTACGGAGAGTGCTGTTTGCTTAGTACTCAATGACTGTTAACTGACAACAAAGAGCATATGTCAGTGGAGACCAGTTCTATAGTAACACTGACGCTCTGCCGGCCTCTTGCTGACCGCGCTGATTTGATTTAGCTCCCTTTACGGCCGTGACGAGAGCCGAAAACCTCTCACTGGCCCTTGTCATACACACAAAGTGACAGTAGATAAAACCCAGACCTCTTCCATCCAGCTTTCACCACCTACTATAAAGATTTTTAAGATCTCTCTTTCATCAACAACTTCTTTTCTGACTCCTCCTTTTGTTAAAATACCCCTCCACAGGCCCTGGGGGTCAGACTTTGTGACAGGGATTTGTCTGTACAAGATCAGTGGAGACTGGAGAGAGAATTTCAAACACACATGAAGCTCAATTTTATCTCTGTCAGAGAACCCTCAGTGAATTGCAGCTCAATGCGAGTCGAGATACATTCCCATGAAGACGAAGGAAAGCCAGCTCCCAATCAAGTGAGATCTAACTCTACAGCTAAGTGGCTACGCAATGGTTGAAGGGCTCCCGAGTAGGATTATACACTGATGACCACCAGCAGAGGAAAATTCAATGATTATCAGCTGTGAAAACGTAAACCTCTAAAGCCTGAAGAAAAACACATTACTGTAAACAGCTTAACAGTAACCCACAAAGCTGATGCCGTTCCAGAGAACTAAGATTGGATGTTTTTAAAGAGCCTGCAGTAAAGCAGCCTCATCTTACTGAGCGCCTGCCAAGTTTCACTGAGCTTTTCCTTATCCAGCGAAATTCACCAATGAGAAATAACACGCTCTGCGAAAATCATAAACCTTGTCCTCAACTTTCAAAATCCCCAAATCTCTTTTTTTATGATAGAGAGTAAATATGCATGAAGGACATCAATGATCATTATTCTCACTGTTGAAAATAATCAAAGACTGTGTAGATAATGTGCCATAATGGGCCCTTGTATCAAATAATAAGCCATAAATGTACTGTATTCAAACGGACGTTGTTGCCAGACTCAAATAACTGCAAGTTTGCAACCTACTAAACCTACTAAACTTAACCATTGAATCTTTGCTTAGAAGTGTCAAACAGAGAACAGTTAGCAGAATGTGATCTATATGTACTACATTTCAAAAAGGCTGAGATTGAAGAGATAAGGGCTTGGGTGAAAGGGAGGGAAAATGTTGGTTTATTCATTGAAAATCTGAGAGATGAAATTCTGAGAAATGCTCATTTATCACTGCTTTGGCAGCTCTAGGCTCTAAAACCCCCCTCCAATAGAGCGTAACCGTGACCACCCACTTTTTATAAGCGGTCTTGGTTGCGGAAGCATTTTTCTCATTTATTTTCCCGGTAGGAATTTCAGTAAAATCTTCATTAAAGAGTTCTAAGTTCTCAACCAAAACAGCCAGCTCTGAGATAAATCACACCAGGAAAAACTTTGATCCAAAGCAAAAACATATATAAAAACTGTCAACAAGTCGTTTAAGCACTGCAGATTACTAATGCATGTTTTATGTTTACTGCACAATATTCTTATATACACAAATACCTCAAATCACTGTCAAGGTAACCTCAAAAAAGAAGCATGCCACCCTCTATAAGTAAACATATGGCACCGTGTTATGCATATGAGCTCATGAAATATTGACCTGACAGCTGCCAAGTTATACCACAGCAGGTTCAAACAGACATCAGGCTGGTTTTCTAATGGCAGCTTGTCTTATTTCATGACACAATCTGTTTTATTCACACCCGCACGAGCCAACAAATTGCAGTTATAAGTAGAGGAAAGTAAGATTCATTTCCGCGAATCGGTTCTCTCGAGCCAGTTGCTTTAAAGAACCGGTTCTAAAAGACCCTAATCTTACAATGTTCAAATAAAGCAATGGTTGCATACACGATGCTATATAAATAACAGTCGTGTGTAACAGTTTAGTTTAATGCTTCTGCTAATAAAACAAGTACATTAGAACCTATAATTTGAATTTACATACAACAATTCATCTACATCCACCGACATGTAAAATGCAGATATGCATCCTATTTGTTGATAAAACATTCACACAGCCAATTAAATGTTAAATGATTTAAGCTTAAAGATTTAACTTAAATCGCTCGAATCGGAGTGAACGGTTTTATTTAACCGGTTCATCCGATTCATTGAAAAGATTCGACTCAAAATAACGATTCGTTGGAGAAGCGAACCAAAGTACGATTCAGTTTGTTAACGTTACAGGAAAGACTACATTTTGATTATAATATAAAGATGCTTTCAGACAAAATAACAAAATAAAACATCGTCCAGCTTGTGCAACATCTCTCGGGCAGTGCTTGACAAAAGTATAAAGTAACGTTACCATAGATATATCAAAGCTACGAGTAGATACAGATGCTGAGTTAAAAACGACAGTTATTTATCTGTTAGTCACATGCACAGTTAATAAAACAATGACAACTGTCTGTCAACCACAACTAACGTTATGCCTTAAATTCGTCGACTGTAAAAGTCTCAAGCAAACGCACGCTACAAAACAGCATGTCTCCACGACAAGCTGTAATATTCACATTTAAATGTGTAGTGGTGTCTATATACAGACCTTACTCACCGCTTGAGACAGAAAACTTATTCCCAGTGAATGTTATTTACTCGAGTTGAGCACTTCCATCCATGCGAACAAAACAGCACTTCTCCTTTCTGCGGCTCGGTGTGCTAAATAAAGCTCGAATCAAAACAAAACGCGTTGAATGACACCACCTCAGACTTTGTCGACAGCAAGCATCCACCACGACAGCAACGGATCAAAAATCATATGTAGAACACTCGTAAAGATTTGTAGCGCTCGCTCGCAGCCGCCACGGACCAATCAGAAGGCAGCGCTGGGGTAGCGGGCGGGGCCTGTCTGTTTCGTCACTGGCATATTCACCCTGGACTGATTTGAGGCTTTTCTAAAAACACATTGTAGTGTGCCACATCAGGGGCTGGCATCAATGAGTACGTGCTCAGCTGTCAGAGAGAATATTAAGCTGCTTAAACTATGTGTCTGTAGGAGTTTTGCATATTTAAAATAGCTCAGTGTGCCTGTAGGCAACATGAAACCTGCACACTATAGAAAAGAGCACAAGCTGTATGACCACTGACCAGCGTAAGCTCTGGAATAGTGTCTTAAGAGAAGAGCAGGATATCAGTGTTAAGCTAAGCTTGACACTGGGTTCATTAAACGTACCATGATTATGATTATGAATGATTATATATGAAGTCCTATGTTTCATAATTAGGACAGGCATACATACAAAAGCTGATTTAAAGAACTAAGAATTACATAAAGAAAGCACAGAGTTACTGACGTGTTAAGCATTTTATAATAAATAAGAAAATCACTTTGAGATTCCATTTGAAAAATGAACAAAAAAATTTTGAGAATAGATGACATTATATTCTTCAATTATATTGTGGTGCACTGCTAACTCTGAAAGTAGCATATGCATTTTGGGCTCTTAAAATTCAGCTTTGCCATCACAGAAAAAATATATTAAAATTGATAAAAGTTATTTTAAATTGCAATAATATTTGACAATGTTACTGTTTTTGCTGTATTATTTGTTGAATAAATGCAGAGGCTTATTTTAACAACATTAAATTCAATAACATGAAATATTTATTGCAAACTTTTATGTCATACAAATGAAATTCAGGTAGACACTGTTAATCATACATACCCCTCATCAACATACATGTCAAGATCAGTCATTTAAATTTCGACGATTGACTTTCAGTAAACAGATACGCAAGTTTTATTTGAGCTGTAATGAATTCAACCATATTTTGGGCTGTACTGAGTCTCACTGTATTAGTATGTTATTTTAAAAACAATGTGGGCAGATAAGAGATCAATTAAAAGGATTAATTATGCATGAAATAATAGTTTATCTTTTTTTCTGCAGCACACACAGATCTGTTCGCCAAGCTGAAGTCTGTGCTCTAGGTGAAAGAAATGTGGCTTGTGGGTTCTGCACTTTATAGTAGAATCAGCATGACCACATTAAAGTTTGAGCACCTGATTTAGGTACTGTTACTGTGAAAGCCACTTTACATCATGTCTCGTTTCATAAGTCCCAGTCTTCCCACTGAGCTCATTGTGGTGAAACCTGACCTTGGAGGTACATCGCTTTTGCCGGGTGGGGAGCGATGTGTTGTATAATAGTCTGAGAGGCTGAGTGCATCCAGACAGGCTTGGACAGTGCAGCACAGACACCTCCACATGCATCCTCTTTCTCAGCTGCTGCTCGCCTCATCCTGTAATTATGGCTGTCATCAGCAGCCCCCGACAAGAAGCTATATTTACTGGAGCCCTGCACAAACAGTTCTCAGGCTTACAGGAGCCTAATACAAAAGCAAAAGATCTCTCCATTCACTTGCAACTGGTCTTAAACAGGTTAGCTGGTGAGATATGAATGGAAACATGAGGCTAATGAGCTGAATCAGTATGCAGTGAAGGAATGTGACTGCACTCGACTTATTTAAATAAGTCTTATTTGGAGACTGGGATTTTTTTTTTCTCATTAATGTACACACAGCACCCCATATTGACAGAAAAACACAGAATTGTTGACATTTTTGCAGAT
>JAUCMU010000039.1:7606912-7623020 GCA_032275025.1 Enteromius treurensis
TGTTTTTGTTTATTGTTCATTTATATTTAAACAAACTGTTGCCAATAAATTTGATAAATATAAATCTACAGTAAGTTACCAGCTGCATAACTACAGCAATTTTTTTACAGTGAGGCTATGGGTGGAGAAGCTTCTGTGGTTTGCATCACATCCGTTCCCACACAAACAGGTGACCAGAGAGCAGGGATGTGTTTGTAAGAGGGGGTGGAGCGAGAGAGAGAGAGAGAGAGAGAGAGATGGAAGGAAAAGAGCCACACCTTCCAGATATCTCTTAGCATGCTGATGTTGGTTAAGAGCAATATTGGTCATGCCTTAGTTGTGCCAGAAGTTCGCTCATTAACCGCTTCCCGAAAAACAAGCAATTCAGGGACAGAAAAAAAAGTGAAATAGTACATAGGATAAAATTACATTACATTACATTACATCTTCGTTAGACTTATTAGTAAAGCACATGCCTGTCCTTATGCCTTGACAAACAGGACAGTGTTAGTGGTATTGTATGGCTGAAGATATACTTAGTAGTGGAGAACAGTTAATTAAAAAAATTAAATATAGCAAACTATATATATTTAATATTATTATATATTATTATTATTATATTTATTATTAAAACATTTTTATATATAAAATGAAATAAATTATTTCAATGTATAGTATATGCATTATTTTATTTATTTAAATTATTTAAATTTGAATGATTATTTATGATTTAGTATTATTTATAGGTGATTTTGGCTTGCAATTAAAATACATACTAATGAAATAAATAAATAAATATTAAAAATGTATTTAAGAAAATAAAAACATATTCAATTAAAATTATTCTGTAAACAAATAAGGTAAATAAATTTCATTTAATATTTAAATCTAAATTTGCTACTGGTAAGATTCCAAAAAAAATTGTGTACAAATTTTAGCGATTATTTTGCTATTGAAATGACAAAATATTTAATTTACGACGTCAATATTAATATTTGTATATAAAGATTAAGGATTGGTTTGCAATTGAAAAGATAAATAAATAAATGAATTAAAGGATAACAAAACCCCACGAACGCAATAAATCTGCAAATGTTTTATGAATTCGTTATTTATTCATTAATGTTATTTGATAGTTATTGAAAAACTCACTTCTCTTTTCCCCTGAACATGCCGCTTGGTGCTGGGCTCTTCCATCCTATAGTATTTAGTGTGAGATTCTCATACAGAGTTCCAGAACTCCAGACAAGGAGCTCTTTTCCAGTTTATCTACATGAGAATGTTCTTTCCCAGCATGCCTGGCAAGGCTGTCACCCTCTGCTCATTCAGCCCAGCCAACCCAGGGATCTTGGCATTCCTCAGTAGGCCCACATCCTGCTTTTAAATCAACGATGAGCCATGGTAACATCCCAGAATCCATCAACACCAGCCCCAAACCCCCAGGCCCCCCAGACTAGAGTGCTCCTGAGAACACTGGAACCCCTCATTTGGGATTGCACAATGTTGTTGTCCCGTCTGTTCCAGTAATGTGTACCTGTTGAGAAGCTACTTTTGTAATACAACATAATGTTAAATGAGGCATCGTCACCCTGTTGGTGCATGATTTATGGGCTTCACATGTGTCAGGGTTGTTTTGTAATCATTCCAGTGGGCTGCTGCTGCTTTCCTTACGAATTTAGAAGTTAGAATGACTCATTTGTGCTTGCAGCTTTTTGAAGACAAAATGAAACTGGTTAAGACACAGCATTCTGCCATCTGTTGTCTGGCTAATAAGGTTACCACTAATAAATATTCGTCAGACATGAATCCAAAAAACTGTGCAAAACTAATTTTACATCAGAAATGTGTTATGGATGTTTGCATCTGTGATTTCACTATTAACTAAACCTATTTTATTTATTTTTTTAAAAGAAAAAAGTTTAATTTATATCCGCTTCAGCTGAGACTAATTAAAATTTAAATATTAGAATTTTTTTTTAGAAATGTTCTTTGACTAACTAACTGGAAAAAAATATGTTCAAGTAAATAAATAAAAATAATAATAATAACAAGTAAAAATCATACAACATTTTAATAATAAAATGTTGCAAATCAGATAAACTAAAATATTTAATTAAAATAATATTCAACTAAATATTTAATTATATATATATATCTATCATGATTGGATATTTTACTTTTAGCTTGGGCCCAATCTTCACAGGAAGGCCTTTATTTTTATTTTTTTCTTCATCATATTTTATTATCTAAATCCAATCAAAAAGTGCACTCAAAAAATAGGTCTAATATGTGAACCCTGCACATTATTTTTTTTACGTTGATATAGGTAGACTGTATATTGTGACAGTTCAGAATTGAAATATCTGTGAACTCTCACTAAAAGTTAATGCTCTATTATGTTGGAAAAACTAACTTTAAACCTACCCATGTTAACAGATGCAAAACTGTTTATTTATTTTAGAAACTGAAGTGAAATGTACTTGTTGGTACATATTTCCACATATTTTTAAAAAGTGCACCCAGGTATGTTTATGCCATGAGACCATAGGTTATATTTTGGTTAATAGTGTGTTTACATGGTTAACCCTTTGTATCCACCCACTTCCCTATGTTCCTGTTTACAAGAACCCTGTAGCAGAATTAAAATTAGCATCTAATACACCGAGAAAACCCTGAATGATCTGAAAGACGTTCATGGATGAAACTAGAATACTTCATTACAGTGTTTTTTAAACGCTGTTGAACCTGGTGCACTCGTGCTGCACGCAGGCACAGAAATTCCTTTCCAGCAGCGGCCATTCAGGATTACTGACGTTGTAATCAAAGACTGTGCATTTGTTAAATCCTGAGAGGACCCGCTATGGTTGATGGTGTTGTTGATGGCCCTTACCTGAATCAGCATGCTTCAATGGCCCCTACTGTTTTATAATATCAGGGCCATGTTGTCATTATGGTCTTGGGTAATAACAATGGATGTGTAAATGCCTCGTAATAACTTTTCTCTGAGAACAATCCAATATAGAGCCATACGCAGCAAGGCGGTGGAAGATGGTGCAAATAAACAGAAGGAAACGAAATAGCAAGAGGAGTGTGAATGAATCACTTTTCTGTAACCTAAACCTCTCGGGGGTGCTTAACCTCCCTATTTAAGATCTTGTATTAGCTCCACAGAGGCGTGTTGCCACGGAGTGGGAAGATGCTGCTCTGCCTCCAAAGCTTGTAGTAAAGGGAGGAAATGTAGAAAAAGCAAGCCTAAAGCAGAAAATAAAACAAAACCAAACACATAGATCTCAAAACAATATGATATTTTATCTGTTTAATGTTGTTACCCTCACAAATGAGTAATTTTCAACTTAATGAAAACTGTATTTTCATAGCTTAAAGGAAGAGTAAGCGATTTTTCCAAAATGCTTAGAAAACTAGTCAGGGCTGAATAGCCAAACTTGTAGCCAATCAGCAGAAAGGGGTGTGTCTAATAATTAAGTGGAAAAGAGCGCGTTCAGTGAACAGCTAATCATTTCCTGGGTTGCTTAGGCTACATATGTGTGGGGCAGAGCCATCAAAATAGGGGAGAGACCCTTTTATACAAAAGTGCTAATTCACCCAAAAATGTAATTCTTAACATCATCTGCTTATTTATTCAGGAGTTTATCAAGAAGATATTTTGAAGAATGCTGGTAATCAAACAGTGTTTGGCTCCCATTGATTCCATAGTAGAAAAAGAAATACTTTGGAAGTCAATGGAAAGCATAAACTGTTTGATTCAAAATGTCTTTTTTTATGCTCAACATAAAAAATAAACTCCTACAGGTTTATAATGACATGAAGGTGAGTAAATGCTGACAAAATCTTAATTTTTGGTCCTGCCATATACATGGGCCTGTCCCAACTTGAACATATTTCCTGTAGAACTTTTCAAGTAGATTACACTTTGATTGCACACTTACAACAAAGAGGTGTAAAACGGCAAGTTCAGTTTTGTCAAAGCTTTATTTACAGATTTTAAGTTTCTTTTCACTTAATAATATGATTAATATTAACATTAATAATATTAATAATAATACTAATATTAGTATTAATATTAATATTATTAATTAATACTATTAATTAATATCTCATTAATTTTACTTATGCTGGAAAGTTTTCTTCAACATTATGCTATTTTGATTTTTCAAAATATAAAAAAAACTTGTGTATTTATATTAATAACTGAAAACGTCAATGAAACAAAATGACAGGTTGGTGTTGGGACATTGCTCAGCCAATAAAATTCAAGAACTGTAACGAACTGTTGTATAATACTATTGAGTGCTTCCTTTTTCATTGCACTCAAAATGACCAAAAAGTTACAGTACAAGGAAAAAGGAAGCTTTCTTCATTTCCTCGATGAACACTAAAAGTTTTGTGGTTAACAAGTGCAATCTACAGATTGCAAAATGTTGTTTTCTCTGAAAGTGACTGAATCACCCTCTGAAATGCAATCTAACCTTATAATGGACACTGAAATATTCAAACCTGACACTTTGAATGTTGATATGATAACAACGACACTTAGCAACACCACAGACTTCATTGCGGCATGTTTAATGTTCAGGCATTGTCTCTCTAGGGGGTTCTTGACTCATTGTCAGGCCTCTCAAATGGCAATATTAAGTAACAGTCATTGTTGGCTAGCTAGTGTTAAACAGTCAGCTGCCGTGTGGCGGTACACTCGGCTGCTTGAATGGACCTTCCTGAAATAGGTGTGTGTGTGTGTGTGTGTGGTTAAAGGGATTGGTTGTGTCTCCTAAAAGCGCTTTTGAATTAACATCAGACACTATGAATCTCCCATCTGGTCAGAAACAGATAACCAATACAAGCCGTAATCGTACAGAGCATTAACAAAACATAAAATGTAATTCTTGTGAGGCTAAGGATTTACTACAAGGATAAACTATTGAAATATTGTCCACTATCATGCAAGCATGGCAAAAGCTCCAGTGGGTGGACACACTGCAGTCTCTGGAGCGCTTCTGTGGGTGGAAATGCTCTGATCAGAGCACTAATCTGTCTGATTGTAGACAGACAGTCGTGTCAAACAGGACTCTAAGAATAACGCTCTCTGTTTCAGACTCCTCAGAAGAGAACCGGGTTATCAAAAGAGAAAGAGGACTATTTTTGGCATCGAACTTTCTTCAGTGATTTGTCACAGCCGCTCTGATGAAGCAGATGTCACTGCTAAAAGAATCAGAGAGAGCAATGAGTTCATTATGAAAGCCTAAAAACAGAAAATAGTCAGTTTTATTCACTGTACCTTTTTTAGGGTTGACCTCTATTACCCATATTTCCTTTATAGGTGCATATCTGTCAGTGCATTTTGTTTTGTTGGCTAACATGGCTCTGTCAGCCCCTGCTGGTAAATGCTGTGAATTTGTATTATAATTGTATTAATTTGTTTTGTTATATTAGTACTTTCATTAGTATATTTATCATATTAGTTAAATAAAGCAATGCTTTTATTCAACAAAAAAATAATTAAATTGATCAAAAGTTACAGTAAACATATTTATAATGTCAGAAAAAAAATATTTTAACAATCATAAGAAATGTTGGTTGAACACAAACATTTTATATTAGAGTGATTTATGAAGGATCATGTGACTGCAGTGATGGTGCTGAAAATTCCAATAACAAAGTGAGGGTCAGGGCAGGTGGCAAACAATCAAAAAAACTAGAAAACAGACCAAGATCAAAAACAGAATGAAACAAGAATGACACGAGAACAAGAAACAAGGGTATGGCTTTGCCATTTACAGCATATGAGATAGGGTGAGGCCGGCTTTTAAGCTAGACAGAGAGCAACACAAGACAGAACCAACCAATGAGAACAAGACACATGCAACACAAGGAACCAATCAGAACACGACACATTTACAAAGGTAGCACAATGCATGGTGACATGGTGGGGCAAGGGACACTGAGTCCAGAAACCAATGGCTGAGTCCAGGGTGGAGTGCCCTCTAATGGAGTTCATGGGCACTCCAGCTGGTGATCGTGACAAAATCAGCATAAATCCTTATCATATTTGGTGTAAATACTGTACATTAAAGTAACTTGACATTATCATTAAAGACCAGCAATAATATATTTTAAAGTTTGATTACATATAATGGCAATATATACATGTCAAAGCTGAGCCACGGTGGGAGGAACAGGGCTGTGATGCATTGAAAGACAAGAAAATACGACAGATGTCACTTAAAAGAACTGATTTTGTATTTCATTTAACTTTATTTTCCATTTTCTGATAGTTGCCTCTGCTAGACTAACATAGGCCTATATATTATTGACACTAGAGGAAGTCATCACCAAGCATGTCTGCCTTACTTATCTAAAAGACTGATCAAGACCTTGAAAAGTCTCCGGGGTCAACCAGGGTGAAAAATCAATGTTGAGCACATCCGATAAATCACTGCAATCAGGAATCTCTTTGAAGATACTTGGGGTGCCTTGTCAGAGGGCTTTACATTGGCCTCGAGCATGGATCAATACTGCACTTAAATCCAAATCTTCAGCAAGAGGCTTTTGGAGGAAAATGAAGGCACCCAAACTCTAGCAACAATAGAATCCATATAATCAGATGCTCTGCTGGTTTTTCATCCATTGTCCTTTTCTCGTTCCTCTTTCACCGTATTTTTTGTTCTCTTCAAAGTCTCTGCAGGTGAAGTCAGACAGCAGACAGCTCTTGCCCCAGAGACACCACAGTCTAGAGCTCTGGGGTCCTTCTCCACCCCTCAGACACCTTCAAGCCCCTCATGTGGAGAGGACTGAGTCCTCGCTCCCTGCACAGCGCTGCCTTTTGTCTGTCTGGTACAAACACCTCTTCGACATGTCTATATGTGAGTCTGAAAATAATGGCCCAGACTACCCAGATCCACTCTTCACAGAGATGAAAGGAGTCTTTGAAATGAAATAAGCCCCCCCAAAGCAATGTGTGCATGTGTATGTGCGTTTCATCCTTCAAAAAACAGCAGGGCGTTCCTAACAATTAGTTTTAATACGGGTGGAGTGGGGTTCAATACATACAGATTATCTTTTTATCTACAGTCTACGGCGAGCCTTCAGCCTCTTCTCAGACACAAAAGCGATCCAGACGCACAGTGGAATCAATTATATTGAGACTCAACCAAGACAACTGAACAGAGTAGATACAGAATTTGAGCTTCCACCCAATTGTCACTGGGGCTTGTCAACAGTTTTTGCCAATCATCAAACCTTTTATGTCAGTGTTATGAAATGTAGCAGGGAGATTTTTACAATAATGCATGCGACATCAGTGGTTCAACCAAAATTTGACGAAGCTGCAAGAATTCTTTTTGTGTGCAAAGAAAACTAAAACAACTACTTTATTCAACAATTCGTCTCCTTTATGTCACCCTAGTGTCGTTTTGGAGAGTATCACATTCATAAACAGCGTATGCTGTCCTGTGTCAGCAGCACTGTACATGGAAATGCTGTTTACATAATTTATGCTTTGATCTGAATAGAAAAAAAAAACTTATTTGTGTGACCCAGCTGACACTGAACAACATAAGCTGATTATGTTCAGTGGATATTCTCCAAAATCATTGAATAAAGTTGCTATTTTAGTTTTTGTTTCAATACAAAAAGTATCCTCATAGTGTCGTAAAAAAATAACAGTTTGAACCACTGATGTCACATGGGCTATTTTAATAATTTCCTTGCTTACATTTCTAAGCCTTGATTGTGCCATGGGTAAGATAGCTCCCAGAAATGCACCAAAAATATCTTCGAAGATGAACCTTGTGGGTTTAGAATGACACCCCACTCCCAAATATAAAGGTACAAAAGCTTTCACTGGGGCGGTACCTTTAAAAACGTTTTGCTTTTGTACCTATTATGGTCTAATACATTACATAGTACTAATACCAAAATTGACCCTTTAAGTAAAGGGTCAATTTTCAAAAAATCGTCAAAGGGGGATGGCGCTTTTCCACTGCATAGTAAGGTATGGCATGACATGGTTCAGTACAGCTCACTTTTAGGGGGTTTTCCACCGGGAACAGTACCTGGTCCTTTTTTTAGTACCAAGCGAGCCGAACCGTGACGTGTAAACTCTGCTGGTCACTGATTGGCCGGGGAAAATCGTCATTATTGCGTCACTGAACTTGTGGCACGAGACAAAACAGACCCGCTAGATTTACCAGCACAGCCAGCGAAGGATCGGACGCAACTTTTTTGTATTTAGCTGTGTTTTCTTTGGCTGCCATCAGCCTCTTTTGAAACAAATTCCTTCGTCTTGCTGTTAAAAACATCCACATGCCGAGAATGAAGAACACCATTCCGTCGATATTCTTGGGGATTGTTGTGTGTTTGTTTGCGGCGCGTTTACGATGATGTCACGGCAGTAGAGGCGGCGCAACTATAACGACACGTGAATAATCCCGCCCACTCAAAAGCGCTACTAAACTGCAGTGGAAACGCAAACCGAGGCGAACTGAGCCGTGCTGCGCCGAGTCATACCACGCAGCGGAAAAGTGCCAAAAGTTACCCTGAAATTAAACCATCTGGACTTTAGTTAACTTGCTTAACTAGACTATCTGCAAACTATTGCTCACCATGGCAGTAATAAACCTTAATAAGATAACTGTACATAAAAGAAAACATTTTATGGTTCATTAAGTTATAACGCAAGCCGCAGTGATTGACCACAGGGAAAATAACTTGCATAGCTAGTAGCATCTGCGTTCACACAAGCTGCTGTCATACTGTGTGAAGTATGTTCAGGGCCTAAAATAACTCTTCAGTCCTCCGATTCAGAATTTTGAATGCACCCTCCCATTTTTAAGACAACATCTGTGAAATAGGCAGCCAACTCTTACGTAGCATGTCTGAGATAAATAGCATTGCAAAGATCAGACGCTCCCCAAATGAAAAACATGCGGAAATTAATACCAATCTGGGAGTGACTGAGGCAGAATTCATGGCACATGGTCAGCATTCCCAGAGCAACAGCAGCTGTAGCTGTTATTGTAGAGGAATGATTTCCACCTTAGCTGCAGAGCTAAAAAAAATGGCTGTTAATTAGCAATGCAAAGGGATTCTGAGGACACGGGTCCCCTCTGTTGTCACGGGGCTTTCGGCTGATGAGCCTGAACTAAATCTTTTCTGTCACACGTAAAACAGGATTTCATCTCTGTTTCTCTCTCTCTTCTTTTCTCGGCGGTAATGTAGACATGGTTAGCGCTGTACTCATTTTGACATGGGGGTGGTGAGATCCAGACAAAAGTACCAGCGAATCAGCATCATGTCCTATTTAATAAACATCTGATTAATTTGTGCTCAAGCCAGGACTGTTAGGTTCAGTATGTGTCGAACCAGAAAGGATGAAGAGAGCGTCCCCTGCAGCTAAATCACAGTAACACAGGTCCGGACACACAATTATGCCATAATTATCATACTTAAGCCTAAATTCTACAATAAAACACATTAAGGCGTTTCTAAGTTGCCCGTATGTGCATCTTCTGTACTTGGCTTTGCACATAAGACCTTTCACAGTGACTAAGGGCAGACTAAACTGCATCAATTTACTGCTCTCCCTCTGTCATTTAATTCAAATATGCTGCCTAGGGCTATCTTTAGTTATCACGTCTTCAGCTCTCTCTCTCTCTTCAGACAACACTGCTAAAGAGCACAACACACAGAGACCAAATTACAGAAAAAAATACAGAAAATATGGAACTTTATAGGCTAAATTTAAACTAGTCCATGCTTGCAACCAAAAGCTATCCTTAATTTAATATGTAATGCAAAATAATCCCAAAGCGTTCAATCATATCAAACCTTAAAAAGACTATAAATAAAGTTTGAATACATTTATGCAATAAGTTTCATTAGTTAACATTAGTTAACTACATTAGTTATCTGTTAATGTTAATTTCAGCATTTACTAATGCATTATTAAAATCACAACTTTTGTTTGTTAACATTAGTTAATGCACAGTCAACTAACATGAACAATGAATGACTGTATTTTTATTAACTAACATTAACAAAGATTAATAACGGGTGTGGTTAAGGTAGTGTTCATTGGTCAACTAATATATTAACTAATGTTAACAAGTGTTCTTGTTAACTCTTGTTCTTTTTTTAGATATTTACAGATCCACCAATACAGCTCAGAGACCAAATGAATTAATTATATTGTCAACCAGCATAAAAAAGTGCCATTCAAAGGGTGGTTTTTTATTAATATAAATATACTAATATCAAGCCATGACAAGGTCTAAAACCTCTTTTTTATTTTCCTCTAATAGTTATTGTTTTAATGAACACAGTTCTGAATAACACACTTATGGCCACTAACTAGTGTTGTAACTCAACACTCTGGGTTATAAGTAGAACTAAGATACATTAAACTCCTTGTTATTTCACATCCAAATGAACCTCTGGCTACACGAGTCTGCCATTGATCTGAAGAACACATCACCAATCAGCAGCGCTGGCTTGCAGCCAACCAGAGCCCAGTGTGAGTCAGAGCATGACCAACACTCGATCCCGGACACCCATGGTGTTTATCTCTGAGCAGACAGCGACTAGAAGATGAGTCATTGTGGACATTGTGTACATTCACATTCACTTTGTGTTTCTCTCCTTGTCTTAACACTCAAACTTGAACATAGACCCGTAAAAACCACATTCAAATGATGTACAGTAGATACAATCAGGGCAGTGATGCCATATAAGTACCACTATAAACTTATATAGTATCTACTATAAAGAACCGTGTGATCAATGGAAAGGCTCCAGTGATGTTAAAGGTTGTACATGGAACCGCAGATGTCATAAAAAAACTTTATTTTTATAAGTATGAAAGCATAGACCATTTACACAGAGAAAACCCTTCAAGCTTGTAGTTTCACACACACACACATGAACATATCACACACTTACTGTTGAACTTCCTGTGATGGGCCCGGGCCCTCCAGGGCCGCTCGCGGATCCAGTGCAGCTTTCGCGACAGTTCCATGGCTGTGCGCCAGATTGTGCCCACAGGACGTCATCGACCGGCATCAGACCAAACTTTTCCTCTTGTCCCCCAAACATGAGCTCATATCCAAAGCAAACATCGGACCCTTTGAGGGCCTCGGTCCAGTTTTCAAAGTAGACTCTTTCCTCTCTCTCTGGCTGCGTATCTCTCGTCTCAACAAGTCTGTTTGCATTGCCTGAGATCTATATTTTATGCATGAGTCAGGGGAACTAAACTCCCTCTGCCGCTCTGACACATAGTCGCCACTCAGCTTGTCTTGATCCAGGGAGCACCACCTCTCCATGGCCTGTATCTGGGCACGCACACACGCACACACTCACATACTCAGAATTGAAAGGTGACTCTAGTCGTCTTCGGACAAAAGATGTGATTGGATACCAGGCAGGGAAAAAATGCGCTATATCTTTGACTCCTTTGTGTACTACGCTAATGTAGTGTCTGAGTGATCTGGTGTGGCCCTGTAAAATGTAAATATTAGATGTAAAAATAAACTAGGTCTGAACTAAACTATAAATGCTTCCTTGGAAACTAATTTTAATTTGACGTGCTGAAATGACAAGCAAATCAACATAAAAAGGTAGAATTAAACATCCAAATAACAAAGGACAGCCTAAATTAAAATAATTGTAAAGACCATAATAGTGGGCTATATAAATAATACTAAAATAACACTTTTCTGAACTGCTTTACACTATGTCAGAAAACACAACTAGCCAGAGATTATGTTTCATTAAAAACAGATGATCGTCAAACGACGCTGAATGAAAAAAGTAATTGTAGTCCTTGTCTCCCTCTAGTGGTCTCCTCCAAAATATAGACTGTTCGATGGCCCATTGCTAGTCTGGGCCTATTTTTTCTTTTTTTAATGATATTCAAGATGCATAATTGCAGGTTTCATTCATGTGTTCAGCACAAAAGTACTCTACACGGATCCTTGCCTTATATTTAAAAACAATAATGTAGTGAATTTCGCTTTCGCCAACACAGGGCGCAAACTCGTGAAGGGATGGGTACTGACCTTGTGACATTTGGATCACGTGTCACTTAGGGTGTGGTTATGAGTACATCACATAAGAAAGATTGGTGGGACCTCTAACTTGTAGAACCTTTTCTCTATCATCAACACAAGGAAGACACGAAAGATTTTATTAAAAAAAAAGATAGACAAGTGTGATCGCAACTACTAAATGCACACTATAAATGAAATGGGTGTAATATAAGTGCTATTAGATGCTTAAAAAGCAAGTAATCCGGTTGGGTGTTGCTATGTCAGAGCGTTATCTAGAAAGATAAACCGTTGCTGTTCTGAAAGAAATAAGGTGTAAAACCTTATTATGCATCAAACAAATATTATCACATGCAATCAGCTATCTAATATTAATTAGAGAATCATATACTGATAATACACAACAATACCAAGGTCTCTGGACGAGGTTTGGATAAGTGATAATTATGTTCTCTGTGGTCGAGTGAGCAGTCCGGTAGCAGTGACTTCATCCACTGGATGTGCTGGTAACAATGCAGTGGGGAAAGGAGCAGGAATCCGTTTCGACAGCCTTGAAGACGAAGAGCTGGAGGATCCTGATCTCCCGGAACACCAAAGGGTCCGAAGATCTGGAACGTGCAGTTATGGCCGTGGAGCAGTGCAGAAGGTCCTTGCCTGGAACACGCAAGCAAAGGTGCCTTGGAGTGAAGGTTTGCTCGCCGGAGCTTAACCTTGTTGCAAATGTCTGTACGTCTTCTGCTTTGTCTCTCTAGGATGGAGACTCAGGACGTGCTGCATGTGTTGTAGTCTCGCTGGATGAAGACTCTAAAAGAAGTATGAACGTGGATTATCCCTTTCCTCACAGGCTGGAGGCTCAGACCGTGGTCGTATCTGTTGCTGCCTCAAAGCTGGATACTTGGTAGCTGTTGTTGCCTCTTCCCTCACGGGTCAGAGGTGGTATTCTGTTAAGGTCTTTCTGGACCTGCCGGACACTCAGAACATGTTTATCTGTTAATATCTCACCCTAAGCAGGGCCTAGACATATAACAATGGTGAACCGTTACGGTCTCTCTGGTGGAGACTCAGAACAAAGTATTCGGTTACAGGCCTTTCCTCGACAGGACTCAGAACGAGGAGTGTCTTTTGGGAAGGTACCTTTATCTCTTTCTGATGAGTAGGAGATTGCAATCTGGCGCTTCTCCATTTCCATGCTGTGATTGGCTAATTCCATCAAAGCAGGGGGACACGCTGTGGCCCACCCTTCTTTCCTCCTGTGGGACTTATTTGCATAGCCCAAACACAAAGTTAGAAAAGTGTTACTAACAGTTTACCTGGTGCATTTCTCACTCACCAAACCATAACCAGAACGCATTTGGCAAAGTTACATACACATTAAGTCCAAACATGATGGAAGAAGATTTAACTGTCATGCATGCATTCATTTGTCTATTAATTAACAGCAGAGTTTAAGATGTTGCACTGCACGTCGCTGTCACTGAGAATACCTATTCCTCTGAATAAGTATAAGATGTGTGTGTTTGTAGTTTGCATCAGTTTAAAGTTTGAGAACATAGTTATGAATGGATTTGGAGGAAACTTTTCATCCACTGCTGCTACATCTGCTGGTAGTCAAAGGCCAAACCCTAAGGAGTCAGTCTGTCGGTGGAGAAGGGCAGAAACTACATTTTGACCAATGAGAAGCACTGTCCTTCCCAGCCTTTGTACCTAAGGTCTTCTTCTTGCCCTCTAAGAGGTATCCGGCCGTTGTCCTGGCATCTTTTTCCAATGGCGTTGGACAGTTTGTTCATGTTAGTCCACGAGATCCAATCAAAATGCAGCAAACCTATGTCCACTATTGTGGCAAGTGGGGGGCCCGCCTTTAACTGGGCCCTGGAATGTGCTGTACACTACAATAAGAAAAATGATCAAAGGTTTTTTTTTGTCTTCTGTTTATTGTCATAGTGTGTACAATTTATAATCAATGGAATAAATAAAAGAAACCAACAATCAGTTACAAAGTCTTACATAAAACAGTGGAATGTATGGATGATCATTCAAAAGAGCATAGATTTATAACACTAATTTAAGACTATATATAGAATATTTGAATGTTCTGCACAAAATATTGATCATCTGGTTATATCAAAGCACAACTGCTTTAAGGCACATAATAACCATACAGTACTAGTGAAGAAAAAAAAACCCCAGATGGAATATTTATCAGATGATCAACATTAAAATTATTTTGTTGGTGACTAACACAACCACCTGCAAAACAGAGTTGGATAAAACGTATATGCAATTAATAATTTCAGTGCAAAATGTATTTTGGATAGAATTATATTTGAACATGACTTTGGTCATTGACTTGGACGGAGGGATGAACTGCGCATGGAATCAAGTGCTGCAGTACAGTATATAAGAGCAATGGCAAGACGTACTGTTATTCAGCAGCTTTAAGACACAATAAAGCTCTATTACAATGAACATAAGGCTTCTTAAACTCATTTAACTTTTCTTTGGTCTATTATTAGTAAAATTCTTTTTTCTGATAGACTCATTAGAAACCCTGGAAAGGGTCACATCTAACTGGCGGTTTTTAAAGTGGTGTCCGTGCGTGTCTGCAATTATACAAAGTTGCGATTGTCGCCGCTCTCATAAACTCAAGTTCTGGTGTTTTATATTATTATTGTCCATGTATGGCAAGCACATTTCTGCAGGTACTGACAATGCTCCCAAAAACTGTTCTCTATAACATTTATGAAACTGAAGACTGTACCATCATCCACAGAAAATCCAGATTACAAAGACAAGAAAAAAATGGAAAGACTTTATACAAATGTTGGTCACGATCTAAAAACAACAGATCAATATTTGAAGACCAAATACATGCTGTGGTGGACACACTACAAAAAAGAAAGAGATGTTTATATAAAGATGAAATAAGGCTCACAGAGTAACTTTAGAAATAAAGTCTGTTTCCCGCTGGAGTTATGACTACAAAAAAAGACATTTGTTTCAAGTCTGCAGTACCTATGAAACAATCCTTCATCTCTGTAAACAAAATTCATTATCCAGCAAAAATAGATCTTGTTTCAGTTAACGGGTCTAACAAAAGTCGATCGTCTGTTGTCATGAACAAACAAAAAGGACAAACAAAAGAAACATTTATGAATAAAACAAGGAGGTAAACTTGATTTCAATAAAACAACAAATTACTGTCACGTTCATAACAGTCTTTAACTGAATGGTCCACTGAACTGAACTTGGTGTTCAAAACACAGTCAAAGGTCAGAGGGATCAGAGGCACAGGGTGTGTGTGTGTACTTGTATGTTCAGTTGTTTACTCAGCTGAATATCTCAATCCTAATCTCCATCTCTTACCATTGCTCCATTCCATACACGCTCAAGACTGGAAGGTGCAGACGTGCGGTTCTGGCTTGAGTTTTGGCTTACTCTCAAAGAAGTCTGGGTAATCCAGCTTCTTTGGTTTAGCTTCCTTTAGAGCCGATGTTTATTCTTTTTTGTGATCCTCAGGCGGATTGTCCAGGTCCAAACCGGGATCTGCCACGCAGCAGTAACACAGCTTCTGTGTTTGCAGTGAGAACGTGTCTGAAAAAAAAAAGAGAAAAAGATAAATACTGTATGTGAAGATTAAGATTGTTTAATACGTGGCTTACTTGAAAACATCTTAATTGGTCCATGTCAAAGATCAAAATGGTATTGATTAACTAGCCTGCCCTAAAAAGTTGTTTATGATTCTGATTGTAATTAATTCCAACATTTAACATTTCTAAACGCATAGTGACACTTTACAGTACATGTCCATTTTATACATAATGAATAGAGCTATCAATTGAATTGAAAAAATAAAAATAAATAAGTAAATATTATATATCTATAATATTTATTTATTTATTTATATAAATAAATAAATAAATAAAAGTTTTTATATATATATATATATATATATATATAAATAAATAAACAAATATAAATATAAATTATATAAATAAATAAACAAATATAAATATAAATTATATAAATAAACAAATATAAATATAAATTATATAAATAAATAAACAAATATACAT
>JAUCMU010000039.1:7634781-7665739 GCA_032275025.1 Enteromius treurensis
GACAGGAGCACATGAGGGAGACTGAATGAAAACAAAAACACAGATCACGATGACATGAAATGACAGGGGGCGTGACAATAGGCAGCCAGTGCAGTGTTTACAACTCTGCACAAATATGTCACAGCAAATATGAACAACATCAGTACATTCAGCACAGTATGTGACTCAGCCATTACAACACACACACAGTGTTGTGCACCACAGGTGAACACAGAGCCCAAACAATGTACAGCAAAAATATAGCTGTGGCCATGTCCCCCAAGGATAAGACAATGCTCTCATTGCACTGCCAAGAATTATGAACCCATTGTTATTGGTGTGGTAGCAGTGAGCACTTTTCAGCATGCTGCAAAACCAGAGACACCAAATCCCAAATTAGACGGCCTTTATGGGACAGGGAATGATCCAGAGGGCCAAAATGTCCACCAGCATACAAAGCAACACTTTGAAAATTCACAGCAACACTGAACTTTTTCCACTTGATGACATTTTAGTTGGTAAGCTAAGAAATACCAACTCTCTCTCGGAAACCTGCAACTTAAGGACATAAAACTGAGGTGTTATGGGACCCAGGTTCCCAAGTATGGATTGTAGAGGTGAAACTGAAGGACATTTAGTTTCAGTCAATAGAAGCTCCAAATATCCTGCAGCTTGTGTCAAGTGGGGACCAGTATGCCTTATGTAGGATAACTTTCAAAATGGCTTCTCCTGTTTACCGTGAGAGTTAGTCACTCCTGTCCTTGTCTTATATGATCGAAAATCATCCAAGCCGATGAAGGGTGAAGTTAAGAGTGACAACAAGTAAATGATAACAGTGTTGATTATGTTTTTCCTGGCCTGAATAAAAATAAAATGTGATGAAAATGATAAAAGACATTGTTAACACACAATTACACAGATGTTGAGTTTAAGGGCCATATGGGAAGCAAGCAATAGACTGTTTTTTTTTGTTCAAACCACATGTTGAAAGGGGGCCTTGAAGCCCTGGAAACTCTACTAAAGAAAAGAAGTCGATCAGTGTGTAGAACATAACATAACTTAGCATAACAGATCATGAGATCTTGCACGGAAATCTGAGCTTTAGACAAGTTGGCAAGTTATAGCTTATGGCTCAAGAACAGAGAAAATGACCACATGCACAGTAGAAAACTGGCGTTTCTAGCCCTCAGCTGGGCTATAAAAGAAAAGTTTTGTGACTACTTATAATACACCTACCTTCACCATGTTCAGGGATAACAAACCGATCTCTTATGTGTTGTCCTCTGCAAGGTCAAATTTCAATGTGTGCAGATGAGCTGCTGAAGTCGACTTCCATTTCACCATAAGCAATCGCCTAGGTCAAGAGAATGTAGATGTTGATTCACTGTCCATAATGCCTGTTAATATAGACATAACTGTGAGAAAACTGTATACAGAGGAGCTTTCATCAGGGTGTGTGGGAGCCACAATACAAGCTGTGGAGGTCCAATCTCTTACCTTAGTCTGTCAGAGTGCACAGACATGCATGGAAATTGGTGATGAATGCAAATCATTATTAAAAGTGGAGATCCAGAAAGGGACAACAAAAATGTCACATAGACTTCTTATCAGAAAGTAGAGCCACTTCAAACAGTGCTAATCAGCCAGTCCTATAGTTAGAGGTCTAATGCGTGAGTGGGACCAGCTGGAGTTGGACAAGTATGGCATAATTTAGAGTGCAGCTAGTGTTGCCTGCCCAGTTTAAGAGTACGGTATATTGTCTTGAGAGAGCCATGCGACGAGACAGGCCAAACCAAACTCATCAGAGATAGTTTTTTGGCCCTACATGCAAAAGAATAATCATTCCTAAAACAGAAAAAAATAGTGGTTATGAGTACATATTATTGACCACTTCACCCAGTTTGTGCAGGTGTATGGTACAACTTCTCAACTTCACTGAAAGTGACGATGAGTACTATATTCAAGTTGAACAATACCAATTTGGGACAGCAAACTAGTAAAAACCAGATGAATCATTTTAATTATACAATTTCATTACATGCCAATTAGATAAATAAAAAAAAAATATATATATATTCTTTTGTTAGACACAGTCGAGAATTGCAAGTGCACAAGGATTTGACTTCTTGAAATTCAAAGATGTGAGTTTATGCTTGGCTCACTTGGTTATTCAATAAGGCAAATAATTTCCTGTTCTAAATAGCCTAGCTACAGCAGACCCATTGTAGAGAACTTATTTAATAAAGCTCTTGCTTTGCCTGATTATGTTGTGAGTACAATGCATTCTTGACCATTGCTGTACTGGAAACATAATAGAACCTCAGTTTGGCTCAGATATCTTAGTTAAAGAGTAACCATGAACTTTAACAAAACTATTTGTCACATATACAGTAATCTTCTCACTGCTCTTTAAATGAAAAACCCAGTGACCATATCTGAAAACTATGCAGTCTTTATACAGAAGTGCCATTCAAGCATGACCAAAACTCGTTTTAAATTCATTAAGGAAACCCTTTTGATTAATAAGTTACGACAGATAGCTGGTTCATTGGATTTGTCCTTTTAAAAGTTTAGGTAATCCAGCATAGCCAACTGAAAGATTAGTGCTGCACTGATAAACCAATTTGTCCTGAACATATTTACCGTTTTGTGTTATCTCGGGAAAAAAAAAAAAAATCCTGATGAAATATTGTAAAAGAAGCCGTGCACTTGGCTATAACCAACTCTGACGTTCCTTTAATTAAGGATCCGATGCCACCATGTGGCTGAAAATGATAATGCAGTGCTGTCTTAGGCGTGACCCTGAGCTGACATGTCTGGAATATCAGTACAAGATGTAGGCTTCAGTTTCGGAGCGTGAAATGATATGAAAATTTAAATATGCAGAAAATATTGTGTTATTATTTAAATCAATAGCTTGTTTCTAAAATTACCAACAAGGCCTATGGATTGTTTAATCTACAGTGTAAGATACACAGGTCTAATGCAGTCATATCCAAAAATATCAGTAACCTTGGTAAAAATGTTTTTAAAAAGACTGTGAAAATTAAACCTTTCATTGCATAATAAAAATTTAAAATGAGGGGAACTATCATTAGGAAATAAATGTTTTTCTCTAATATGCATTGGCCACCATTTACTGCACCCTTTTATTCAATACTTTTTGAAACCTCCATTTGCCAGTTTAACTGCTCTAGATTTTCTCCTTATGCCTGATGAGGTTAGAGAACACCTGACAAGAACCACTCCAGACCCTTCAGATTCCCAGCTCCATGTTGGTGCTTCTTTTCATTAGCTCAGGTCAGAGGACTGGAATGGCCATAGCAGAAGTTTTTATGCTCAGTGTGCCAGTTTTGTGTTGTTTTTGAAGTTTGTGTTTTGATTATTGTACTATTGGAAGATCCAAACATGGCCCATTATAAGATTTCTACAGGATAAGAGTTAGTCACTTATTGATTTGTTGTTATTTATTAGAATCAAAGATGCCATGTGTCTAAACAAGATGTCCTGGACCTCCGGCAGAAATATAGGCCCACAACACACAAAAATTCAGCAGTATATTTCATTGTACAAATCAGAAATTGATTTTTTGTTTTTTCTCATTGTGATGGACGATTAAGTACATTTGGGCTTTGCTTTCCATCCTATTTATATTTCTGTAAAAACAGAAAGCCATGGCTGGATAATTTAATGTTCATAATCACAATTGTAAATATGAATGGGAAAATGCCTCAGGGATATTTTGCTCATAAGAATTTCAATGGGTGCCAATAATTGTGTCCAACATGTATTTGAGAAAAACATTTCATTATTTCATGCTTCCTCAATGATTATAAATAAGTAAGCATGTTAGACGTGCTGTTGGGGGTGAGCCGGGAATTCGGTGAACCCCGAGCCCTAGTTACTAGAGCGTGGTTCGGAGTCCGGCTCGAACCCTGCGTGCCCCCTGGAAGGAGCGAATGGCAGAGAACGAGATGTGGAAGGGAAAGAAACTGGACTATTTACAGTGGAGAGTTAGTGACTGGATTGGCTTACGATGGAGGCGGTACTGATTGAAATATTGGTAACAGCTGAATTGAGTTTTGTACCTCCCCAAATTGGTTTGTAAACTACATTTTTAAAATTGTATTATTTATTATATATTTCCCCCCATTTTAAATTAATATTTTTCAATGAAAGATTAGATTTTTGTGAACTTTTTTAATAAAAGATCAAAATGATTTAAAATGCACAATTTATTTTTATAATTTACCAAGGGTGAATACAAAATTTTTGGCCAGAACTGTATGTGTAGTAATGCAACTCATGCTATCTTTCATGTACTGCTGAGCAATTTCTAACTCACTTTGTTCAGACACCAGAAATTGTATTATTTATTGTGCAGTCTTTGCTTCTTTCATAATTGATGCTTGCATAGACAGCAATGAGCATTTCTAATGGGTGCTGGAGCTTGATGTGCATGTACATGTAGCCTACATGTAATGATAAATCATAGCTGAATGAGACTACATGGGCGTATTTATTATGAATAAAAAGTATTTTACAATTTAGTATTTTTCTTTTTAGCTGTATTACACCAAGAATTGCACTGACACGTTTGTAGGTTATCATCATCAACTACATTTCATTGATCCTGCTGGTGCTAAAAATTGATGGGTATGTTATTTATTTATTATTATTATAACTATTGTTATTATTATTTATTTTATTTTTTTATTCATCAATATTAAATTAAATATTGTTAAACATATTATAATATGTTCTAAAGTAATTTAAGAAAAAAATAATAAAAAAACCTTAAATATTACTGACGGAAATTGAGATTTGTGACGCCATTTAATCTCAAGGGACCCTTGATCGTGCTGGGAGCGGCACTCTGTGTCCCTGTGCTGCTGTGGAGGTGCTTCTGCCACGATATCTCCCCACATGTATGTAAAATTAATTATGAAATACTGTGCAAGTGCGCTGCATATTATATATATAGGAATTCTTTAAATCATCATTGTGAAAACCGTTACCGAAGATGGGGCTTTGCAGTTGATACAGTGATAATAGACACAGCTATAGCTATTCAGATTAAATAATCCATATGCAGATATTATTTGTGCTTCATGTAGGTAACTGTATCCAATGATACACAAGCGTTTCCAGTAACCACCGTCCTCCGATGTAGTTTACCATATAAAATGAATATAAATCAATGGGAGCTGTGCATGAACGGGCTGCACCACTGCTGAAAAAGGGGGGAGACGCAATTAGTCACCTTTTGCGCTCCTCACAGTTGACAACCTCCTGTACATTAAACCGGGCGCGTTGCAGAAAGTGCGCGTGAAGAAACACCAGCAGCCAATCTGATTGAACACACACACACACACACACACACACTCTTTCCCTCAGAGCGCCGTTCTGCTGACTCAGTGCCTTATCAGAGCGAACCGGTTCCTCGCCACCGAACAGACCTGAGAAGCACCAATCACCGCAACAACTCCAGCCATGGCCAAAACTGCGATCGGTAAGACAAACCTCCCTTCATTTTGTTCGCCGCTCCTTGTCTCCTTGATGCCGAGAAGATGCCGAGAGATGCACAATAGACCCTGATGCAGGAGAATCAGAGGTCTGTCGGATGAAAAAATTATTTTAGATAGGCTAGATATATAAATCTGCTTCCACGCACGCCGTTTTATTTTCGAATATGGCTTTGCGTTTTGGTTGCACCCCGCCTGCCTACTCGCTTTTGCTTAAAAAAAGGCACTTAATAAATGAGAAAAAGCATTAAATAGTGTTTTTATAGTGTATGTCTCTTAAAATACACCGAGGACTGCTTTAAAAAGCCTTAAAATGATTTTCCTATGGTGTCTTATAGTGCACCTGCCGGCTCATGCATCTCCAGCATAATGCAGAAGGACCCCACCCAAGATCCAGCTCTGTGTTTCAGCCTTCAGAAAACCCTGTAACGCCTGGCAATACCTGACTCAGAATAGCTGAAACATTTTGGCATCCTCTATACAATATGTTTTTGATCCTTTTTGTGAAATGAGCTAGGTGTGGCTGGCATATTTACAGCCAAACAAAGCTTAAATAGGGAAATACAGCATGGTAATGAATTAGGGTGTTTGAAATAGCTTACTGTTTTTTGGGGGTATGTTCTTTATAAAGACAATATTCCTCAATTATTCCCAGAAATTATAGTTTGGTAATTGGTTTATTATTGGTAGTTTTTCACTAATTTAGGAGCATGACTCACAAGCCGGTGGGTTTATTAAAGACTGGCTGCATTTTTATTTAATTTCATTTATAATGGTTATATAAGAATCTATTCTCACGCCTACAGTGACATATACAGGCTACCAGCACACATGCCACATGTTTATATTTAACCCAATACATAATTAAAAAAAACGCCTTGATGATTAAACACAAGTTCTTTAGGTGTTATTGTGGATTTGCATGGGCATCCTTTCGTTCACACCATTTCTGGCGCTTTATGAGAGGCAGACTGCAGTATCAGATGATTGATGTTTTAAATGGAAGTGTGTCAGGGCTCAAGTCGTCTCGCCGGTAAGCGTGTCTCAGTGCTGTTGGGATTCTGGATTATGTTGTAGGCGGCCAAACTGGGGCATACCATAGACAAGGTGTGGGTTGGCTTCATTGCATCTCTGCGAGGTGCCTGCAGGGCAGGGCACTGGTGGACTGTATGTCTGTCTGTGTCATCTCGTTTAAAATGTAAAATGACAATCTGAAGAGACATTTATTTTGTGGAAAACAGCTTATGCTCACTTGATCCTGCCATGCAATGCAATTACATGGAGCTGTGTCTTTAGGATATTTCATTTCATTTTACAGAACACACAAGAAATGCACCGACAAATGCCTGTGGGAATCCTCCTGCTAATGAGAAAGAACATGTCAGTCAATATGATCAATACACTTGGAATATTTATAGGGCTTAAAAGAACTGGCAGGAAGACCTTGGTGTGTTTGTCAGCCCCATTTATACCTCTAAAGTCAACCAGATCAAAATAAGAAAATTAGGTCTTATAATAAGCTCTCTTGTTTAAAAGCATTGCTTATTCAATTAGACGCTTAATTTAATGATTGGATAATTGGCCATGATAACATCAGTAATACATAGCATATAACAAAAACAGCTGACAGGTGCCTGTCTTTGTCATATATACTTTATAGATCTCCTAAAATGTATCTTCTATGAATGCTGGATTGCTTTAGACAGTATGACTAATCCAATCAAACTCCATTAATTGTTAACCTAACAGGAAGTTGAAATAGACATATTCAGCAATGCTGCAGAGCAGTATTGCTTTTAAAGGATTTTTTAAGTTTTAATGTCATCTGTATATATATATATATATATATATATATATATATATATATATAGTCATAAAAAATTATTTTTGATTAAAAGTTTCATAAGGACTCAAGCCAGTTTTACTGTTAAAATGAAGTGGTTTTAGTGTGAAATTTACTGAAGACTGGGAGCTCATCTGGAGGGGCATTTATGCGTGCAGCTGCAGTGGACAGAGCATATGTGTGAGAAAGAAAGCGGAGAGTGGGAGGGGCCATTATTGATTTCCAGGGTGGGCATGCTGATGCATTATCAAACAAACCACACAAAGGACTTTTCGCTTGTCCTCTGGCCCATAGAGCATATTGGCCAATTTTGAACAACACACATTTTAATTCTACTTCATATTTAGTGATGGTGCAATACATGGTCTGCATCACTGTAGTGCATGATAGTATGATGTATGAAGTCATAATCACACCGTCAAGCACAGATATGTATGTTAAAAATTATGTGTTTGCACATATTTAAATTAATAAATATACATATATATATATATATATATAGATAGATAGATAGATAGATAGATATTACATGTATGATATAGTATGTATAATATATATGTAGTGTGTGTATATATATATATATATATATATATATACCGTATTCCAACTAGTGCATGGAAGTATTATATAAGAATCAGTGTTAACAAGAACATTTATTAAATTAAATGTATATTTTATGTACAGTAAGTATTAGATTATCTTATAGAAATGTATATGCAATGAATACTGTGCACACACATGCACACACACACACACACACACACAAGCACACAAACACACGCACACACACATACAATTGTATTAAGCGATTTTATACAGTTGTGCTTGCATTTAAAAAAAAAATAAGTGCATAAAAGGTTTATCAAATTATGATAAACTAGAAATACAAATGCCATATGCCAAAATACAAAGAATTACAATTACTTACCGTAACACAATGTAATAGTTTATTGTCCTGTCAATAATCAATGTAGTTTTTGACCAGTTGCCACGATATCTATATCTCAAGCCAAGGGTGTGGTCTCCAGACGGTGAATACTCAATTTCGAATTGCAAACCTGACATTTTCCAGCAGAAGCTCTCGATTAGAGCACACTTTTGCACACGTACAGATGCAGTCGTCTGTGTGAGATCCCTTTCACCTGCTCACCAGCCGGCTGACCTGAATTACTTGCTTCAGTGAGCTGTCTATCGTCCTTATCTCACTCTGACTAGACAGCAGGAGAGAAATGCTTACCGAGGTCTGGGAATACTCAATATCACAGCACTAAAACTCCATCGGCACCCCCTTTACTTTACCGGAAGAAATGGTTTGCTCCAGTAATTACTAATTAAAGCCCCCTACACCAAAATCAGCCAGCCAGAGGGTTTCTAATCCTGGCGGGGGTGAACACAGTGATTCTCTCACTTCTTTCCTTCCCGGGTTTCTCCATCCTCTATTTGCGAGGGATTAATAAGCTCGTCAGGGAGCGGGAGGGAGTTGATCAGATTTTCCAGGCTCCTCAGGGCTGAGAGAGTGAAGAAAGTAGGTTGATGCTGGAAAGCATAATAAAAGTCTGAAATCTAGCTGAAAAAACCCTAAACGTTAGCGGTTTGATAACATCAACACAGCGCTCACATGATGTTATCATGACATTGATTTATAACTTTAAATGTACTGGCCCTGATAAATGCTGCCTTGTGTGTTCAAGGAAAATCAGATATATTAATATGCTTCATGTAGCATCTGCCCTCACTGATGTCTGAGTGATTTAGGCTTGTTTGCACTTAATTCTTAAAAATGATTCTGACATGGGGATGAGGAATGATTGGGGTGGGATCAATGTAGCCGTCATAAACCGCCATCTGGAAATCTGTCTGGCCTTGTGTTTTCTCTGGTCTTGCAGACACACTCCCCGCACACACACCCCTCAGTAGTCGGAGTAAAAATGGATTCCAATAAATAATGTAACACTGAAAGCTAGGCGGTGGGGGATGGTGGAGCTTTTGGTGAACATTGTCTTGTAGGAAACCAGAGCATGTGAGGACACGGCTGTTGGTTTTCCTTAGAAAGTTCAAATGAAAACATAGTGCTGTTAAGGCTTGCTTGCTTTATTTATTGATTTATTCATTGATTGCTTGATTGTTTTTGGACCCTGGGATCTCCCACCCACCCAACCTCTTAGCCAAACCATTAGTTTTATTAAGTCAGGGTTGAAAACCTTGTAGACGATTTGGTATTTTCTGCAATGCAATTTTTCAATAAGTATATTATTATGATGTTACTAATAAAATGTTCAGCACAATAGTACCATAACGTCTATCAATGTATTGATCTATCTATACTATGTAGATCAATCTATATGTATAATAATAGTAACTATATATATATATATATAATATAAATATATTTTTACATTTTAATAAATAATGTAATATTTAATATTTAAAATAATATATGCACTAAATAACATACACACATTATGTAATATTTGTATACATTACATCTATCTATTTATAAAAAATATATATTTTTTAGCTACGTTTTTCTTTTTACCTGAATATCCTATATTAGTCATTGTACCTCTGGTTGAAACCTGTAGATGATTTGGTTATTTTCTGCAACATTAACGATGCGGTTTCGAATAATCATTCATAAAACAGCAAGAGAGAATCTGGGTCAATATTTTGTTTGATGTGTCTCCCCGCAGCATACAAAGAGAAGATGAAGGAGCTCTCCCTCGTCTCCCTCATCTGTTCCTGTCTCTACCCAGAGGCACGCAAGAACATCATGGGCGAATTTGAAGGTAGGAAATGAAAACCTAGTACGGGTAATGAGAAGCAGTGTAGAAGGAATTTACAATAATGTTCTGTGCTTTATAGTGCTCATTCTGTCTGATATTCATAACATCACTTTTTATTGGCCTGTATGTGTACCAGCAATACTACACTATTATTATCATAACAGCTAATACAGATCAATAAATGTCTGATAAATGGTCAGGATGGCTGTTTAGCAAAGTTATACGAGTTCATTTCATTTGGGAAGGCAGTTGATGCGTTTTATTGCATGGATCCGGATGCTCATAGCTCAAACAAAATGTGTAGAGGAGTATTTGCTAGGTGACAGCATATATTTTATGTCTTGTGTGTTTAGACATGGAGGTTAAACCCATTAACAAGCGGGCTTCTGGCCAGGCCTTTGAGGTCATCCTCAAGCCACCCTCTCCCATGGCTGACGGCTCCTATAGCATCACTACACCTCCCAAAAAGAGGGACATGTCCCTGGAGGACATCCAGAAGAAGCTGGAGGCAGCCGAAGACAGGAGGAGAGTGAGTTACCCATTCATTTTGTATTATATATCAGTGTAAATATAACTTTGATGTGTGCTATTTTTGATCAATGGATGATTCTTATGACTCTGCCTCACTCTTCCTCTCCAGTCCCAGGAGGCTCAAGTCCTGAGGGCCCTGGCTGAGAAACGTGAGCACGAGCGGGACGTCCTGCTAAAAGCCATGGAGGAGAACAGCAACTTCAGCAGGATGGCCGAGGAGAAACTCATCATGAAGATGGAGCAGATCAAGGACAACCGTGACGCCCACATTGCAGCCATGCTGGATCGGCTGCATGAGAAGGTACTTAAACTAAAAACCTCAGCAAGAGTTTTTTGTGCATAACCTTTGTACATAACAAAAAATAATATTGTTAATAATAATAATGTTGAAATATATGATTACTGTTTAAGTAACGTTTTCGTTATTTTATGTATTTTAAAATGCAGTTTTGTTCTCTGCCTCTACTTTTCTGTCACAAGAGGGCGCTACAGCACAATATCTGACCTTGATCTAGGCTACATAGGAGTGCTGCGAAAGCCTTTTTAAAATAAGACTCTTCTTCATTTTAATCAACAACATGTCACCTTTAAGCTATAAATTATAAATGTTTATGTTAATCAGTTTACGGTATTATTTCTCTGTGCTTTCAGGAGAAGCACGCTCAGGTTGTGCGCAGAAACAAAGAGCTGATGGAAGAGTTGACAGCATGAGCACATCTCTCTACACTCACTGTCCCATCACCCCACACCACCCGCTCCCCGTACCTGCGACCTCCCGTCCCCAGAGAGACCCCCTCTCACCCCGCCACCGCTGCCCCGTGTAGAAAAGAGCCTCTGGCACCCCACCCCCTGCCCCGCCCCGCCCCGCTCAGACGAAAGGGATCGACCCTGCCCCCCTCACCAAAAGCATCCTCCCTGATACAGTCCAGAAGACAAAAGGAACAACATCACTCCAGAAAAAAGAAAAGTTTTTGATTAAATCGAAACCAGTCCAAGTGGGTGTGTTTTTTTTGTAAATACTTCCTATTTGTTTTATATGAGACAATGAAAAGTATTGCGGTGTGCCATTTTTATAAGTTTCTCTCTGTATCTTTCTCTTTAAGTGGATGTACTCGTTTCCTCTCTCTCTCTCTCTATCAGATCTGCTACAGTTTCTCTTGTACCAGGCTTTGGTGTTTGTGAGTTTGCTGGCTAGCAATGTCTTCTCTAAACTCGACGATCATTTTAGTGTCTCTATGTTCATGTGGAGAGAATAAAAGCCGCCACAGTACAGTAAACACAGCTTTAACCGGTCACTATGATAGCATTTACAACCTTCTCCAGCTCTTTCTTCATACATTCATCACAACACACACACACACACACACACACACAAATGCATCCAGTCAGCTTGATTTAGTGACAAATGACACAAGGAGCCATGGTTTGAGCCACACCTAAGTCATGTGACGTCTCTCGACCCATGTTTGACCATAGTCTGGGTTGCATTTTTGCTGACGGAGTAACATCAAGTTAAATTCTTGAGAATCTCCTCAAGAAGTTCTGTTTCTTCAAAGATTTAGGGAATTTCGTGGGGATTTTAGGTGATAAAAATGGATGGTGTGTGTATGTGTGTGTGTTAAGAGCAGTGTGGGTGGACTGTGTTACCCTGTGCCATTGCTCTTGTGTAAGTAGCTTCAATGTCACAAACCTGCCCACCCTCATCTTTCTCTTCCAGCTGTGCGTTTCATTCCCTTCACACATGTAACTTCCGGAGCATAAGCTGTGGTGAATAAAGGCTTGGGGTTCTTGGAATGAAAAGATCTGTCTTTGGCTCTGTTTTTATTTCATATAACATACATTAACACAAACACACAATTCCACAAATGTATCTGCTACTGTTGGCCTCAAAAGCGAACCTGCAGTGTAATGCCCTAGTTTACCAACAGATGGCAATATGTAGGTATGTTTGGTATGCTTAGGTATGTTTGATGCTGGTTTAAGCTGGTTTATGCTGGACCAGCGTAAACCAGCATCCCAGCATCAAAACATACCTAACCAGCACATGCAGTTTTTTTTTAGTAGGGTACTTAATTATATATTAATTGGCCTATAAGGCAGTTAGTACTAAACTAATATTAAATTTTGAACAATATCTTATTGATAAGACAGTACTATAGTACTTCATTCAAAATTACTGTATATATGCACAGCCTACTGCCTTTTATTTTTTAAAACAGACAGCATAGGCTATATGCAAATATATGCATAAATGTGCAATATAAGCATTGCCATTGCTTGACCTAATTTGTGACAATGCATGTTTGATTCAGCAAGTGGCATCCAGCCATCATCATCTTGGACATAACACATTTTGCAACCAGTTTTGAGTGAAAATCTCAATCAGATAGTCATGAGGAGCATTTGTTAATTGTTTGTAGACCGTTCATAAAGCGTGTTGGCTGTTGGGATACCTATCACAGTGTGCTCAGTACGTTTTGACAAATGTAGTAGGTCATCCACTATTTTATGCATGCAGCTGATTTGCATACTGCATAAATAGTATAAGCATGCTCTTCCAAACCTAGCCATTACTACTACATTATCTACTTAATATTCCAGGTTTAGGAAATCCAACCATCACCTCTTGAGGGGAATAAGGGGGAAAACATGCGATAAAAGCCTTTAAAATAGATTTAACGGCAACTAGAGAAATAAAAAAGTGTGTTGGCAGAGTGCTGTGTGTAGGTGGGAATCTGTTTTACAGCTTTGGCTGGTAGTCACAGTACTTGTGGTGGCGTGGGAGTGCACCACACCAGGAGCTCAGCGAGATGCTGTGATTGCTTTGGGACAAAGCTGCACTGTGCAGCCCTCTCCTCCCACTTTTCCATCTCTCTCGTTCCTTCTCTTCGTACCTCTCTCTTTCCTCCCGGTGCAGTCCAGGCCAGCCAGGCTGCCATTGTCCAGGATATCCCTTGGCTGTTAATGGCTTCCTGGATACACAGAGAGGCCCCTAGGCCGTGTTTGATATCAGTTCAAAACGCATGCATACAGGCACTGGTTCAAGCCCTTTAGAAATGAGCAGCGCCTCATCTCGATGGCATGAAAGGAACTATTCATCCCAAAGCCTTAAATCACAAGTTAGGCTTATTTATGTATATCCACCTGTGAAGAGCGAGGCTGACTGGAACATTTCAAACATGCCGGCAATTCTGGACGATGTAAACATGAATGTAGCTTTTGTTTTGTTTTTTTGACTGTTTGCATGTTAAGTTCTCAGACTCAGCTGTCTGTGGTCATGTTGCAACAAAACAAATATATAATCATTTTGATTGGAATTGTACCAGTTGAAACTTTTTTGCTTGATAATTTTCACGTAATGGCCAATAGTAAAAAAAAAAGTACAAATGTTAAAATTACAGTTAATTAATGATAAAATATTATAATTAATTGTACAATATAAATAAATGAATGTCAAATAAATTTAGAGAAAAAAAAACTATAATAAATCCAGTCATTTATAATGCTACAACTGAATTTGTATGAGTGCACAGTATGAAAATATATATTCATTTTGAGATTTGTTAAAACTGCACCAGTTTAAAATGTATGATTTTTTCAAGTAAGCAGATAATAATATTTTTTTTATGTAATGTCCAATATAACAATATTATAATTATAAATTATAAAATTAAACCACTTTTCGAAATACAAAAAAGGAACAGAAAATGGTTAATTAATTAATTTGGAAAAAAAAAAAAATATATATATATATATAAAATATAGAGTATTAATGCAAAACGTAATATACACTAAGTTTTACAGTGTCATTAGATTGGTTAAAAATTACATTACATTACAAAAATGTTAAATATTTGTTAAATATTAACTGATAAGTGTTATGGTACAAGTATACTCGCATTTATAATTTTGAATGTTTCAACGACAATTTGAAAAAATGAAAGCAGGACATGAATACACAAGTCTAGGGTTATTAGCTACACATATCATTTTATTACAGGAAGGTCACACAGGTTAGTGAGGGACAGGCACAGTACCACACCGTCTCTTCCAGTAGTATCTATTCCCTAGTCTTATCTGATTTGCCAGTGCAAATTCCCCATTACCACATAACAATCTGGTTTTCCAAAACACTCCTCAAGTACAGTCAAACAAGAGAGAGAGAGAGAGATGATCTGGTGCATGAAGAAGGAACTTATGCACGTGAGCAAACAACTCTGCTACATACGAACACAAGAGTGCCTTTGCTACAATTAAATTAGTGCTGTTCGGAGAGATTGTCTACATCTAGATTGTCTCTGTAAAGGTTTAACAGTGGTCTGTCCCAGCAAACAACAAATTCATAGCATTTTAAAACAAATAAACGCACAATGACAAAAATGACTTGAAATCTTTATATAAAAAAAAAAAGTACTCATCAAGTTCAGCTGAGGAATACAGATTCAGTTGCATAGGTTTCATATACATCTGAGGAGGGACGATTGCAAAACACCACTGTCAACTTCATTGCATAGTATTTTAATTTCATGGAAACGCTGAATAGATTTCTAAGAAAAATAAGGCAAATACTGCCTTGTCATTCTAAAGGAAAGGATTTAGGATGCAAATATATGTTTCATGTGATCAAAGCACTTCTTTAGCATAATTAAAGAAACAGTGCACCCTAAAAAAGAAACTTCTGTCATCATTTACTTACCATAACGTCATTCCTGTATTCCTGTAATTCTTCCCTGGAAGATATTTTAAAGATTGCTGGTAATCGAATGGTTAAACAAACAATTGGAAGCCAAAGGCACCCACAACTTTTTGATTACCAACATTCATCAAAATATCTTCTTTTATCTTTCACAGATGATGGGGGAGTAAATGATGACAGACATTTTGGGAAAAACTGTCACTTTAAATGGAAATCTGGTTTGAGTTTAACTCCATTAACACCCATTCATTGATGCTCCAATCTCTCTCTCTCTTTATTAGTACACCTTTTTCCGCTGAGGGACAAAAGAAATAGATTTGTGCCAGAACCTGACCATCTCCATAAGTCATCTCTGCTCAACCTGAGACAGGACGGCTTTAAAAGACAGGGTAACTGGAATGAGTACATCGGATCTGTATTTGCTTTTTCCCTTTGTACAAGTCTGCAGTTCTGTCCATGTCTTCGAAAGAGTAAGATGTTACAGAAAAAGTAATTTCTTACTGACTGTTAGACTGTTTTTGAGTTCAGAAGGCCCCTATTTCCATGCTCCAGGGCCTGTAGGGCTTCCCCAGGCTGCTGGAGGGAGTTGCGGGGCCCAGCGAGCTCGGAGACAGCAGAGGAAATGCGCTCAGCGGAAAGGGAAATGCCGACAGGCTCGAAAGTGACGTCAGGAGGGGTGGAGAAAGCTTGGATGTAGTAGGTGGTGTGAGCCCAGGGGGCAGGGAGGAACTGGGTGTCACCCGCAGCGGTCCTGTCTGCCCTGCCTCAGTAATGACCGTGCCAGTCAGCCTGCTGGGGGCATGCGGCTCTGTGGAGGGGGCGGATGGAGAAGAGGAAGAGGGCGATGAAGAACTGGAGGACGGAGGGCTGCTTGTGCTGCGCGGCTGCTGAAGGAGGAGGTGGTGAGCCAGGTGTCCGGACGGCGTCCCGAACGCAGAGCCCCACGCCAAGTGGCCCAAACCTGAGTGAGCTTCTCTCTGGGAGGCGTAACTGTTCAGGTGCGAAACCAGGCGGATGCGGAGGGGGTCGGTGTTGTCCAGGCCCTCGATGATACTGAGGTAACGCGCCGTCTCCGCAAGACATTCGCGGAAACCCAGACCGCGGTAATCCATAGCCAGCGCGTGAGCGTCAAAGTAACCTGAGTGAGAGAAAAGCAGAGCCGTTGAGCGAACTGATCTGATAATGATTACAGCTTATGACAGGAAACACTGCAGCTTTCACTGGGAGTGGCTGAGAGTGAAACTGAAATGATGCTAGATAAACAACTGAGATTAAAAGGCACTTTACACTTCTAGTTCGTCCTGTTTCTGTCGCAAAGGGGTTGGTAATTATTTTTTACTGTGGGAATTTCCTTGAGCAGGTTTCCAAACATTGGTTGATCTCAAAATGCAAGCTAATGCAACACCTTGCAAGATTTGTTTGGTAAGGATTTATAATAACTTTTACTGTACACAAATCATTACAAAATATTATAATGCATTAAAAAAAAAAGCATAATTTAATGTACATTTAAGTAGTGCAATATAAATACAAAGCTGCATATACATGATACTAAAAGTGCTTTTTATATAAAATAAGTGCTAGTTATAAAAATCTTACCTTTTCCCCCGGCTGCATGAAGCATCTTTAAATGATCAACGGTCATCTGTAAAATTTCTGCTTTTTCTAGTTTGGCAGAGCCCTGAGAACAAGAACAAATGTTTTGATGAGTTAAGATGTAAGACTGTCATATATGGCTCAATCACAAATAAGAATGTTTGTGATGATAAGGAAGATTTTTTTTTTTTATTGATCCATGTCAAAAACGCATGTGCCATGTTCTTATTTTGGTTTCATGCAGTATATTTTTGGAAAACTTTTATGCTAAAACTGTCATAATGTCACCCCAATCAAATATAAATTAGGCTACTCAAATACATTCCTTGCACCTTGAATATACATGTACAAAATTGTCAAATTCTAAGGAGCTGTCTTGCAAAACCCAAGACTTGTATATCTTGAGGGTTGCAAGGAGTCATCTTTGTTAAATGGGTTTTTTGTCACGTGAAAACAAAATGTCTTTTTGCGTGTCGTTTATGCCACACGCACGTTTTATTTTAAATATGAAATATTTGTAACTATTAGTAATAATATTTCAAATTGCTTTACTGTTTTTAAAAAGTACTAATGCAGGGTTGAGCCAAACTAATGACAGCATTTCCTTTTCCAAGAAGTTCAGCTATAATAAGACGTAAAAAATAACCTAGACATTAACAGTACTTAGACATCTGATCGTGAGATGTGAGTCAGGTGCAGTGATTGACTCTTACCTGTTTCTCAAAGGCGCTGGGCACCAGCCTGCGCAGCTCAGACAGACTGTTATTAATCCGGTCCCTGCGGCGCTTCTCAATGATCTGTTCAAACCGATTGTGAAATCATTAATAACATCATTCAAGAACGGGAAGGTCATTTGTTAAGCATTACAGATGAAGTTTTGCAACGATGAAAAAGTGCTCTTACCCCTCTGCGACGTTTTCTCGCTTGCACTTGAGAGGTTGTGGATGGAGACATTGAACCAAGAGGAGAATTCACGCCGCTTTAAAAAATCAAAATATGCAATATTAAATATGAACACAGTAAATGTGCTATTCTTTATGAAACATGATATTGACGAACATCTAAACGAAACGGTTCATAAGATCATATTCCATAATTTCGTTGTCAGACGTGAGATTTGAAATAATAATCTTAATTTTGTGAGTGATTCACATGTGCGCACATTTTATGGCAACTTCAACGTTTCACTAGGCTACTAGGAAACAAGTAAAACAACCTAAAACAAATAAATGACAGCTAACTTACGCATTTTCGTCAGCACTCTCCTTCTCCACCTCGATATTCTCATCGAGCTCGCTGTCTGAGGAGCTAAAATCGTGGTTTCTCTTCATTTTCGGGAATCTTACAGAGCGTATCCGTAGCGTGTGTCAGGTGAGACAGAGTTTCATCCGTATGAACCGACAAGCTTTCCCACGGTATCATTTCAACGCCACAGCTCGCCAGAGGAGGCGTGGCTAATCACGTATAAGAGCCAATCAAAGAACGACTCTGAGAGTGAGTGGCATTTCGGTTGCCAACGTCCAAGTTTAGCCCCGCCCCGTCTTTTGAATATGCTTAACAAAGGGCCAATAGAAAGTTCGTCCGTGAGTGCGGAGCTCCGCCCCCGGGTTCCGCCGGCGCTTGTGTTGTCTAGCCCAGCTAAAGGAGTGGCTGGCCGGCTGTCAGCACGCGCTGGCCGTGGGAAAGTTTCTTAGCAGAGTGCTGATAACCAATCAGGGGCGACGGCCGTCTCCGGCGCTGGAATGAATGGGGCAATTGGTTGGGGCGACGGGCGGTCTGCGAGTGAGCGTGTGAACCTGTAATCTAATACTAACTCATCCGAAGTAGTGCAGCGTGTACGAGGAAGCTACCAAGTCTAAATGTAGTCCACAAAGTTCAAACATGTACCTTTTTTGAAGGCATTCCCTAAGGAACATTGCAATTAAAACCGACCAGTCACTTTAAATGCACTAATAAGTACACAGCTGTAAACATAGCAGGGTTTCCCTCTCGCAATAAGCAAGGAAAAACATTTTAGAATATATTTGAGTTAAATAATTATATTTACTCCTATAGTTAAAGTTATAGTTAGTTTACTTTTCATAATATTATATTATTATATTATAACTAACTAAAACCTAAAGATACATGTACAATATACATTCATAAAAATATGAGTATTTACAATTAATATAATAGTATAATCGAATCGAATCTAATAGTGAATATGCTATATTCCCCCCAAAACACTTTTAAAACAGATTTTTTTTAAATGCTTGTATAATTTATATGTATTCCAGTATATATTACATAGACGTATTGCATAAATTAATACAAATAAACAATATAAATTCATAAAGTAAATTAATAAAACTGTAAATATGCTAGGCTATATTCCATCAAAAATAATTATTTTCTAATTCTTGTGTAATTATTGTACATTGACCTAGTTTTCATTGATATGCCTTTTTACCTAAAATATTTATGCAAATTTAGAAACATAAAAATATATATTATAAAGCATATAACCTCAAGTCGTCAGTATTCTTGCGAATGAATATCTGTAGCATTAATAATATTTTGGCAGTCAAGAACTAATGTGCACACCTGTAGCTACTAAATTACAAATTACTAAATAACATGTTTCACATATTAAAACAGACATGAAAACCATCATATATTGATTCCCACCGATAGAGACTGCAAGTGCATCAGGAAGAGCTCCTGATCAATAGAACAGAGTAGACGTTGATGTATGCAGCTGCCGATATGCCACAGCTGGATCCTTATCAGCCCGTGCACATCATGCTTAATTGTCATCGGTTGTGCATACATGAATGAGAGGAAGCTCTTTGGCTGATTTCATGTTGTTATTGCTACCAGCTTCGGCTCGACGGCATGGATGCACTTCCTCGTGTTTGCCTCCGACAGGGCTGGCAGCGGGGTGGATGGCGGGCCGTTGTGTTTGTACTCGTATGTGTGTTTTTCTATGTGCTCTGGGATGGGGGTGGCTGTAACTCCAGTTCACAGAGGGTTCCCACGCTGTTATTTTCTACTGACGTCCGTCTTTGTTCTTGCGTCTCATCACATGTTGTGATTAGTGCTCCCTTTTGAAGGTGTGGGCCCACAACACAACAGTATTTCCCCCCACAAAGCATGCCAGAGCCTCTTCTCATTCCAAGCTTGAGGTTTTTGCTCCTCCGAGTGGGTCTCCATGTCGCCATGTTTTCATTTCAGACTCTTTATGTCCATGCCAAGAAGCCTAGTCTACCCACAAGGAGGGCAGACGATGGTTTAAAATGGACACGCTGCTTTTTAGGAGTTATGTCTCGGTCTGTTTGGATGTCATATATCAGCGCTGTTTCTGTTGCATCTCGAGGATCAAAACCACAAGGGCAACAGGTTTCTGATTCATCCCTGCAGACCGTCTGGCCACTCACGCTGCGCCGTGGCGTCGTGCATTTCGAGCAGACAGATGTTCAGGTCCCTGAAACAATGTGTTAAACAATCCTCTCCTCCTCAGGAGGAGCAGCAGGGGGACATGTTATTGTTTATAAATAGCTATGCATTGAATCCACGCAGAAGAGGAAGAGGGGCTTTGTTTCTCTCACTGAGAGAGGAAGTGGAGCTTAATTCTCTGAGATACATGTGACACCTTGCATTGTGCCATTCGGGCATGTTTGTGGGAGTGTGTCTCTGTGTTTGTACACACATAGAGACGGATTATACTCTCATCCGAGTGGCACGGATTCGTTTGAAGTAAGCTAACTTTGACCCACGAGCGCTGCGAGAGTTTTCCTCTTCCATTTCCAGTAAAATGACACAACTGTTTGCTGCTAAAGTCTGTTTTTACGGAGGAGGAAATGTTGTAATGGTGATTTGTTGGATGTCGCCTCCCATATTTGTGTCCTTTTCTCCAATGGCCTTGCTTTATCCCAGCTACACCCTGTGACAGCCGACGTCTGTGTGTTCAAAGCTTTCAAGATGTTTCTCCCATATTGTTTTCTTTAAGAATTGGAACAAGGATGCTTTGATGGCTATTGCCAGCTTAAGGACAGAATACATGACTTTTTCTCAGATTTCAAGTCAGTCGATGGAAGTCAACACATTTCACAATCTGGAAGTGTATAATGCAGCCAGGCTCAAAGACAGAATCCATTTAGTTGGAGGATATCACACTTGTTGATTTTATTTGTCATGCACCTATTTGCAACAAGTCACGTGCTTTTTTTGTGTGATTTTGTTTTATTTTAAAAAACTTAAAAGAGATTATTTTTGTGTATTCCTGCCTTTAGCTTATTTTTAAGGCAGAGATTTGGAGTTATTGACAGGTGTTAAATTCTAATGTGGTGGGTTATTAAACGTAATTTTTAGGTGTGCAGTGAAAGATGTTTCATGGATTCTTTGGTCGTTAATATGAGGTTGATATTGGCTCGCACACATAAGACGCAGTTGCTCGTAATTAGGTGTTTGAAGTTGAGGAGTGACTCGAGGTGGGTGGTCATCCACATGAACAAATCAGCCACAGGACTGTGGTCAGGGAGGAAAAGGGTCTCTGAACTCTGTGTGTGTGTGTGTGTGTGTGTGTGAGAGAGAGAGAGAGAGAGAGAGAGAAATAGCAAAGCTTTGACAGACAGATTGTAACATGCAGCAGAGTTTAAAATACAGTTTTGGGGTCTTTAACTTTTTAAAAACATTTATTTAGCAAGTGATATGAAGGCATAAAAAGTTTCTGTTTTAAATGCAGTACATTTTAACTTTTTATTAATTGAAGAATCCTGACATTGATTTTTACAGTAACATTGATAATAATATGAAATGTTTATTATGCACCAAATCAGCATATTAGAATGGTTTATGAACTATCGTCTGACACTGAAGACTGGAGTGATGATGCTAAACACTCATGACAGGAATACACTACATTTAAAAAAAAAAGTAATAATATTTTACGCCTCTGCTTTACTGCATTTTTAATCAAATAAGTGCAGCCTTTAATCAAATAAATAAAATTTATACATGACTAAAACATTATTTCTGAATGGAAATGTACATAATACATTATGTCAACAAAAAATACAAATGTACTATATATAATACTGAAGTTTCTTTTTAATAAAACAATAAATAAAATAAAAAATACAATTTAATTAATAGATTCACCTCTGATTTTTCTAAGAAAAATATTGCTAAATTCTCTTTGAGATTCTCAAGTGATCTCAACAATATCTCAAACTGTGCAAAAGTAAACCTGATTTCAAGATTTAGTTTGAACTTCAAATTATGCGTTCTGTGGTGTTCATATTAATTTTAGAATTTTACACTCATGCTGTGGATCTTTACTGCATTACTGATTAGTCTGTGTGGGTACATGAGACAGAACAGCTTGGTAAACACAAGTTTAGATGTCAAGTCCCACCAGACATTTTAAAACACATGTGTCTAGGCTGGCAGACACACACACACACACACACACACACACACACACACACTCACTCACAAACAGACCCCCACACACACTGCCACAGTACTTCTCACTTATGTAGTTTCTAATTTGATAAAGTTAGCAGTGATCAAAACATGTGGGTAGTTGACTTTTGGCCTGACAAAATGGCAGCACATTGGCCTTTGTGCGGGCAGCCTGGGAGAGTGCCGCCCCGTGACCTGCGTAAAGCAGGGGGTCAGAGGGCAGGCTGGTTGACAGCAGTATGAGCTGGGATCTCTAGGGCCTGCCTGAGCCGTGAAATCAATCTCTCAGGGCCAGCAGCAGGGCAGCAGACGCAACCGGAAAAAGCCCCATGCAGCGGACCAGCCCGCCACCCGTCTCTGTCTGTCTGGCTGGAAATACAGAAAGAGTGAAACCTGACAGGAGAAATTATGATGGGAGGAGTAATCACAGACAGAACAAACACAAGTAAAACTGTATGTGTGTATGTATGTAGTATGAATGATAAATGAAAAATATATTAAAAAAATTATAAAATAAAAATGTTAGGTCACACTTTATATTAGGTGGCCTTAACTCCTATGCACACACAATACTTATTGGGGTCGAATTGTATTGCAAAACACTTTTGCTGCTATTGAGGATATGGGTAAGGTTATGCACAGGTTTGGAGGTATGGGTAGGTTTCTGAGTGTGTTTATGTGTAAGCAGGGTCAGCAGTGTAATCATAAATGTAGGTTCAGAAATTAATTACACACATAGGCCATGTATGTACACAAGTATTGTATCAAGTGACCAAATATTATTGTACAACCCATTATATTTTATCTTTTGATTTGATTTTAGTGTGAACTAGGACCTGTTTTTGTTAGATTCACCCATGCAGGCTTTCACCTCTTTAATATAATTGGACAGGTGCTGTCAATGCAGTATGCTTTCTCCAGATTCCTTTAACACACACACACAGTCTGCTTATTTAACAGTGCAAGTGTTTAACCTGATGTGTTTCAGTCATGCTGAGCTGTGAGTTTGATCACTGACAGCAGCTGCAGGGTCACACTTGCCTCATTAACGTCACGGGACTGTCAATGGTCACAGACTAAGTGCTTGACATCTTAAAGCTCTGAGATTTACACTATAACTTAGTTCAGTTTCCATGCAGAGGTCACAAGTAATAGGATAACACTCTCCTGATTGTGGTTTTATTGCCATTGACGGGTATAGAAGTTTTATCTGTGAGTTTGCAGTATTATACATTTTACTTCCAAACCAGGTAACTTTCTTAACTAAGAGTGTTGTTTCAGTGTACGATATAGTTTGTGAAGGTGAGAAAACTTGACCAAACTTTTTCTTTTGCTGAAAGCTCACACTCCTTTGTTAGGTTAATGAGGAGTGTGTGAGAAGTTTTGAGTGATGTGTGAGCCTATAGAGGTCGTGAAGGTAAGATTTAGTTAGTCTGATTAGTGTTTATGCAGTCATTAACGTGACAGGCCGCTCCACTGTCACCGCTCAGCTCTGACAGCTTGTTTTCTAAAGGTCCCACTGCTTCAGTAACACAAACACTGGGGTTTCACTCTCACCACTCCCACCAGCCCCTGAAACTCAGAAGTTCCTGTAATACTGAGTGTGCAAGATGAAACATTGGCCACTGTGTGCCCTTGTTATGATTGAAAGTGGAGTTGTGGGAACTCTGGATATGTGCTATTTTTACATCACGTTGAGTTTTCACATGACTCTGGATGCATATATGTGTCACTGGCTGAAATGTCTGAGTTTAATGGTTTCATTCATCCATATTCCAAAATGTAGCATTTCACCAACATGATACTTTCATTTTTGGGAAAAAAGAGAAGAAGTTTAAGAGTATGTTACATATCATGCTGTTATGTTCAATAGATACAATGAATATTAAGCTCTGAATCACAAAAAACAAAACAAAAACACAATGTATAATGAAGAAAGTCCTTATGACTTGTTCAAATGTTGTAAAGCCCAATAATAAAGGTGTTCAAGAAACAGAACAAAAGTCATTGCAGATTGTGCTTGAAGTGAAATATTTGATGTTCGTGATAGCAAATGCCTTTGGTTAATGGTTGTCTTATAATCAATTGTGACACACCGAGTTTGTGGAATCAGATTTCTGAACTACGCAGAACTGACAATATCTTTATACAGATCATAAAGAAGCAATTACATTTTTTTCAGTCGCTTTGGTGCATTTCTCATATCAGAAATTACATTTTCAAAACTTCTTGTTCAACCTCCACATCATCTAGTCACTTGTACAGAACATTTCTCAAGCAGTTTATCAATCTTTTGAACAAATTGTGTTTGCTTTGGTACGTTCATGCAGCTGAGTACATTTTTAGTTGCTAATCATGTTGCTCAAAAAGTATTGTACTGTACACTGTAGTTCTCTGTGCACAGCCTTACCCCTCAAAACATCTAGTCATTAGGAAAGGACATGATATGTGGCCAGGTATGGTTTCCCATACTAGGAATTTGTGCTCTGCATTTAACCCATCCGAGTGAACACACACAGCAGTGAGAAGTGAACAACCACACACAACCAGAGCAGTGGGCAGCCATTTCTGTCATAAACTGTCAAACATTATCTACACAGTTCTAGTAGACTTTTTGTAAAATTGCATTGTCCAAGTGAATCTTGACCTTCACTAATGAAGAAAATATAGATTAACAAATTATTTCTGAAACTGCTCAAATGTGTATCTCATGAATCTTCAATTGGAAAACATAAACAGAGCAAAACAACAACAGCAACAAAAAAAGTTACAAATTCTGACAATTGATGAACATCCAGAAAACAATCAGGGTCAACAGTTGAGGGGAAGAAGAGGCGTAAGGATGCTTGATGGAAGGTTAAAGAGGCAAAAGAGAGGAAGAAGCAGAAGAGGTCAAGGACAGAGGTACATAACAGATGAAATAAGGGCCACTATTGTGGATCATGTTGTCATTCATGGCCATAAAGGTGCAGCTAAATATTGGGAGATTGACCATATCATTGACCATATGTGTAAATCTGTACTTTTAAAAAAGGAAATACATACACATGACACAAGGACTTTTCCTTCTGATGGCACTGATATGTTTATTGACATAAATACTTGCTATTGAGAGATGAACTAAAGATTTTGAGTAAGTTCCAGGCTTTTGCAATCCATTGTGTTGTGCTGTTTGTAGGAATTGTGTTGAGAAACGGACATACTTCTTCGCAAATACTCAGGATTATTCAAGGAATGCACCAAATCGACTGAGAAAAACTGTGAATCATAGCGGGTGATGGGGTTTTCGTACACTTATGCCACTGATAGTTCCTAGAAATTCTTTTTAGACCTTACTCTGCAGCTAATTTTGTTCCTCCAAACAGAGTTCCAGAAACTAAAATCAGTTCCTGTGCTGCGAACTAGGCAAAAAGTAGGTATAGGTCCACAAATAGTTTGGGTTCTACGAAATGGTTCCTGTGGTGCAAAAGGCCCTACTGCTAGATAGATAGATAGATAGACAGACAGATAGACACTTTAAAGCGCACACACTCACACATGCATGCATTGTCTGGCCCTCCCCCCGTGACCCCACTCTAGCCTGGTATCTGTCAGACAGCTTGTGTGGCTCAGGCTGAGATTGCACGACGAGCTGTGTGTGAGGCCCCCCCTCTGCTGCTTCCCAAGCCGGGACAGGGACAGCGGGAGGGGGTCATGGATTACATCCGAGGACGTGTAGCCACCACACTCCCATCTTGTACAAAACACACACACAGCCCACCCCCAACCTCTGCCCTGGGGCAGCTCTGATCAGAGGAGGCTGGGATGGGGGTCTGTATGTCATCACTGTAAGTGAGTGTGTGTGTGTGTCTGTGCAACTGTGCACACATGTGAGCTCTGAATACAATATAATATATATAATACTACAATGCTCTCCCCCAAAATGTGTAAGCAAAGGCTATACACCTCTTACAAATTGCATTTATTATTTGAAATCTCCAATGAAGTCTCAAACAACTGTCACATAAATTTAGTTTCTTTTGCTTAAGTTCATTTTCTGACTAGATCCAGTGCTCTTGCATAGTGTGCATCTCACGGCAATTCGAACATATTTTACGAGGTGGCTAATTCGTATGAATTTGTACGACCTCACTCGTATGAATTCATATGATCTATTCTAAATTGTGCGTATCTACGAGATGCCAATTCGTATGAATTTGTACAAATGACCTAAACGTAGGCTAACCCTGCCCCTAAACCTACCCATCATGTGGTTTTAGATAAAACGTACAAAATCGTACGAGTGAGGTCGTACGAATTGGCACAAATTTGGCACCTCGTACGAATATGTATGAATTGGTTGTGAGACTGTGTTGGTGCATCTCAGAATGGTGACTGTTTCTAAAGAAACCAGGAGCAGTGATGCAATGACTTTATCGATTAGCGATTGGCTCTTTTATTTAGAAGGCGTGGCTTCATTTGATAAAGAGGCCATATTGAGTGTTGCACATTGTCCTATTCAAATCTACATGAATGACATGTCTTGGCCATTTTTTTGTCTTTGACTACACTCAGCGCCTAATAAATACATATTTGATTTTAACTACGTGCTAAAAACAGAACATAACCACACAGCAGTACCCTAACATTGGAATGTTTGAGAGGCAGGCACTACTCTCATTTTCTTGTAAATGTAAAAATCTAAATCAAGCTAGTGTTTGTTTTTTTTTTAACACACAACTGAAGTCAGCACATACTATGAACCTCTTCTACATCTGTCACCCACGGTTTGTAGCTACAAGCAGAAGTGCTCTGCTGCCCTAACAGGAAGTGGGCAGCTGCCTCTGTGGTGACCCTTCAGCGAGGCTGGGAAAAAGAACTAAGCATAAGCTGACTGTGCTTAAGTAATTATACTTGTAATGTAAATGTAAGCTCACGTAAAAAGAAAAAAGCAAACGTTTTTCTTTCAGAGACGTTATTTTCATGCCATTGTGGGCTTATTTATAGAAGCAGACTGCTCCGTAATGCCATGTGAAAACAGCTTACACAGTTCCAGCACAATCCCTAACTTTGTTTAACCTGCACAGTGCGCTGTTTATTTTCTTGAGCTGAGGAAAGAACAAGGAAGCACAGTTTCAGTGACAGAGAAACCTGTCGACACTGGAGTGAAGCTGTGTGTTTTCATCTGCACCAGGAGCCCTCTCAATCTGTCAACCATTACAAACTTACTTTGGACATACAGTGCAGTGATGGTATCAGATGATATATAATATACCAAGGTACCAAATAATGACCATATTCATATACCATGGTATTAGTATGTTATACTTCATGTAAAGCAAAAGAACAACTGTCAATTCAATTACTTCACTAAAAGACAGGGGTGCATTACATTTATAAATAGTGACAGTAAAGACTTTTATGTTACAAAAATAATTCTATTTAAAATAAATTCAGTTTTTTTAAGTTGTTATTCATCAAATAATTCTAAAAAAGGGAAAAAAGTGTTTCCACAAAAAAAGAAAAAACTGAAAAGATTGGAGTAATGATGCTGTATCACAGATATAAACAACATTTTGACAACATTTGAAGTTATTTTAATAATTTAAAAAACGTTTAATATAGTCAAAATATAAGTTTTTCTATGTCAAGTTTTGAGGGGAAAAATATCAGTAATAAATAAAAATGGTAATAACATGCTCTTTTTTAACCAAGCTTACTGCTTCTACCTTATTGACAACTTTCTCGTTTTATATTATTTCATAAACTTAATAATAGATAAAAATACATATATTTAGCAGTTTCTTCTGAAGTAAATATATCTAGTTTTTGAAATGTTTAAATATTTCTTATTGGGATTTAGACAAGGATTAATTGAATTGCTTTATTGTCTTTTACAACAAATGTAATATTATAAAAAGCTGTGTTTACTTTACAAACACGCATAAACACTTTCAGTACAAACTCTCTCTCACACACAAACTTCACATATAGAGACACACACACACACGCTTCCTTTGTCCCATGAGGAGCCAATTCCCAGGCAGTTTTGGGGCGGATTGGTTTCTGTCTCACCCAGCCACACTGCACTGTAGGTAACGACGCATTGTTCTCCAGCTGGGTCCTGACTGGGGAAGGGTTACAGGAAAGAGGGTGGTGAGAGAGGGAGAAGCTGGCCTGGTAAGGACCTGAATGGAGTTTTGTCTAGGCTGTGCGCTGCAGCAATCTGATCTTGTGGGAAACCTTTGAGACGACCACGGAGTCACAAATAGAACAACAGGAACTAGGGACAATCACAGACTGCCCCATAAAAGAGGCACTATCCCCGAGTGAGATAGTCAGCCAGGTCCTGCCTTCCTCTTACACATGTGCTCAGACTCATACTACAACATTAGATCTGGTATTATCTTATATACAGAATAGAAAGGAACATAGATAATTGGACCACAAATAAAGTGCGTTAAAACTAACTGGTCCCAAATAGCTAGTCTCAAGGAAGTTACTTTGAAAATATAGAATTATAAGCAAATCGTAATTTAAAGTTGCCTAGACAAGTTAAAAACTGTGTTAGATTTGCCACTTCTCGACAAAGCTACACTATTTTGAAAACAGCTGAACTACCCAGTTAAATAAATGTTAATTGTTACTGCCTTTTTTAATATATATTCAATAGGCTATGATAAAGGAATTTCTCAGGAAAGCCTATATGCTTCTTTTAGCATTTATTGTTGACACTTTTTTGTTTTATTACCTCTCTTGAGCATGTCTGCTAACGTCATTCCTAGACGTGAAACATATTTTCCAAATGCATATGTTCTTGGATTAATGACATCCTCTGAAGCTGCAACTGCTGGGTGTCCCACAAGTCGGCTGTTGTGATTTTGTCTCTTTTATTGTTGTCTTGGGCTACTGATGTCACTTCCCCTGCCATAATAAAGGAGAGCAGCCGTTGGCCACAGCAGGATCCAGCTGTTCTAGCACATGGTTGAGCTGTGCGGTAATACTCAGCAGACACAGGAAAAACAAGGAAAAGATCATTGGAGTTCAGCACATGCACTCAGTGTGTCAATAGTTAAGGGGACTGTAGATCATAGCAAGCTTTCTAAGTGTCAAGAATAAAAATATATGCGCAGCTAGGGCACAGTACAGATACTTTGGAGATATTTGACACCGATTAACATAAAAACCATTAATCCATCTGTCAAAGTGTGCAATTTCTGTTGATGCTTGTTAGGTTGAAACACTAACCAGTGATATCAAACTCAGGGCAAGCTATATTTGCACATGCAGAAACAAAAATTTGATTTGAGAGCTACAGTTATGATGGTAATGGACTACTCAACAGCACAAACAAATGATTAAACGATTAATTTCAGTAGTTATTATGCGTGTATGGGAAAGCCAGATGCAGAGCTGTCCCACCCTCTTGCATGTGGAGAGAAGATGAATCCATCCAGCTTTTAGTCAGCACATCCACCCAGATGTTCTTCTTGGCACCTCAGCCTGACCGAGTGAGCCTCAAAACACTGGTGAGAACTTCCTCTGTGGCCCACAGCAGCGAGTGAGCTGAGAAGAGAAGTTGAAGAGAGAAGAACATGTGGATGGAGAAAAAAAAAAAAAAAACTAAACAACACTGCAAAGTCAATGCTTATGTGGTTCCTAAGAAGAAGTCATTTTAGAAGGTTTCTAGGGTTGTTACTAAACAGTTAGGTGGTGTTGGTGATCAATTTCCAAAAATTATGGATTTGCTTATAGTGCACACAACTTTAATTTGTCTTTTAAATCCATTCTATAGGATGGACTGCACACAAGACTAACTGGTTAACAGGATTTAAAAGAATTAACACGAAACACACCTAAAACAACGTGACATAAAATACATGGAAGAAAAATTAAGAATTGAAGATTTTTAGTTTATCTTAGGCCTACAAACATTGCACTATTAACTTTTTTTATTTTATTTTTTATTTTTGTAAAAGCAAGGCTTCGCCAAGCCAACATTTAAAGTTTGACAAAGTTTGTTTTTCAATTAAACGTTATAAATACATTTAGTTATTCTTAATCTCATAAAGGTGTAGTTCAGCCAAAACTGAAAATGACCCATGATTTACTCAACCTCAAGCCATTTAAGGCTATATGACTTTCTACAACTAATACAGTTCGAGTTATATTAAAAATGTTTAAGCTCTTTTAAGCTTTATCATGGCGGTGTATGAGGGTTGAGTATTTTTTAATATAACTATTTTTATCTTTTACCAAGACGTGAACAGCCATTGGTGTCTGCGCCCTGCACTGACGCACAAAGTAAGTAAGCAGTTGTTCTCCACAGCTTATCATGTGTTGGATGAGAAACGAAAGTAACTTATGGCGCTTTTCACTACACAGTACCAGCTCGCCTCAGCTCGACTCGACTCGGCTCTGTTTGGTTTTCCACGGTGTAAAAGTTGTACCTGTACCTCCACAATAGTACCTGGTTGTCATAGCGACGCAGCAGGAAACTACCGTGGCGTAATCTTCTACGCGACACACACAGGACAATGGAGAAAATCGAGTGCATGTTGTTTTTGATCCTCGGGAT
>JAUCMU010000039.1:7665839-7709387 GCA_032275025.1 Enteromius treurensis
CTCAGCTCGCTTGGAACCTCGCCGGAGGTGGTACGAAAAAAAGTACCTGGAAGCCGGTACAGGTACAACTTTTACACTGTGGAAAACCAAACAGAGCCGAGCCGAGCTGGTACTGTGTAGTGGAAAAGCGCCATTAAAGAAAAACTTGCTTGCACCTTTGGGATTGCGAGTTAAAAAGTGCCTGTTGTGGCATCTTTGTTTAACTTGTTACACTAGACATTATTTGATTTAGCATTTTGGAAAAATTCATTCATAGCATACTTTTTCTATTTCAAATTCGATTTCAGATGGTTTCCATAATTGTTTTCAATAGCCAAAAGCCAGTTTGTTCTGTTAAATACCAAACTTTATTAACTTAATTACATTTGTTTTTATGTAAACTTCTTTTATTTCTAGTTTATTGCTTAAAGAAAAAAAAATCAGAATCGGCCAAGTTGCTCTTAAAAAATCAGTATGGAAATCGGCCATGAAAAATCATGATCATGCATCACTACATATATCACATAGAATTGCTTGAGCGTGAGTAAATCATGGGGGAAATTTCATTTTTTTTTTTGGTATGTGAACTATCAATTTAATAAAAAAATGAATAAAAACTAAGCATGAAGGTCCACTCCTAAACATAATTGTCAGTGGGAATGTAAACTGATCAAATGAAAACATTCAAAGGAAATCATATGAATAAAAATTCATATGAATTCAACTAAAACTTTAAACAGTTATGGTTTTCCATAAGAGTATTGGTTTTTGTTGTATGGCCTTTTGCTGTACACATTTCAAAAATTAAACAGATTTGAGTTTTATCCAACAAATAACGTATGGTTTATTGTTGCTTGTCATAGTCTTTAGATATGACTACTTCTCCCTTCTCCCTCTTGCGTATAAGTCAATGGGATCTTTTGCTCGTATTATTGTCTAACAGGCAAAAGCAGAAAAGAAACAGCACATCAGGTATCAGTCATGTCCAATTGTGTGCCAAAGTTATATATACTTATAAAAATATATGTTGACAAGTTCTTTGTGAGCTCCACTACCAAAGGGTTCATAAACTGTTATTGATGGTGAGAGAATCACAGGCATCCAAACCTGTGCTTCTCTTCTCCTTTAGAGCTCAGCTTGTTGGTCAAAGCCAAGTTGTCCATTTTCCCTTGGGCAGTGTGACGGGCCAGGCGCCGGGAGGTCCGGACCTGCCTGACAGAACCTGCCTCTCCCATTGCATCAGGCCGCGTGATTGCCAGACTAGGAACAGACTCATTCACTCCACACAATGGTTCGTAATGCCTGACACATAAACCTTTGAGTCATTGTTTGCAGTAAAGCAGCTCTGAATGAGAAGAATACATGAACAACAATTCCTCCAAGAGTGCTACATCTATGTCAAGGCGACCTGTGTTTTTCTAGAACTTCTCATCTCCCCGGCAACTGATGTTCTTCTCGATAGCTCACTATTTAAAACGGAACATTCTACTTATAGACAGGAATGTAAACTTTGACTGCGAGAACCTTCACTGTCAAAGCCGCAATAATGGCATGCTGAGCACAAAGTGGAAATACGGACAGTGCTGTTTGATGTGGGTGAGGTTTCAGAAAACATCCTTGTGAAAATTTGGATGAAAAATAAAGAAGAAAAAGAAGTGGTTTTCAATTGTGGCCCAACGACAAAGCGGCGAAAGCCAAGAATAACCAAGCTGTTCCTCACTGGGCCAGACGGGCTGGCAGGCGACAGAAAAGAGGGGCGCTGAGAATCCCCCTGACCACACCCTAACCACCAGCGACAAAGAATGTGGGTAAAAAGAAACAGACATACAGACAGAAAGAAAGTAAGACAGAAAGTTGATTGGAAAGAGCACGGAGATTCTTGTTGTTTTCCGTCATTCTCAGGCCTTAACCACACGACACACGCAGAGGGGCCACAGTAAAGGACGGGGCCCCATATGAAACACAGCGCTCTCAGCATTGATCTCCTTCAAAGAGCTCATGTTAACCGCTCTCGTTTACCGCACAGCTCTCGCAGTGTATAGATGACAGTTCAGTCTTAAATTGGGGTCACATTTACTGTTATTTGGCAATTTTCACCACCAAAATCCAGTTATTTCTATCCACCTTATTTTGCAATGCGAAAGTAAGCTGTTTGTGTGTGAGACTTTCAATAATTCGGCACTACATAGAATATAACAGAAACACTATTTGTGCAACAAGCCAATGCAATTATGATTATAATAAGATTTACCTTGTATTGTGCAAAACAGTAAAACATATAGGACATGTACGATAAAAAAAGGCGTAGAAACTATTTTCACAAAGAATCGGCAAGTAATGCATTTGTAAGCAGAAATACTTCTTCTTGAACTCTAATCTATTTACTACTTAAATTTTTTTTTTTTACAGTATATATTAATGCCACCATTTCTTTCATTATGCAAGCTCTATTGTTATTGCAGTTAAAAATGTTCCAGAAGTAACAACCTGACGTCACGCCAACTTAATCTCTGATGTAGCTAATTGATATGAATTAATGCAAAATATATATTACAAGATGGCAAATTCGTAAAAATTGCCCCAACTAACCCCACCACTTGCACATTTCTTCATGAAATGTTATTAGACATTTTACTTTAATCCTATATATACATTTATTTAGTGATTGTTTTATTCATTAATTTAAGGAAACCTTATGCAGTTCTAAAACTCTAATATTACTAAAAGTTAATTGTTTGTTTTTAAGCATGGTTGACATGTGATTTGAAATCACTTCTGTACTTTGATAAGCTTGTCACATCAGTATCAATATTGTGCAATTAGCTGATTTTGCCCAGAAATTAAAAGGCAACGAGGCATGAAATCATAAATCAAATTATAAAAGTACAAATGAAAAAGCTTTTCGGAATCACTTCCAACTATATATATATATATACTGTATATATATATTAAATAAAGGAGTTTGTTTGTCAGTTCTTGACATCAAATAAATGAAAGAAAAGCAGAGGTAAATGTCACTTTTATGCAGCATATTATTGATTATTATAGTTACCTTAAATATTACAATATTAGATTTGACCAACAGTTTAACACAAATCTCAATCTCTTATTCCACTTATATTATTACTAGAGCACAACAGTGATACATATATGATTGAGGGCCCCACAGTGGAGCTGCACGAGTGGCCACGTGAGCCCAGGCATGGAGGAGATTTGTTCTCCTGCACCTGGTAAAATATCCCTCCCTGCATGACCAGGCCTGCTGCATGAGGAATGAACTGTGTAGGTGAGGTTATGAAGGTTATGAAGGTGAGAGTTAGATTAGATCCAGAGCTCTCCAGAGGTGTTAAAGCCCTGAGGGGAAGAGATGACAATTAAAAACAGGCTCTAGCCTTTCAGAAGAGGAAGGGAGAGAAATAATAGACGAGTGACAGAGAGGGCTAATGTTGCCTGCTGAAACTTTGAACAGTATCATTCTCCTGAAGTGTAGTTTAGTGTAAATAACCTTTGCATCGGCTTGCCAGAAGTGATGTCAGCTCAAGTATCATAACACTGGAGATGAAGGTCAGATTCACAAAGATTTAAAGTCGAGATGAAACGGCTGTCGCAACCCTTTTCATTTCTGTACTCTGACATATTTATGAGTGAAATTTGATATTCAACAACAATATGTTTTTAACCATCAAGAATTGGTTGGAGGGGTTTCCATCACATGGAAATGATAGTGGTGGAAATTATATGTGTGAGTTTGTTTTTTTAATAAGCATTGCAATAAGCAAGTGTTTTATGTCTCTTATATTAGACACAATTAAATATAATTAATTTTCACACTTTTTTTTTTTATGAAAAAAGCTTGATTTTAAAAACAATGCACAATAAACATACTCTGCATAGTGATTTTTTATACTGATTTAGGCCTAATTTTCTTCTCCTTTATAAACAATTATATAAACAAAAAAAACAAAAAAAAAATACTGTTAAAAAAGTTAAAACCCCCACAATAAATTAGCTTTATTTCAATGTTTGTTTAGGTTATCTATAGCTTTTAATATATATTAATATATTTTAATATGTATCTCAATATTACATTTACAATTCATTTCTAATTCAATTCATCTTAATTTAAAAACAATTCTAGTTTATACATATATATATATGTACGTTGGCAGCCAAAAGTTTGGAAAAAGTCTCTTATGCTTATCAATTTATTAACATTTATATATTTACATCATATTATATTGATTTGTATCAATAGTATGTAGATTTTTGATTGTGTGTGTGTGTGTGTGTTTGTGTGAATATTTCCATGTTTTCAATACATTTAACAAAGGCAAAACAATGAAATATGTAGCTCAAGTTATTAAAAAGCAACAAAAGTTAAAGATAGGACGGTTTTCCAGAAAATCTTTTGAAGTGTTGAAGAAAAAAATGTGTTGAAGAGACACTGTTATAGTATGCTATAGTCTACACACTCTGTCTTTCTCTTTCACTCTCTCTCTTTTGCTCTGTGTTTCTCACTCCCTCAGCGTAGTTTGGCACTCGCAAACAGGCCATCCTTGTGTGGACAAAGCAACTGCCGCACGGCCCGCGGGCTGATCCCATGACCCCTGACGACATGGGAAAGTGTTCCTCTCAGCTGCCGGCCGCGAGGCTCTCCTGAGAAACACGCACTTCACATCCACAACACGGCAGCTTCACTGTAACACATTATCTCTGCCACCACCTTCTGCAGAGCAAAATGTCAGAGGACTCATTAGTGATGACTGTATGGGCCCACTGTACCCGGTGAAGGACCGTCGTGCAGCGCTGCGTCCCGCCGTACTGGCTATTCTGGTCGCATGTTTTTTTTTTCATGTGGTTCTCACAGCGGCTGGGGTTTTAGGAATTTGTGGTATCTGGGACCTCCGCTAGCGTTTGAGACGTGATTGAGCGCAGGCCTGGTGGTTCCCATGTCACAGGACTGACAGCAGTGTGGGGAGTTTGTCACCGGCTGTGTGCCCTCTGACTGTCTGAGCCCCGCTGTGGCACTGCCCTCTCAGCTGCTAACAGAGACAAACACACACTCACACACCAAAATCATTATCACATAGCACTGGCCGATAAACTAACAGCATGAAAAATGCAAATTTTGCTTAGACTCAAAAACAAATGAATAAATAAATAAACCAAAAAATAAGAGGGTAAAATCTTGAATGCTTAAATGTGATTTGTCAGCATTGAATAATTATTCATTATACTTTACGTATCAATTATTATATTGTATTACTAAACATAATACATTATTAAAATAAATGATAATTTACCAAAAAAAAGTATGCATATATATATATATATATATATATACACACACACACACACAGTAAATATATTTATAAAATTTAAATATTTTATTATTTTAAGGAAATTGGAATGCTAACCTGGACATATTGTAGTATATTATACTGTATAGCCATTTTATAGTATTTTATTAGATTAGATTTTTATTTATTTATTTGCAACATCTGATACATAAACTGATATACATGTATTTATATGAACGTATTTATATAGGTTATTGTGCATTTTACTCCAGTGAATATTTCTCAAGGTTGGTTTATTTTTGAAAGTCTACTTATGTGTTTTATTAATTTATTTTATTTAAAATATATATCTCTATTTTTATCAACTTTAATTAGCTACTTTCACATTCACAGAGTTCACTTATTGTCACAATATAATACAATTTTATAGGAAGCACTAAATACTTGCATAGTCCACACAATAAAAACATGATAACACAATTCAAATAAACAAACAAACAAAAAAAACAATATATGAATAAATATATATGAATATATGAATAAATTCTACATACACTTTTGGGCAAATAGCCTAATATGTTGTGACACCTTATATGTGTTAATATATGACAACTTTCCCTGCGACTTTGTGACTATTACAAAATTATTTAAAAGCTTGGAGGGTAAATTTCAAAATGGCATAAAACATTATAACATTGTGCATGATTGATATAAAATAGTACAAAAGGCCACTTTTCTCTAAAATCTAAAAAAGTAAGACAAATTGAATGAGCATGGCGAGTGTTCCTGATCCTCCCCCTCGTCCTCTGACCTCCTCCTCTCCCTCCTTCCTCACACTGCTTGTTTTCTCTCCTTCATTGATCAGATGAGACTCACAGATGCTCAGGCAGTAAGAGGGACATGCAGACCTGCCATTGTGTGCTAATTGGTAAAGGCAGAGCCGTACCTTTCATCAGACATGTGGCATGGGGAGTGCTCTCTCATATTCACAGCTGACTCCAGTTAATATTTCATAGCAAACAAATGGGGACACATTCAAGCCTGACGGGTGGAAATGGGGTGCATGGTTTAAAGGGGTGTAATTACCCCAATTACGCTGCTGTCGGCGCCGGGTCAAACACACCGGCCTGTCAGAGACGAGAGCGCTCGCCTCTGCACCTTTCCTTACTCCCTAATCCTGATCCTCTTAATCTCAATCACTTTAATGAGATACTTGCTTAGTAGGGATCTGCATTCACATGCACTGGATATCACACTCAAAGAGCACTTTTTACAACAAGGTGCCATTTTTTAGCATTAGTTAATGTATAAACTAACATGAATGAACAATTTTGCATTTATTTCACTATTTATTAGTCTTTGTTTATGTTAGTTAATGAAAAAACAGTTCTTTATTGTTTGTTCAAGCTCCCAGTGCATTAACTAATGTTAACAAACAGTGCTTGTGCATTTTTAAGAATGCATTAGTAAATGCTGAAATTACCATTAGCCAAGATTAACATTCTGTAGAAGTATTGTTTATATCATGTTTAGTAAAGGTATTAACTAATGTTAACTAATGAACCTTATTGTAAAGTGTAACCATTATTCCTGAATTATATTATACTATTCAGTATTCTCATGAAGCTTTGCTCATTATTAACCCAGAAATGTTGATGTATACATTAGATTTCTTTGTCCATTAAAGTTCTTGAAAATGATCAATATCTGGTTTGTGAATTAATTGTTATTTTGAATCATGTCTTTTCAGTGTTGATTCAGTTCAGAGCCTTCAGTCTGAATGATTCATTCACGAATCAGACTAATCGTTTTTCAATTTTCAAAAAATCTGTTTGTATATGATACTTTTATGATGCCTTTGCATATTTTTGTCTCCATTGCAACAAAGCAACATTGCAGTTTCATGAAAAAGAGCAGCTAGTGCATCGTTCAAAATATCTTCTTTTGGGTTGCACAGAAGAAAGAAACTCCCCAGGTTTGCAACAACATGAAGATGAATACATTTTGACATTTATCATTTTTTGTTGAATAATTCTATTCTGATTTATGATTAATCAATCTATTTTTTAGTTATCACAGCAAGAAGTCATAACGGGAATAGTGTAAGGATGCCTTAAACCGAACTCAGCCAAAAGAGCGCCGTGCGGAATAAAAATAGCAAGCGGAAAGGCAGATGAGAGTGAAGGAGCAGGAACGTCTGTCTTTGATGTAAATGAAAGGCCGGAATGATTGTGATGGGATGAAATTGGTGCTCTGTGGGGAACGCCATAGGGTACACTCCGACTGAATGGGAGCCAGACCGAATACTAGAACACGATCCGTCAGATAAAAGGGTGTGGTGAGGAGACAGATAAGCGGAGTGGGACGTGTGTGACGATGCATGCTTGTGTTCGAGTCAGTTTTACTCTGCCAACATTCTAATAATAGTGTTTCATACGTTTTGTTTCAAAACTTTTCATTAGAAGGGTTAGAGTTCGATTTAGGGTTGGTCTCGACACACACACAAACCCATGAACTTTTCATGCCCTACCTGATGCATAATACAGAAATTGCACGATTCAGCTGAAATTGCCATTTGAAATCTGATTAACTTCTGTGTAATCCAGAAATTGCAGAGCGGCCAGACAGGCTCTTCTTGTTGAACAAAGTTTTGTGGGACAGAATTTACACAGATAATCAAAAGTCTGCCTATTTGAGACTAATTTAGGATCATCATAGCTTTTATAATTATATGGCCTGTGGTATGTCCCTGTTTAGATAGTTAGATAAACGTGTGTGCAAATGTGGGTTTACACAACGATAGATCATCAACAACTCACCAAGGCTGCATTAATTTGATAAACAATACAAAAGCAGTATGAAAGCAATATTTTGAAATATTAAATTTTAAATGTCCTTTATTACTGTGATGCAAAGCTTATTTTCAGCGTTATTACTCCAGTTTTCAGTGCTTGATACTTCAGAAGTCATTCTGATATACTGATATGCTACTTAAGAAACTTTTCTTATAATTGTAAAAGTTAAATACAACTTACACTACCATTCAAAAACTAACCAACTAAACAGAAAAATTAAATATAAAGAATTATAGTAAAAAAGTAAAAACAAGCGAACAAATCAGCAAAGATGCATTACTGTTAATACTGTTTAAAAAAAAAAACATTTCTATTTTAAATACATGTTTTTCCTTTGAACTTGTACTAAAGAAGACCTGATAACAATTTTGATAATTTCAAATAAATGTAGCCTTGGTGATCAGAACAGACTTCTTTCAAAAGCGTTTTTTTTTCTTTTTCTTTTTTTATTCTGATTAATTCGAATCAAATGTTTATTTTTATATTTTGTAAATTCTAGTTAAACATAAAATTATTTTAAATGTTACAGAATATTCATACATTAATTTTTCTTTTATTAACTTGCAGTGCAAGGGTGTTGACGGTGAGCAGTCCATTGTACTTGGTGTTAAATTGACACTTGTGTGCATTAAGTTTACATTTGGTCCTTGGTGTGCGTGCCTTGGATTTGAGTGTCGGGGCTGTGCAAGTGTTAACAGCATGTGTGTATGTGTCTGTGTGCATGTCCACTGGCCTGCTGCATATGAATGGTTCTGAACACTGATGGTCAGGTGGCCAGGCCTGCAGACAGGTGGTCACACACAGGCACTAATTGTGCTGAAGGTCAAGACGTGCACTCACACCACAGCACGAGAGAAAGCGAAAGAAAGAGAGAGAGAGATGGAGAAAAGAAAAAGAGAGAAGGGGGACGAGGGATGGACGGATGGGGGAGTGTGTGTTCGCTCACAGGCTGTCTGTAGATCACTGGCCGCTTGACCGTGTTGAGCACTAATGGAGCTGGCAGGGCGGAATCAATTATTGGCCAGTGTGGATTTTCCCACAGGCTAGAGCTTGGGAAAGCCGGAGAGCTCCTCGGCCAAGACAGCTGGCACAGAGCAGCCACTGGGAAAAGAGCCGGTGCCCCCGAAACAAGGACCTTTCTCTCTGATACATTTGTGACAGACCATTAGTTATGTTTCTTACACCCTGAGCTAAACCTCATCACCACTGCCATCTTCAACTCACTTTAAAACATCTAAGGTTTAAGTGATTGTGACTTAGAAGTCGCTTTGCCTTGACTGTACCATAGTACCTACAATTCATCACTGCTCTTTACTCTGTGCCGTCCTGTGCAAAGTGAAAACAATGAAACGGTCGGAAAAGTAATAAACAGCAACAGAAAACATTCACTGATGAAAAAACAGTTATTTGGGATAGACAGTATTAGTGACATGGGGTGACATTTTCATATTATGTATTTATTTTATATATTAATTTTGTTATTATTGTGAAAGTTCAATAACTAATTTAATATAAATTAATTAATTAAATACAGTACTTATTTATTTATTTTCATTTTATTTGACTAGAACTGATTCACTGCTTATTAATATTTTAGAAAACCAATCCTCCAATGCACAATGTAGAAATGTAGACAAAAATGAAAAATAATAAATAAATAAATAAATAAACAAGATTTATATCTGTTTATATATATATATATATATATATGTATATAATAGATAATTTGACCTTTTAATGACAAGGCAAAGTTAGTTTAGGTTGTAAAAAGCATGGGGTCAAAATCATTGTTATGTATTATTAATAAATAATTGATGATATTTTTAAACAAGGTGACCTTTAAAAAGAAAAGTATTTAAAAGCACTCACTCGCATGCTTTCAAGGTAAAAAAAAAAATATATATATATATATATATTTATTTTTTTTATTTTATTTAATGGTTGCACCACATGACATCACACCACGTGTCATTCTTTATCATTGACTTGTTTTTCATTGACACTAATGTAATGTTTAATATATATATGGAATTAATATAGGAATATTTATAAGCTTCTGACCTATCAGAACGAAGCGTTCCAGAGAGCCAAGTAATAATATCAGTGTCAATTTTCTGAAACATTTTACATCATTGTTTTTCGAGACCCATCAGCCTTTAAGCAGTGAGAGGCGAAAAGTTTTGATGTCTTTTAGACTTTTCCGCCCATTCAGACGCTGGTCTGGAGCTCATGTGAGTCTCAGCATCACACCGAGGGCTCTGAATGGCCCTGTGAGGGATCAGGGCCCTCTGAGTGATGTCATGTGTCACTCTGCGCACGAGGAGAGGGGACGTGGCGAGCGGTTGGGGCCATTGTGCAGCTGAACCGGACCTTAGGGGGGCTTTCAATAGCAACAGGCCAGTGACACAACCTCAGTCGAATGGGTAAACCAGACAGATTGAAAGAAAAGGGGACAAGTGGACAGATAGACGGGGAGAGAGAGATGTGTTTATGTGTCAGTGTGCGGAGGGCTGAAAGTATAATTTCACCACTTGGTTTCAGTTTATCCGAGACTCCCTCAAGACATGTGACAGTGATGCCAGTCACACAACCATCATCACGCATATTAAAAACACATACATTTCATGCTCAAACAAACACACATATGCACATGAGCAGACATTAGTGACTTGCATACACTTCTGTTCAAATATTTGGGCTTTAGTAAGATTTTTTATTATTATTATTTAATTAATACTTTTATGGTTGAAGCCTGTTTCCTTCACTGAATAAAAAATATTAAAAAGTTAACTGCACCTTTTTTTCCAGCCTTTTTTTAAATCAGAATTGTGAGATACAAAATCAGAGCATGTTTTAAATTCAGTATTGTGCAATATAACATCGCACTGCATGCATATAAAATCATAGTTGGAAGAAAAAAAACTTTTAACCCACAATTCTGAGAAAGTCAGACTTGCAAGATATAGTCACACTTCTGGGAAATAAATTCAGAGCTGAGAGTCCTGACTTTTTTTTTTCTTAGAATTTCAAGTTTATATAAATTGTGGCTTTTTTCCTTCTGAATTACAAGTTGCGAGTCACACAGTTGTGAGTTCAGTCAAAATTGTATGTATATTAAAAATACCAAAATGTATATTAACAAACAGCAAGTGACACCCTTACACATTTAAACACTCTGTAGTAAAAAAACATAAACAGTATTTTGTTGTAAAATGTTCTCCAATAAAATTTGCAAGTCAATAGTTTTACAATTTAAAAAAGAATACTTTTAATGTGCGTATGGGTCAAAGAGAAAAAAAAACAACAACAACAAAAAACTGTTTAACCATTGCAACAATAAGTGTAATGATTTAAATTGTTGTTGACATAGTAACATTATTTTTAATAACATTTTTACATTTTATTCTCCAAAAACAAATGTAAAACACTTACATTTATTTGTGCTTTCTATGGACATAAAATAACTTTTATGAATTTCTTTTGATGCTGACATCTTAACGTCTTTATAAATGCAACCCTTCTGCATGATATGATACAGTACATCAGTGTTTAATAATTTGTTGTGTTGTCTGTGAGCTCATGTGGTCTTCATGTCACCTGTGCTCAGCGTTCAGCGCTCACAGCCAGAGGCTTCTGGAAGGAGCAACAGTGAGTCATTTTCCATCTGCACAACAAAAATACATACACACACTCACACAGCAAACAGAAGTGATCAAATGAAGTTACAGCTGCCATAACTTAAAATGTGATTGTGTGTGTGGTGGCAGATACAAAAGTGTTTCTGAGAGGACTGTGAGAGAAGTGTAACGAGTGTGTTGTTTGTTTGACATTGTAGGAGGTGACGGTGAATACCTGATGTTTATTTTTAAGGGGGCTGGGGTGTGTGTTTGTGTGCGAGAAAGTTTGTTTATCAGAGAGGTGATGAACGAACCAGACTATGTTTGTGTGTGTGTGTGTGTTAAGAGGTTGAGACGAGTCGTAAAACGTGTGACCAGCAAGATGTGTGTGTGTGCCCTGAGGTAAAGTGACACAGACAGGCCCTGACAGAGCACAGGATCCACAGATGTCTGACTGACAGATCTGTGAGCTCTGTAACTGAGCCTTTACTCTAGACGAGACGCCGATGGCAGTGATTTACCACAGACCACGTTCTGTAACGGTTACTGGCCAGCAGCAATATACAAAACCCATCAATGGAAACTCATTCATCCGTTACATCATAAAGACCTACATTCAAATGTTTGTTTATAAACAACACCAACAAAAAATGCAAATTCTGATTTGATGTTGTTTTAAACTGTTTCCCATAGAAAACTAATTTTGATATATTATTAGTTTTAGAAATCTTTGTAGTCTGTAAGTCTCACTGTGAACTTAAATATGCAAACTAGCTTCATTTCAGAATAAGCATCACTAAAAACAAAGATAACTTGCAACCTAATTTTATTATAACCATTAAATCTTGAGTCTTTTGAACGATTTGATAGCCGTCGAATTCTGAGACTTCGTTCAGGCGCCAGTAATTGTTACAGAAGCGGAGGGTGCCATCCAGGTTTGGTAACAGGACGATCGGGCTGCCTCTGCTCCGTCTTTTGGGCGGGCGGATAGATGTGAATCCATCCCATCTTGGAGACTTTGCCACAGTTCTTTTGGTTTTAGTCTGTCTCGGTTTGTTCTGTTACTTCATGGCATCCCAGACAGACTGGATGATGATCAGATCAGATCTCTGTGTGGAGCACTGGCTGTTATCAGACTCCTTGTGCAGACAATAAAATCACTGCATTATTACAATAAATTAAAAAAACTATGTTTGGAAATGTAAACCGATATTTCCAACTGACACGCTACTGCAAAAGATAGAAATAACTGACTTTAAACTATTTTTTGTTGCTGAAAATACTAGTGACCAAAGACTTTTGCACAGTACTGTATATATATATATATATATATATATACAGTAGTCAACATTTGAAGCGGATCAAAACCTTTCATCAAAGATGTCCTAAGACCAGAATAGGTATTGTTTTTGATTTTAGGATAACTTTGATGAAAGGTTTTGATCCACTTCGAATGTTGACTACTGTATATATATTTATATAAACTGTACAATATTTTATGCCATTTTTATTTTTTATATTTTACTAGGTTCTAGGTTCAAAAGAAAAATTTACAATGAAAGTGTGTTTGTTCAGCACTTATCACTTTCACTGAGCAGCATGCACATTCTTCAAAATTTCTTCATTCTGGTTCGACAAAAGACAGCAAGAGATTTGACACAAACATGTGAACTAGATCCGTCTGAACGCACAGGCCTGTGTAAGACTGACATGTTTCGTTCTTCTCATCACCGAAACTGTTATGAAAACAATCCTCCACCGCTCATATGCTTGCTCAACAATAACAAGCACACCAAAGCGAAGCCCTCCACCAAAACACCAGCACCCCCCCCCACACACACAGGCCCGGGGTCCACAATTAACAAGCATTCTTTCAAGGACTCCTGTTATTCAACTCAGTGAAGCAGGCCTTTGTTCCACACACGCATTATCCCACACTCCTCCACATCTGTTTTTATTTCTTCTCTGTCTGCGAACCTCCACACACTCACAAACACGCACTCTCTCGTCTCCTCTCGACAGTCCCGACAGGCAAAATGTCCTGAAACCTGACGCCCCCACCCAGCGCGCCTCCCTGCGTCTCTCCTCCCTTCTGCTGTCCCCTCGTTCCTGCAGTTGCTGAATGTCAGGTATAAGGTGTCAGGATGGTGTGCGCACAGGATGCATCGGGGCATGTGAGCGCGGCTGCTGCTGCCGGCTCCCAGAGTTGACGTAGTAAACCAATCCGGGCGAGCCGCTGCGCCGAGGGGCCCAAGGGATTAACAGGGGAAGTGGCTGCCACACACACACGCATACAAACACACACAAGTGGAGCGCCAGTGGGAGGGAGAGCGCTGGCCGAGCAGCGCTCACACGGAGATTGGGTTACAGCCGAATTAGATCAGAGCTGTGGGAACCAGCACCTCGTCAGGCGCACACACGTACACTCACACACGTGTGCACACATGGCCGAGCTATGGCCTGTGCTATGTACACAAACACACTCTGACGGGATCGTCACACACACAAGCATTAACATGCATGGCCGTAGACATAAACACACCTGCATGGCGCACATCCACCAACTGAAGACCTTTATTAGATCACATATGTGTGTGTATGTGATCATAACAGAAAGCATTTCTTATAGCAGGGATTTTTTCATTTTTACCGGGGGTCCCGGGGCGCTAATGGGCCCTTAAGGAGGAGGTCCTCAGAAGTATTCATGATAAAAAAAAATTATTAATGTGTAAAATGTAAATTATATATTAATATATATGCACATTTTCAAAGTATGTATACGTATAACAACAAGTCTAATCTTAGTCTACATTTATTAGATTAAAAATACAGTTTTAAAAATACTAATATTATTAGAATTTAAGATATATTTTTTATTAAAATATTATAAAATGTAATTTATTTCTGTGATGCAAAGCTTAATTATTTTAAATTGTCAGATGAATTGTTCTTAATTGTTTTAAATCGATATAATATTTTGAAATGTTATTAATTTTACTAATTCTTGATCAAACAAATGTAGTGTATATAGTGTACATTTTAATAATCAGAATTTAATTATTGAAAATATAAATATACTGACATTTTTACAATTTTTTCAAATATAAATTATTTCTTTAGAATTTTATATTATATACACATATATAAAATATGTAAAGCTGAAAATGTTAAAATATTTTTAAATAGAAATAAGTTATTTTAAATTCTAATAAAATTCTAATTCTAATAATATTTGTATTTTTAATACTGGATTATATATATATATATATATATATATATATATATATATATATAATTATAATTATTTTATTTTATTTTAATTCTGTAATTATTTTCATTATTTTTATTTATTATTAGAATACTAAGAAAACAATACTACAGTAAGATAAGTTAAAATAAGTTTGAATGTATTTCATATTAACAGTGGCATTAATTGACTAGTGTTTATATATGTGTTGTTTATTAGTAGTGCAGGCACTAGAGTCATCTGAAGTGTGTGTGAGGTGTCGGGCATCAGTCCTGTCCTTAACTTCATGTTGAGTAGGAAAAACAGGGCTGGAATAAAAGGGTACGGGGGAGGAGGCGGTGTGGACTGAGCGAACTTGACAACTTTATTTCCTCCTTTTTCACATGCTAATGCCCCCAGTGTGCCAGTGCAGGGGAGCGACGGCTCTTCAAAACTGACCCCCGTGATTCACAATACTGAACATCCTTCCAGCGTGTGAACCGAAGCTGCTTTTGTGACACAGGCCAAGAAATTCCTCCCAAACGAATATTTAACAGACAGATCTCTCACATCGCTCACATCTTTTCTCACAAAAGCAGCAGAGTCCATGGAAAAGAAATGAAACAGCAGCATTCATGATTCCTCGTAAGTCACACAGAAGAGAATATGATGATATTACTGCTGAACACATCCGGCCCTTCTCATCAAACTCACAATTAAATAAGACACATTCAGACAAGCTCATTTCCACCACATAAAACAAATCAAGATTTGGTACATCAAAATTATATCATGGAATGTTCCTAATTTTGACATCCTATTTATGAATGGAAATCTTGAAATAAAACTGCTGAAATAATTTAACTTTTTAAAAATCTATTTTCCACATTTATTCCATAATTTAAGCTGTGGCATCTCAAAACAATTTAAGTACTTTTTAAACTCCACTAGGCAATACCACCAGGCAGCTTCATTGTTATGATATAAAAAATATTAATTAAAAAATAATATATATATATATATATATATATATATATATATATATATTCACATATATATAAGTCACAGAAAATTACATTTGAATAAATTTTAACTAAACATATTGGTTTTACCATAAGAAATGACTTTATATCCCAAAATTTGTATTTTTATAAAACAATACAGACGTTTCATCTAATTATTATATAATTACTCTAATATTTCATCTATTCATTTCATCTCAGAATTTACACTTGTTCCATTATATCTTTGTAATCTCATAAATTTGAGTCAATCTCAGTGTCTTATGATCTGTCTTATATTTTCTTAAGTTGCTTATTACAGTGTATACTGTAATAAGCAACTTGTACAATATGTACAACATTCAAATGATGTACATATTATAATGCAGCTGTTAAAGATTAATAATCAATACCAGCATACATAAACAACGAGATTAATGTCTTGACAATTAATTGCTGCATTACATTTCTTTCTCTGACCCCTAAAATGACTTTAACTGCTGTGAGCTAATAAACTAATAAGCTGATTCAATAGTATTTTACTGATTTTAAACACACACAAACTGACTTTGTTTATCAGATCAGTTTGAAAGCTAACAATTTTATGTAGGAGGTGAAGAATTATTTTAAACTCTATTTATTTTTCATGTTTTATACATTACACAAAGGAATCTGTATCCTGAATAACCCCTGAAGTCCCCAAAATCCCAGCACCCACAAGCCCTAGCACTCCAGCTGAGATTGTTCTTCAAGTTAACACCTGTGATCCGTCCCACCTGCCTCTGACGACATGGGAGGTCCTGGCGATAATCTCCTCACATACCTTCAAAACTGCCCCGTCCTCTATCTGACCTCATCAGCTCCTGTGAAACTATGCCGTCACAGAGGACACAACCGCATGCAACAGGAGACACAAAAGAGAGGGAAACCGACCGCAAGCATTCACTCCTGCCCTCAATAAACGGCAGCCACAGGCCACCGTCAGCTGCAGCTGTGACCGCACCATTACCTGCTGCTCTTTAATTTGCCCGACCACACTTTAGAAAGAAATATGACAGCAGACAATAGCAATAGGACATAGAGAGAAAGAGAAAGAGGGAACGCAACCGGTGCGCTGCTCAGAGGATCCGGTTTCAGGCGCTGACGGGCCAAGCCAGAGGGTCGGAGCATGGGAACAGGCAAAAAGAAGGTCCTGTGTCAATAAGGGACAGTGGTCGGGCACAATGGGGCCAGCTTCACACAACAGCACTGACAGACACTCACACAAAAGCAGCCATCCATTCTCACACAGCCAGCAGAATGAGCCAGTGTGTGGCTGCCCAGGGGCATGTTTGAACAGTGCGCACACACACACTCACACCGTGCATAAACAAACACACACACTCGTATACACAAACATTCACTCCGATGAATGAACTTGGCCAAACAAATATACTAGCAAATATATTCCAAAACTAATTTTAGGCCTTTAGGCCCAAAATCAACCAAGACAGATAGATAAATAGATAGCTCAGTGTTTTACTTTTATTCATACACACACATATACGTTTATGCATATATATATATATATATATATATATACATTTATTCATGCTATTCATACATTATGTATGCTAAGACTGCTAAAATGTATTCATATATATGTAGGAATATATAAAACTGAATATAAACATTGGATTAAATTGCTGTAACACAGACAATAAGCGTGAAACTCACCTGTATGATTGCCATATGAAAAGATCTGCCAACTAAAGGTTGACCTTGATATTTTTTTCATTCTTTATATTTTTAGTTGTTATCTATATAAAGTATACCTACAGGTGGTTTTAGGGGGTATTGATTGATAATGAAATAATTTTGTAAAAATAAAAAGAAATAAAGAAAGAATTAACAAACTATGGCGAAACGTTATCCGACGTTGCGAAAGAAAGTGATCGTCTGCCATCTTCTGGACAGAAGTGGGACTCCACGAAGAGTTAAACTGTCGGTCTATCTTCAGTCCTCTGTCACTATCATAATTTAAAACTACATGTAAACACGTAATGTACAATCAAGGCGACATGCATACAACAAATCCGCAAATTAGTGTGTGTGTGTGTGTGTGTGTGTGTGTGTGTGTGTTTGAGCGCGCGTTTTTGCTACAAATGAGGGTATATCTGTATATGTCATGGGTATGACATAGCCTAGTTATTACAAGGAGAAGGGGACTTTACAGGGCATTACCCCAAGTCCCCGCTTATTCACACAGAATTAAGTTTTTGGAAAACCTAAAAATGGTTGTAGTTTCCTGTAAAAGGGTAACGTTAGGTAGGGTTGGTGTAGAACAACGTAGACTACAGTGTATAAGGTATAAAAACCACTACGCCTAAATTTTTCACAAAACCTGTGTGTGTGTGTGTGTGTGTGTGTGTGTGTGTCTAACGTTAGTAGCGAAATTGGAACAATTGACACTTCACTGCTACTTTCTTTTTGAATTTTACACTAAACTAAAACATTGGTGACCGATCCATTAGACGAAATTAAATAAGTTATTTTTTTCTGTGCTTTAAACGTCAATAAGTAAATAAATAAATAACGTCTTGTCGATAAATTTAACAAAACACAATTTTCGGAGAACGTCCACTAGATGGCAATGCAGTCTGATGCAGAAGTGATGACGGCGCGAGGAGATGATGAAACGTAAACTAGAGAATCACGTGCACGCCTCACCACCAGAGCCGCTGCAATCTGAAGAGGAACATCCCTGGGCTCTCACATAAACACCAGACCTTTGAGGGGGTTTCCTATAACAGCTTCCTCTATCTGACTGACCTCACAGTTCAAAAGTATTCACGAGATGATGAACATTAGTTATGTAATTTTGCAAGTTTACATGAAAAGTGAAAAAAATAAGGAAATATGAACATATCAAATCTTCAAGTTTGGTTCACATACGTTTAGAGGAAGTTGAGACTTCAGTTGCAAAGTGCAGGAAAAACACATATTACATTTAATACAGATAATGCTTATTAATGTGCATATGCAAGTGTGAGCGCATTTACTTTAATAATAACATGTTTGTATCTGATACTCCAAAAACTTTGTGATAATGTGCTTTTTTGGCTTTGTTAGTATCTATGCGTGTAACCTACAATGCCACTCCACTAATCTTGCGGTTTTGGGCTTTATTTTTAATATATCTTTTATATAACAAGGCTTAACAACATAGAATCCAACAAAACTGCATTAGAAAAATGCATATCCGTATGCATGTGTTAAATTTAGGAGTCAACGCTGGTAAATTTATAAATGACAAGATATGACGGCGTACCCTTTAGCACCCTCAAAACCTCCCCCGATTAGTGCAATAAGACAGTACAGCACAGAGAAATATCAAAGTTTTATTTTAAAATTTATAATAGAGGAACAGTAGTACAATTGAAAGAGAAGGAAAATGTATTCATTTGAATTCTTGAAAAAACATCAAAAGAATAACCTGATTTGATTTGTGTTTGAGGTGAGCCCGTGGCCCCGTTTGCATCACTGTAAGAGAGTTGAAAAATACATCTTTGAAACAGCTTTTACAAAATACAGCTGAAAAAAACCTTCATCTGTAGTGTTTTTTTTTTTCTTTTCTTTTTTGTCTGTTACGTCCATATACAGCATAAAGTCAAAGGAGTACATTAATGTGAGTTGAACAGATACACAGACAAAACAAGAAAAACAAACCGACATGATGGTGAATGTGCACATGTGAACAGAAAGTGTGAAGTTTTGTGAGAACAGTGAAAGCCAGGCCGAGGTTTTAAACCGGTTAACTGCAGCAACATGCCATCATTCAACTAATTAAATATCCATCTATCTATATCTATATATATATATTTTTTTTTTTATATAATCTTTCATATATATATATATATATATATATAAAATGAATATAATATCCCTCCCACAGTGATCTGAAGGGGAGCAATACAAACAGGATCTTCTATACAGCTTTTAAAATACACTTTCATCTCGAGTAAAGGGAAAGATAGACGATTTCTGTATCAGTATAGCACTTCAATATATCCACTGCATATGAACATAAACTCCTGCTCCAAGGAATTAACCCACAAATAATAGTTCTTATAAAATATGTGCTTAAAATAAAATAAAAAAAAACACAATGGATGAACAAAAACAAAATAAAACCTCAAAAAGGTAGGACAAATGAAACAACATAAGCATCTAAGGGTAAAGTGAATGATTGACTTTAGAATAAAAACATTTAAATCTGACGACATACACAAGCAAGGATCTACACTAAATATTTACCTGGTTCTCTTATACGTTATCTTTAACAATTAAACAACGATTTTGGTAGGACAAGTACAAATTAACAGTCTTGATTGCATTTTGGAGTCATTACATATATAGCATTAAATAATGAAATGTCAAAAGAGAAAGAAAAAAAAAAGCTCAGTATGGAATAAAACACAACAGTTTCAATTTATTTCCATCCAGACCGGCTTTGGGGAAATAAGAAATGATCAAACGCAGAACAGTAAGTGCCTGTCTATGTACTTCCATAGACCTTCCGCTCTACATCAGCACAAGCAAAAGTGTTTCCCACTCAGCAGACACACGACAAAGTCCAAATAAACCAAACCGAAATGATCGCAAGTGTTACAGGGGATCAAAAACCATGTTTGGGAGTCGATTGCAAACCACCTCTTTCCAGCTGCATTCTTCAAAAACGGTACACAGGTCGTTCAAGTGATTCAAAGTAAGCTCAGTACCACTAACCAACTCAGGAGGATCAAGAACATCAGGGTCCTTCCATCTGTACAAGTACAGCCAGTAGTTTCAACAACAACAAACGGTTTGTGTGTGTGTGTGTGTGTATGTATGTGCATTTCATAGAAAAGACCTTAAAAACAGAAAAGCATACCTGATAGGCTCCTTAGCACAACAGTGTAAAATACAAAGCTGATTAGTATAACTGAGTTGAGTAGGCTTTAGGATTATTAACATCATATACAGCTTGTAGGTCCAGTATTTAAAAATAATAATAAAAATAAAAGCGTTACAGCACCAAACGTTTCCATCATTTGGCAAAATTCAAGCTTTAAGTGAATGTCAAAATGCTTTATAAAGTGTTACTGTGATGCTGTGATTCAAATAAAGCTAGCAATATTATATTCCCCTTATATTTTAGCATTTTTTTCTTTTTCTGTTTTTTTTAATTTTTATTTTATATTTCTCTGCTTTATGTTCTCTCAGCATTTTCAGTAGTTCTGTGTCCTGCAAAAAATCTTGGTGTGCGTTCTGCTTGGCACGATCTAACAGCCCCGTATAACTTAATCATAAATATGGCTGTGGTCAATTAGAGTCACAAAACAGATTTTTGGTTCCAAGATTTGTGCAGGGAAAAGGAAAATATATATATTTATATATATATATTTCATAAAATTTTATGACAACATTTACCTAGAAAGGAAACGCGCACACACACAAAAAAAATTTTTTTTAAATAAAAATCTTCCTGTTAGCGGAATTTCTATAATGCTCCTTCTTTGTCGAGCTCCTCCTCTGAGCAAATATACGATCAGGTCTGTCAGGAAGCGCAGTTATGAACTGAAAATAAGCAGACGTACAAAAAAAACAAAAAAAAATAATAATCTAATTCTATAATTTTCATAAGACCATAATATCTTTCTTCATAAATTAAATAATTAATATTTCTTTTAATATGATTGGCCTATTATAACTCAAAAACGCTGTACACCCTCATCCCCTACAGAAAAAAAAATACATCACAGAAAAACCTGATTTTTTGTTATATATATCATTATACCTCTTTCTCTGACAGGCACACGGCCCAGACTCTGACACATAGAACAATCTTTAAATATTGGAGTCCCTCTCTAACAAAGCTATATATCTCTTTGACATAACTTCACGTGCAACAAAGAGGTTTGATAGCACTTTGGAATTGATTGTATCCCAGCTATTTTTTTTTTCTTTGCATTTTGATTCGTTTCTCTATCAGGTTATGTCTAAGTTAGTCCTTCTCGGGGGTGGCACCTGCATCACCCTCGCAGTTGGATTGGTCAATCTCATTGGGCTCCTCCCCTTCCGCCTCCATGTCCTCGTCTCCCTCTGCGGCCTCATCAAAGTCTTCGTCGCGGGCGAATTCCAGGTCCTGCATGCCCTCCAGACCCTCCTGCGTGCCTTGGTGGGAGTCCGCGCACTCCACACACACGCCGTAACGCCGAGAGCCGTGCCGTATGCCCACGCTCGCCGCCAACATGAAGATCTTCTTGCATACCATACACTTGTATTTCTTATCCTTTTTGTGAACCTGCAAATTAATGGAATGAACAGGGATATTACTGACTGAAGAAAGATGACCTTAGTGAGTATTATTAATTTTGTGAATGAAATCACCCTGTGGGAGAATATCACAAAACCTGTCAAGAATGTAATTCCAAATTTTTAAGGACATAAGAAAGATATTATATTCATTTTTTCAGGAATTTAAACATAATTATTAAGCATTTCTATTACGAAATTTTCATTAGTGTAATGCAAATAAAATATATATATATATATGAATAAAATAATATTTTGGAATTATATTATATTATATGGAATTATAACATATATAAATACATGTGTAAATAAATAAATCTAAAAGGGGGTTGGGGGGATAAAATAAAATAAAATAAAATTCTCAATTACATATTGCCCATGTCTAGCAACTGGCAAAATATGGGAAATTATATACTTTCCACTGTTATCATGTGCATATGAGTACCATTAAAAACTGCATTTTTCATTAATTATAACATCTAAGCTAACTGTTAATCATGATTTCAATAATAAATAAATAAAAAAGTTAAAACCTTGATTTTTTTGATGTCCACATATTCACGAAATTACATTGGTTGTAGCAATTTTGTCATAAATGGTCAAATTTTAAAGATTAACTGGACAATTGGACATAAACAATATATATATATATATATATATATATATATATATATATATATAAATAACAAAAAATTGTCAGAATAAGCAACTAATTACTCAATTACCAATATTATTGTTAGTGATAGCCCTATAACAGAGATAGCATATCTGATCAATGTAATATAATATTATACATTACATTTTTACACATTTTGTTTGTATAAAATAGTTTTTTTAATTAATTATAATTTTTTTTGTTTACTTTATAAAACATTTACGCTGATTTCTTAAAAACAAAACCAAAGATGAAGCTTAGAAAGCTTCAAACGAGAACATCCAAATTAATTAATGTAATTTGGGAGGAAATATGAAGGAAAATATACTCCGTTGTCCCAAAAGTACACAGTGGTTTAAAAACATGCTTTGATTTCTTGAAATAAGTACTCTTTAAATATTAGGGTGAAATGTTTTTCTGAGATTCACCCACTATAAACGCTCCTGCTTCTGTCTTACCAGGGAATGTCTCTTGACATGTTCCCGGCGAGTGAACAGTTTCCCGCAGATGTCGCAGCTGAAGGAACGCACGCCCGAGTGGATGATGAGGTGTCTCTTTAGTGTTCGCCGGTGCTTGGCAATGTAGTTACAGTGGGGACACTTCAGCTTATTGAGGGCGTTTTCAGGCGCTTCGCCTAGGAGAAACCATACAAACAAACAGATTCTCAGCACTTTTCACACCGGTTCCTGAGATATAAACAATTAAGATCTGCCAAGCCAGCAGACGCAGTTCATAATATCAGAGGCAGAATTTTCTTCAGCTCTAATTGTCAGTTTTTCTGACACATAACGTGCAAAACGTGTCTTTGTGTGGCTAAGAAGAGAAAAATTGTGTGTATAAGCGCCTATATGTACCCTAAGTGTCACCCTCACATTAAAAAAAAAAAAAAAATGCTGTGAAAGTGTGCTAGTTGCTATGGAAACCACATGCCAGAAGCCATAACTATATTAAGTCTAATGCAATTTTCTACTGAGAAACAAGCTGTATAAAATGCAAGAACTCTTTCCTTCTAACCACTATTCCTCTCCACAAAGATACATTCAGAAACAGCCTAATTGTTTGTCTGGGAGAAACTACGGTATATTGTGCATAAATTGCAATCTCTGCTTTTTGCTTCTGAAGGATTCCTCCCAACACTCAAGCTCTCTTGGGAGTGGTGTCTTGTGACAATTAGACCGGAGCTACAGCATGTGGGCTTGGGGGTGGGATTCAGCTTTGTTTGAGCCAAAATGGGCAAAACAAAGGGTCGTCAAGCAGGTTTCTAAGGGGGTGACGAGAGCCAGATCACCTGGGAATTCAATCGAAGCTCTAAACACCACCTTACGGGCTAAAGGAGACCCGACAGCAGCTGTGCCGTTCGTCTGTGTCGACAGGCTTGAAATTAAAGTTCAATCTGTTACGACGAGCTTGCTGGTACTTAAACTGGTTAACGATTAACTTGGATTCTCAATGGCCAGGTCAGAGTCGTAAGACTGCTCAACTCAAGACTGTGCAAACGACAAGACTACTGTGATCTCGCAGTAGGCTGGACGAGACCTGCTTGGCCAGATCTGAGAGAGTGGTGCTAAATGAGCTCAAGGTTTTAACCGACCCCACCCTGTAAGTGCTAAGACTGACCTCAACCCCCTGAGGAAACACTGCACTGCCTCCTAGGACTGAAATATACTCAATTATGCGAATGTAGGAACGCTTATAGCTAGTAGCTACACATCGTTGTTGTCCGAAGAAGTGACTAAATGCAAGTGTGTGAAGGGAGTTTGCAGGCATGAACATTAACTAAACTACATTAGAATGAAAACAATCCTTCCCTCTGAGTGCCGATGTTTGCAACACACTGGTGAGGTAAAGTTGCTGTACTTTCCAGCCTTAAAGGGATAGCCAAAAATGAGAATTCTGTAATTAATTACTCGCCCTCACATTGTTCCAAAGCTGTAAGACCTTTTTTGTTTATCTTCAGAACACAAACTCGTAAAAAATATATTTGATGAAATCCCAGAGATTTCTAACCCTGCATAGACAGCAATGCAACTGACATGTTCAAAATGTTTAATGGATAGCACAGTCCATACTTAAACTACAATGACAGCAGAATATCATTGGAATCCCTTTTATATTATCATCATCAGCCAATTAAAATGTATACCGCTTTAAAGAGCTTGAGCGTTTAAAATGGTAGATGACCATACCTCAGCACACTCATAATAAGGTTACTGTACATTGGTGTGGACACGTTTGTAGTGTGAACAGGCCTTTACTGTTCACTCTCATACATCAGGGATAAATCCTTGATCATTTCATACCACTGTGCGTGGATGAATTTGTAAAGATCAAGACTTTGCGTAAGGCAGCAAATCTAAATGTGTGTGTATGCGTGTGCGGAGGAGATATGATGTGTTAATAAATGGGTGAAGCCCTAACAGTGGATCGTCTTACACACTGTGGATTAGCAGGCAGGCTGGCCAAAGCTGTCAGATCCCATTGTAAGTACCTCTGCAGTGGGTCTACTCTGCCTGGGTCAATATTTGGAATGGCAGAGATGGTTGGGCTGCATTAGCAGGATTAGGGCGGGACGGCCCCTGGCAGCACTGCACCTCGGGAATCGGGGGTAGTGTGTGTGGGCATGTGTGTGTGTGTGTGTGTCGCTGCTGAAAATCAAAAATTCAACCGTCCTGTTTGGAAAGAACATTTATGGTGGCTGCGGTTATCCTGCTGCGAGAGGTGTGAGACAGAACAAACAGGGCTCATCCAAGCCCAACACAAAGTTTTATCCAAAAGTAATTTGTCTGTTCACATGTGAAAGTTACACATGACACTAGTGTTGTTATTGTTATCTTAAACTATTATTATAAATTGAAAAAAATATTAATTTAAGATTCCAATGAAATAAGATAAATATTGGACAGAAATTAAAACTTTGATATATTTTTTTATAAAAATTTAATTTAATTATTTAATATTTCAAATAAAAAAAACAGACATGCTTCTTTGGCAAATAACAAAACAATTTTAAGTACTAAAAAGGAAAGTTTAAAGTACTAAAAATCATGAAAAAGATAAAGACTTGAACTGAGTCTAAGTTTTAGTGATATTTGTTCATTTTAGTGTTATTATTTTTAAATATATTTCAATATAGTTTCTTTTTATTTTTTTAACTCATTTCACTTTCTTAAACTCAAATTAAAATGAAAAAATAAATACTCACTGGGCTGTACCTTTTTAAAAAGATACACTTTTGTATCTGTTTAGGTATGAATATGTACATGGTACCAATATGGACTTTGGGGGAACAAAGGTGTACCATTTAAAAGGTACCACCCCAGGGACAACTTTTGTTCATTTATTTTGAAAAATATACAAAAATAAGAGTTTACAAAAATAAAAGCCAATTTAAAAGTCTCTACTGTAAATCTGCATATAATTTTTCAGTGAACGGAGCTACCCATAACTTTTCTAATAGTATTATTATAAAATGTAACATGTTTATACACCATGAGTGTGTAAAAAATAAAAAAATATTTAAATAAAAAAACCTTTATTATTTTCATTAAAAAAAAAATTATTAAATTATATTACAAATTATTTCAAAAGTTGAAATTAATAGCTCATTTTTCATTATGTGTAAGATTTCAATCATTTTATTTTTTAAAGCAATCATAACACATTTACGTAATAAACTGACAGAGTTTAAGCAATAAGCAACATTGCCTTTCGCCAAAAAAAGCCCAAAGTGTGAAAAGGGAAGTGGGTAGTGAAAATGGACGCAAGTACACAGGCGTATACGTAAGCATACGTAGGCATGTGTAGGCAAACACACCGACACACGCATGCCTTGCAGGTGTGAGCCGTCAGCTCGGCACATTTAAGTGCCCTCAGGAATATGAGCTAAGTGCGTTTGAGGGCGTTTAGGAAGCCTGGGGGTAGAACGTTTCCCTCGCTTTACTTCATTATCCTGCATTAGAGGAGTCGACGACGGTTAGAGAAAGCCTCTTCTCAGAACCACGTCACTTAAGACATGATACTATACCACGCGCCGCTCTTCTTAATGGGGGCAGAGAGTTTCAAGCATGACAGCTCGGCAGGCTAGAGATTACGCAGGTTTTTGTGGTATGAGGCGAAGGGAGGGCAGACTCCCTTAATAAGAGTAGGAGAAAACGGACTGACCACTCTAATTAAAAAGAGAAGATGGTCTTGTGGCCTTGAGCTGCACAGGGCCTGAGGACAAGCATGATGCGAGACCCTGGCTGGCCGACTGCCACAGCTAAAGGTTTAGACGTGTGCACGTGGGCGAGAACGTGCTTTCATACTATTTGTTCATTTTAAGCACAATCCCAGCTTGAAAAGATGTTACAACATATCAACTAATGTTTTGTAATTCAGCTTACTGGAAAAAAGAATCTGAATTACAATACACAAGAAAATCAACAGCTACAAAAACTATAGTAAAATCGGCTGAGAATGCGATTTCATCCTGTGTGTATGGAAACGACGTAATGTAGAAAAAGTTTGTATCATTAAAAGTGTGCATTTTACACCAGATTGCAGTCAAGATAACTACTTTACTCTTTAAACAGCATCAACACCCATTGGTTGAACCTAAGTGACCTTGATGTCAGCAGAAAAGTCATTTCATTGCAAGTAGCAAATTGATAAAAGATTATAGACAAACATAATAAAAAAGACAAACATAATATTTTTAACATGCATTAGTTAACCTTGCACAGTGAAACTGACCATTAATTATTAATGATGTAAAAAGGTTCATTTTGTTCATCAATATCAAAAAATATATACTTCAAATCAACTATAAAATCAGACTTGATCTATATCATAAACACTTAAATAATGTTATACATGTAATACATTTCAGGTAATATGTTTCAGTACATGCAAGCTCTGATCAGGCCCATTTAAAAAAAAGCATGCTGTTTTTAATACAGTCCACAACATTTTGCCATTGCATAACCACATTCAAATTAATGTAAAGAACCTAAGATCTAATCGCATTCCCTAATATGAGCCATTTTTCTAATCAACTTGAATGGAAATTTACAGTCGTACGTAGACTGAAAATTTGCACAGCATGTGCTCAGCGTATCAAATTCACAAACAGAGCTAGTAGTACGATAACTTGCCATTTGGAACATGGCATGACCTCTTCCTCAAGGCTGTGTATTCTGCCTCTGACAAACACTGATTATACTACTACCAAAGGCTTCAAAGTAATGCATACTAGCCTTTGTGTGGGTGTCAGAGAGAGGTGTCAAAAACACCATTGTCATGCGTGACAAACCTAATGACAGCACTGAAGTACAGTCTACATAATAGGGCGGCGACGTTATTCAAATAACCAACCTCCAACGACCTGAAAGAGCTCAACAGACACTTCCAGCACACAAGGAAATGAAAACATTTCTCTTTGGGTGTGTTTTTAATGACACCTAAATTGGTTATGACGGATGGTTTGAATTGGACTCGGTCTGAAGAGCCTAAATAAGAGAGAAAGGCATGATGGGTAACGTACCGGCATTCTCAGAGAGGTAAGAGAAGTCCTCTCTGGTGTAGGAGGCAGACGGTTGGATGAACATGCCCTCGTCGAAACCCTCTTCCGGCTCAGGTGGGATGTTGTAGACGAAGCGCTTGGCAGTCTGTTTTTTCCGTCTTCCACTGCCCGGCTCAGGATGGGCCTCTCTCTTGACAACGACCCCAGTGCCGGGATGCGGCTCGTTCCAGACGAACACCGGCCCCGGACCCTGTGGCTCCGTCTCCGTAGACTCTGACGAGTTCTCTCCACCCCAACCGGAGCTTCCCAAAGCGCAGCCTTCTCCACCGGACACCTCTATATCACTGGGTTCATCCTTCACTTGCCCGCTGGCCTTGATGGACAGCTTGGAGAGGATGCTGGTGGCCCAGAAGTTGCTGGGCTTCTTGTCAGCACTCTGGCAGTCTTTCGCCACCGTCCGCCGCTTGTTGTAGTCGACCACCACCGAATCAGGGGCTTCCTGCTTGATGCTGATGTTGAGGGCGTCTTTGATGAAGGCGCGACAGGACTGGACCACCTCGGTCATCTGGAGGTAACTCGCCACGGACATCACCTCGATGGCATTCTGGCTGGTGAGCAAGAGGTTGCCGGAGTACAGGAAGTCCAGGATGACGGAGAAGCCCTGCACGGCCGCCACGTCTAAGTGCGTGATGGTAGTTTGGTCACAGTTCTCGCTCTTCGTCAGGCAGTAAAGGGTCTTAAAGTAGCGGCTCCCAGCCACCAGGATGTTCTTGTGCGCCTTGAACATCTGGTCGCCCACTACGATGTTGACGTCACAGAGGATGCCGCTCTTGCGCTGCTTGTCCAGCTCCTGAAGCAGCTGGTAGCAGTAGGAGTTCTCGTTGGGCTTGTTTCTGTAGTCCTCCACCTCCGGGCTCGCCGCGTCCTCTGGCCTTTCCATCTCCTAGTGGAGTGACAACAAACAAAAATGACAATCAGCATTAGTCTACAGTGTAAACATAAGTTGAAGGGCAGGTGTACGCTGACAACTCTTGACTAGAGAACTGGTTGAACAGGCTCAAAAGCTGCAGTCCTGTGAGGAAGTATAGCGGTTGTAAACCCCCCGCTCACAGGATGCGATCTCTGCGCCCTTGTTAATGCTCTTTAAGATGAGAAATATTTGGCCATTATCCCATCCCACCATCAGTCTCCATCATCTGCTCTCACAATTAAGAGAGAGAGAAAAGCGGCTGGTACCTACCAATGGGAGTGAATCTACACAATATATTTCTGGATTGCAAAGCAGATGTCCTAATCCATGCAGAAATTTATACCACCCTACATTTTTTCCCCTCCTACCACACAGCTGGGTTTTTTACTGGAGTAATTCAGATTAAATCTATTTCTCAGGGCGGAGGCCTCCCCAACCCCCCTTCTCCACACTGCTGGGCTTGTCCTGGTAGATGGGGTTATTACTGTAGCCTGATCCAGCTACAGCAGGCCCAACCAGTAGTCAGAGAGAGTGAGAGAGAGAGTGAGCAACCCCATTTCTCCACACAATGCCAGTCCTTTCCTCCAGGCTCATTGTTCACTATCGCTGCTTTAGTGCTTACACTGAAGCTTTGTGAAGAAAGCACTTACAATTCCCTAACACACTTAATGGTGAAGGTTGCAAAAGGCTTGAAAAAACACAGCTGGAATTACAAAACCAGAGCTGGAATAAAATCTAGTCATATTTTACTCACTCAAGCGTTGTGTAAAGCCTGTGTAACCCTCTTGAATACCGATTTGCTGTTCATTAAAGAACAACTCAAATTTTTTTATATTTTTCATAATTCTTAATATATATACGTTTTTTAAAATTGAAACATTATAACGGTCCTCACTGTCACTTTTAAATACATTTAAATAATTTTGTTTCATAAATACCACACCTCTGCACTGTTAATAGTGACCCAGACCTCTTAAAACAGCAAAAAATGCAACTTAAAAGTAAGGTTCATTTTGGTTTGTATACGGTTTGCGTGGTATTCCAAGGCTTTTAAAAGTCATATTATAGCTTTGTCTGAGAAAAAGACTAAAAATTAAAATAATTTGAAACTGTGGTTCACTGGCACTTTCATAACGTTTCTCTGTTTAAGCATCCTTTCAACAGTAAAACTGACTCAACAAACGGTACGCGTTTGAGATCTGTTTGACAAACAATGGCAGACATGGGCGTGTTAGGAAAACCTGTTTGAAAACCGCTTTTTGTGTGTTTCTTAGATAAAAGAGACAAGACAAGCATGAATGAGAGCTGTGGGGGGGAAAAAATAAAGAGCAATCTCCTTTTTGGGTTACATAGACGTATGGAATGAGAGTGAGCAAAGGATTTTAATAATGAGTACATTTTGTTAGAATTGTTTTTTCTTTTTTGTTAGTTACTCCTTTAAAATAATGAAAATAACAGGTTGTTTTAATGGCAGCTCCATTGAGTTCAGTAAGATCTAGTGAAGAGCAGGTTTGAAGAATGACGATGAGTTGGAGAAACAGGGGTGTTAGACAATGTCCGTTTGTGGTCTCACAATGTCCCCACAATTGTTCGCCTCTGTCTATCCAGAGTCAGTCTGACTGTGGGCCAAGCCAAGCTATGGAGGGAGGACAGATGAGGTGGCAGTCAAAAGCGGGTGTCAGGACATGCTAGTCCAGAATTAACTTCTTTTTCTTTTTCTCCCTTTCGTTCTCTCATGTACACTCACACACAGTTCATCCTTTCTCCAGATGTGCCACGTGTAAACGTATGCAAAAGAACAGAGCCTTTTCGAACATTCCCCCCATTAAACCCTGTCAAAATGAGTCTGTGGTGACAGTTTGACATTTGACATAGTCTTTTTCTTAATTGAATGTTTATTATTGTTATTGTCTACAGTTGTGCTGCTAGGTCATTTGTGCCCTCTTTTTGTAAGCTATTTGGCCTGTGCAAACTGTACAACCAAACAACGAAAGGAAAAGACATCACTTTTACAATATCTATAAATGCCAAAATTATGATCTCATTCGGTTTATGCTAACTGCCACTTTTTTTTCTTTCTTTTACTTACAAAACCCTGACATGTTTGGATTTCATTTACACTACTGTTCAAATGTTGGACATTTTAAAAATTTACGCTTTAAATAAATGTTGTTCTTTTGATTTTTTTTTTTTTTCTTTTCCATTAAAGAATCATGTAAAAAAAAAAAAAACGAAGAATTGTTTCCGCAAATGTTAAGCAGCACAACTGTTTTCAACAATAACTTAATAAAAATAATAAAAATGTATTGTATGAGGGGGAAAAAAAGGCTCCTTGAGCTGCAAATCAGCGTATCACAACGTTTTCTAAAGGATCATGTGACACTTCAGTTTAGAGTAATGGCTGCAATTGAAATTGATTATTAAAAAAAAATACATAAATAAAATTTAAATAGTAATTAATTATAAAAAAAAAATAATTCACTGACATTTCCTTCAAAAAACAATTTCATGTTACAGACCCAAACCATTTAATGGTGGTGGATATCAAAGGGGAAAATAAGTATAGTTCAAAATGTGACACATCAAAGAAAATAGGAAACGGTGTGTTTTCGGATAAAAACGTGTAAAACACACACGAAACTTGCTGTGGTTTCTTTCTCTGGTTTCCCACCCCAGACTTTCATTTTGATGCGAAACGGGAACATTATACAACCACTACCAATACCGCTGCCCTTCTCCTGCGCTGCATTTAAACAGACAGTCGCCTAAAGCTCTTCAGGCGATGAGTTGCCAACACCCATTATTCTATTGTACACCTCCAACATGTTCCATTCACCGTAAACCAACAATGGCTCCCCAAAATTTAAACACATAGCCTTCAGCAACAGAGAGCCATGCCTTTATCACCTACCTAGGCCTTGGTGAAAATACACTACACAAGTGCCACGTTAGGGGGACATTGTGCCTCAGACAACAGGGGCGGCGGTTTTGTTTTCCTTGCACATAGTCTTCCTGAGCCATCCCAGCCCCTGAGGCCAGCGCCTGGTCCCCTCATCCAGATGCATGAACAATGCAGCAGTGTGCTTGACCCAAGGTGTGGGAGGGGAATGCCAGGATCTGGGCCTCCCAACAAAGAGCAGGGCTCATCGATACAAAATTCCAGGGAATTCTCCCCCACCAGCACAACCACCACCAGCACCAACAGCACAACAGCCCCCCCAATACACACATATCTTACAGTGGCAGACAGCACAGGGGTGGAGACCCTCGTCTCACTAATAACAGGAACAGAGGGCAAATACTTTGAGGGCGAAGTCTAGTCTGGAGAGTGAGGCAGCCCAGATACCCTTCTTTAGGGGTAATCCAATTACAGTAGTTTGATATGGACCAGTGAAGAAATTTAGCCCATTATGACAGACAGCGGCTGCACTGAAGAACATAATAGATCACAATTATGAAATTGGCTATTGGAGGATGTGGTCTTCCAGAACAGCCTTTCTTTACTCAGACAGCAGCCGTCCTAATGTTTCACCCGATTAGGATACTTTAGGACAGATGCTATTCTTCCACAATCCCGTGATCTCCATGCCCACTACTCTCATTGATGACAATGACAATAAATATCACTTCTAAAAATAATAAGGATTCTTTATTGGCATCAACGAATCCATCAAGAACCTTTAACATCCACACTCTTAAAAAATAAGAACCTTTCAGTGATCGGTTTTTAAAATAAGCATTTGTGAAGAACATCTGAATAATCTAAAGAACATTTTTTGCCATTATAAAGACATTTTTCATTAAATCTTCATGGATCCATCAATGCACATAAGGATCCTACAGTTCGTTATACCAAAAGGTTCATTATATTTGGAAAAGCTGCTATTAAAATATTCTTCACACCATGGAAGAAACCGTTGTTTTCGTAACTGTTGACTGAGTTTTTTGGAAAACCCAAAAGGGTTCCTCTAAATGGCATCACTGTGAAACCCCCTATTTCACACAAACCTTTATTTTTAAGAGTGTAAAAATCAAAAATACTACAGCACATATGGAAAATAAATGCAGCGTAGAACATTTACTCCATATTTTAAGTAACACAGTCATACAAAAAAAAGATAAGTATTGTAAAAAGGTTGAGTGACAGAGGAAAGTGATTGAACAGGAAAGCATAACAGATCTTCTGTAGCGTCTTAACCCTTCTGTTGCTAGGGAGGCGATGGTAATCTCTCCTCCTCCTATCCTTCCTAATTAGTGAGGGGTATAAATTGAGTTAGTGGAACACTTTGTGTCACCCTGATTAGACTGGACATTATCATACCATACAATCCTAAGGGATTTTACAGGCAAACCAGTAACACGACATCCTTTGGGCAGCAACAGATAGGATTTAGTACATGTATCAATCATTTTGTGGCTTGATAACGGACAGGGAATCAAAAGAAAAGAGAGAAAAAAAAATCAATAACTATTTATCTTAAACAAGGTTCCTCTGGATGCAGAATGCATAAGTATCAAATATAAAAATCACATTTCACTTTTACAGTGCATTATCTCACAAAAGTGTCTCTCAGCTGCTGATATGATTTCTTCAAACCTAATCTTTTTCTGCTGGTTGCAGTGGCTTGCACATATCAGGCATTGCTGTCATTACAGGCGACATAATTCACTCTGACCCAATGTAGCAAGTCACACTATCTATGGATCTTGGGGAGTCACCTAACACAATGCCTCTAATTTAGGTGCCCTAAAAGGGGAGGGAGAGATGTGCCAGAGGTCACTTTTTACAGCGAGGGGGTTGGGAAGGGGTGCGGCTCCCCAAAGGTAGCAGGGTCAAACCCTTGCCATTGTGTGACCTCTGTAGCAATCAGGTTAGTAACCATGACAACCAGGATTGATAATTACAGTGCAGTGCAGGAAACCAGGACTTAAATTTTGAGCTACGGTCTCACTTTATGATACTTTTGCCCTGTTTAATAATAATAATCTGATCCCAAATCGTGTACAAAAAAATTATAATAATATAAAACGCGATAACCCCATCTATAATCGGCGGTCAAGTCGCTATAAGGTCTCAAAAGACCGTAAAAACACTGCAACTTGATTTTACGCTTTAAATTACCCAAGTTAGCCGAGGGTCTTTCAGCTTAACTCACAGACTGTCAGCGCTGATTCAGTTAGCTCACATATGCTAACCTGCTACCTCCGACCTGAGTCTGTAGCTAACAGACCTGTTAGCTCGCTAAACAGCTTTAAAAACAGCATTCCCGCTCCAAAATAGCAGGAACACCGTCGACATTTGTTAACTACACACCGAACAGAACTGCCCAGGTGGGCTCTGTCGCGTCATCGAGTGTCCCCGTCCCCGGTATACCGCAGTGTGGACGTACCTGTCTGGTCGGGTCATTCCTGCCGTGCTCCGAGGACAGGTGATGTCTCAGCAGCAAGGCCCGCTTGTAATTCCGACTGCCTTTCACCAGCTCGTCGCTGTTTTTGGTGGCGATATTATGGCACCAGGAGCAAGACATTAGCCCCGTTTCCTGGCTGAATTTGAGCCAGGGAAACTCCTGCAGCCAGGAGGCTTGGAAGAGCGAGTGTTTCTGGAGCAGCAGCGTCTGAGGTCTCATCTCCAGCAGCGGCTTTCTAGCGGCCGCTTCCTCCGCTTCTACCGCGCTACAGTCCTCCCGGTTCACGCCGTTGCCAGTCCCCCACTTACAGCCCTCGGTTTTCACCATTACGCTGTTTAAAGCGCCTCTGTCATGTTCTTTCCCCGCTGTCCAACTGCCCCCTTCCGGGTCGTCGTCCTCCTCCGGCTCTGTGCTGTCGCTCACGGACCCCCCGCCCTCGACTTTCCCCAGCGATGGTCCTTTCGCCCCCAGATCCCTGTCGTCCTCTTGATCCGCTCTGTTCCCGTTCAGATGTCGGTCTTGACAGGCCGGGGCCTCACAGCTGTTGCCTCCGACTGCGCTGGCACCGGTGACGGCTAATCCACCTCCTCGGAAAGCCAGCGACCTGCGGTTTCGCTCTCCGGACATTTTCTTCAAATAAATTACAATCTACACTTTTTCAACAAAACAAAAATCCGATCGCGGCTCTTTTAAATAAAGTATTCCGCATGAAACGAGCCGTTTTTCCGCGCTCCGGCCTCCTGGTGAGAGTATGTAGGTTATGCGGAAATAAATAGGGGTTTTAAAGGCATAATGAATTTGAGGGTTCTGTCTGCGTCCGCGCAGGCCCCGCAGAGGTCGAATGGCAACGACTTCCCCCACAATGCATCTCGGTCCGAGGGAGGAGGAGGGGGGGCTCCTGTTAAAGGAAGATGGGGGTGACGCCAAACAGCCAGGGGTCTTTTGTGTCAATGACTGCACCCATTTTCCGCATGCTTTTTCTTCTATAGAAGTACACGTCTCGAACCAATAAGTCCTTGTATCCCTTTCACGCCTCCCCTGTGCGTGACATTACAGACGTCGCTCCATGTTTGTCGCGCGACTCGTCATGCTCGGGACAGGTGGGTTCGTCGGAGCCAGGAAGAGCGTTACATAGGTGTATTTTACAGGTGGTGGCGAAAATGGACGGATTGTGTGTTTTTCTTTAATTTTTTTTATTTTTATATAAACCTCTATGTTTTTGCGTGTGTTTTTTATTCGTTTGTTAATTTAGCAGTTTGAACAAAAATTTAATAACTATAATAACTGTATTACATAAATTATTTTTTTACATTATTGTATTCGTTTTTAATAAAAAGCAAAATAGTTTAACTGATTTACAGTCACTTGTTTTATTGTCTTTTGTATAGCTAATATAATACACATATCCACACATTTGTAGATGTATTAAATCCAAATCCGGAAAGCTGTTAGTGTTAGTTTAAATGCAGCTGCCTTAATTAATTGCTGCACTGAAAAACTAACGTTGAAACCTTAATTTCACTGTTAAGCTGTTAAGTTAAGTTATTACTGATGAAAGAAATCAATTTGAAACCCATACAACTGACTCACCAATATTATTTTTTATGAATTCAATAGATAGTCGACTGAGTAGAATATAAAACAGTTGTTCTTACAGCTTAATGCTAATGTTTACGATCGTTTTTTGTTTTATTGTCTAATAGCAACATGTGTAGTGGTTTAAGAAACATCCCAAAACACATCACGAATATTATATAAATGGTTTAAAATATGCTTTACTTTAGGATTATTAAATCCTGTCACCCAGTGGGTGGCGTAATTTCCTACAGTACCAACATGATAGACGATTTATAAACCAGCAATAAGCTCCTCACACTGCTTCCTCTGGGCGTGTCTTGTTTGACTAGGTAAATTAGGCATTTGGAGGCCACTCTGTGAAGGAACAGACATAGCCTATCGCTGTTAATAGCTCTTCCGGTATCCTTTTGTCGAAATTAGAAAGGTAAAAGGTGTTTATTAAGGCAATTTAGGCCTAATATTATCTCTGACCTGGTGAATGTTGTGGCTTCCTCAAACTTTTCTTTTCTTTTCTGTTTTTTTTTCTTTTTTAAACACAGTATAATTATTTTTTTATTTATTTTTTTTTTTTGTGCGATATTTGCCTATTTACAATCTGTTAGGCTATAAGACATTACAACTATTGTATTTATTGGCTACGTGTAATTCAGTTTTTTTTTCATTTACACGTATATTACATTTCTTTTTATTTAATAAAATACATTGAGCACGGCGTAAAAGCAAAAAAAATAAATTAAAAAATCTACATTAGCTAGCTGGTTTTAGTATCTTGTCAAATATAAATTGAAAAGATACAATTATTTTTAAGTTATTTCTAATAAAACGATTATTTCTATTAGTTTATTTCAGTTAATTTACCTATCATTTAATGATGATTCTTAATTGATATTTGTGCTTTTTTTTAAAAAAACGCTTCATCATGAGCGCGCCAGGTGGGTCCTCGTGCCCGTCTCTCTGTTTACATCTCTACGTGCTGTGCGTCCTGACGTCACTTACGACCCCACCCCACCTCGAGCAGCAGCCTAGTTGCAGTGGCAGCTTTGAGCTCAAATTTGCAAGATTGAAGTGGGAAAGCGGGACCGCAAGGATCAGAATAACTCACAACATAAAGAAGCCGCAAAGACAGGATGGAGGAAGCCGATCAAGGTAGCAGAATTGTTTTGAGAACGTGACGTGACATGATTAGAAATGCAACAAAACTCAACTTTCAGAAGTTAGCTAGCTTGATTGTTAGCACAGCCAGCAGCTGGAAGAAGAACAGCGGTTGTTTCATTTCTTTAATTTTGATGAACATTGGTAATGTGACAGTCAGTCGGGATAGACATTTGCAGGGATTTTATTCGGGTTATAGCACTTTTACACACCATAATTAGTACGTTATCTTATAAATTATGGTGTATGTAAATACTATTAAAACTTATGAAATTACCATTAACCATTAACAATATGTGTCATGTTTCAGCTGTGAAATATTTTATTTATGTATTGATTTATTTTTTAATAAATAATATTAAATATTTTTTTTGTAGCTGTTTATTTAACTTGCAGCATCGTTGAACCATGTGTTAGCATTAAACACCTGCTGCTGTAAATGTGCTGCTACCAATGAAACCTCTCGTTGCATCTCTGTGTTATATCCATTTTTTAATATCCAATTAATGCTAATTTTAAGGACTTTTATTTTTATTTTAATGTCTTGCAGATAACCCGTCTTAATAAGTTATAAAGTGTCATGGGAAGTCTAAAATGAAAAATATACAATTTATGGAATTACAAGTTTAACAGCTTTCTACCTCTTTCCTATTTTCTAATCTAATGCTTAGCATCTCATGTTACTTATCGTTTGTTTATTTTCATTCATATGTTACATTAGATTTTAAATTGACAAATGACAATTTATGTGTTGATTAGCAGGATAATATGCATGAGAGCTGCTCATTATAATATAAGACTTCTGACAATGTGGTCCGTTTCTTCTGAGGTGATCTGGTCAGCTTGGGTTCCTGCATCATTGCGTACATAGTCTGCTAAGCTAAGACTGCACAGTTTTTCTGTTGTGTGCTATTTTTCAGATGCCTGTTGTTGATGTTATCGTCTGAGAGGAAACGCATTGGCCTACATCCTATTGATTTAGACTAATACTGTATTTCGATTACCTTTGTGTAACATGTTTTTTTTAATAACCTACTGTATGTGTATATATAGGCCATATATTATATTTTAAATATACTTTAATATATATAACTATTTTTATTTATTTTTATTATTTTATTATTTAATTGATATATTGTTTAATAAATAAAGATATGATTGAAAATAATGCATTATCCATCCAAGTGTAGTTTTTCCAATTTTTTTTAAAATCCTGTTTATTTATTTAGCTCTGAGACTTACTAATATAAATGCAAAATATTAAATGCCTGTAAATATAGAGGTATTATTTAATTATTAATATACATAATATAATGTATATATAATATCTACAATATATTTAGTGTGTGGGGTTGAATTGATGCTGGATCCCTACCCAGTGTATCAGGCTTACATATACATATTTTAAAATACAAACTAAAGTATTTCTCAAATTTAGTTCACATGAGGATGATAAAAAAGCAACATGTTCAGCTTAAAAACGTTGCCTTTTTTTAACTAAATAACAAAGACCGGGTATATGCAGTCGTTTGTGTTTACGTCTTGGAGAAATACCATTGACGTCACTGAATGTCACACCGTGCTTTTTTTTGTAGTCCTTTCTGACCTCCTGACCATCCTATCTTCATCCCGGTATCTTCTTGTCTCCGCCCTGCATCTGAGCAGCCTGTTCTCTCTCTCATCCCTCCTGGGCTTTAGTGAGTGGATGAGCAGTCTCCCCAGGAGCCAGAGCCTTCCTGTCTGAATCCTCTGTTCCCCTCCCCTCATCTCTCTCACGCAGGGCCTCCATCTGCTCATTCCTCTTTTCTGCATGCCCATGTCTCTCTGCAGCTGGTGCCCTCGGGCCATTGTGCGATCTGACAAGCGAATTGCGGGACAAAACCTGAAACCGTTTGTTTAACCTAGGTATACTGTCTTTATGATATTACTCTGGATCAAGCGGCAAGTAAATTTATCTGATTTGCAGATTGATTTGTTTATATTGAATTAGTAAGTGAGTCATCAATGAGAGACCTTTCACCCATAAGTAAAAGTGATGGGTGTAGCCTTTTTCCTTGTCTAGTGATGATCAAACATGTGGATTAGGACATCTGCTTTAACACTGAAATTCAGTGTATGATTTTAATTGTTGCCTTAGCAGTCATCATGTTTGCTCAGGTAGATGTGTAGGCTGTTCTCTTTTTGCTGTCATGGCAACATAGGAAAATAAAAATGTCGAAAGACTAACAGAACTTCAGGTAGGAATGAGGAAGCTGCAATCAAGTCTTCTATAGCCTTTGTTGAATTTGTTTTCTGTTGTGGATGTGAACATTGCACATTGTGCTCGAATCGGTTGGGTTGGTAATTCAGCAATTCAAGGTTGAAAGTTTACATGACTGGCAAAAGCTTGCAGAGAATTCTTTTGATCTCATTTGTGTAAAGTTCCTGTCCTGGTGTTTGTCGGTGCGCTGTAGTGTCTAAACGCCAGTCTGCGTGTTATGACAGATATACTGTTAATTCTCTACCCTTTTGATGTCAGTACACGGAAAACGTTGCAACTAAAAGTGGAATGTTAGATTTGTGATGACTTTGGTCATTTCTGTTGAAGTAGCACAGGAAACATTTTTTTTCCCATGTTAATTTTAAAGATAGTTCAGATATAGCTCCAGAGTATTTATTGTTGCCTAAGGCTTTTATCTACATACTTGTCATTCTTTTTTCTGTCTTGTTCTTTACTCGCTGGCAGTTTCAACACATACATGTATTATACTATCATTCAGACGTCCATGAAATTAAACAAAAGCGACTTGTTGCATTTCATGTATTGTTGGGGGAAAAAACTGTTTGAAAGTGCAGTGCTTTTGAACTTTCTGTTCATCAAAGAATCTTGAAAAAAGATCAGTAAAAAAAAAAATAAATAAATGCGCAAAATTGATGATAAAAATAAATTATTTTTTACTATATTATAATAATAATAATAATTATAGGGCCGGGACTTTATTTAGATTAATCAATTACACCTAAAATAAAGCGTTACGCACGCACACACGGAGTGGAATTTGAAAGAGCAATAATGACGAATGCGGTATGTAATCCATTCATTATTTATTTATGTGTATTACTTAATTTTATGATTCCTGGACAAAATCAGTTGCCTGTGATCGAAGATAGTGTGAGCTGCTGCTGGGAAATATTGCCAAATTTGTACTAAATTATTTCTAAACTTTCAGATTCTGCAATCTTACTATATGTGTACAGTATGCTTGTACATTAAGTTCTTCGGTTGGCTCTTTTGGAACCAAATTTCTGTTTATTTTTGATACATTTGTATTTTTAAATATATAAAGCTATTTATTTCATTTGATTGAATTTGTCTCTTTTATCAGATTTACCAATTGTTATAATTCATATTTGTGCTGATCATTTATGAACAATAAGTAAGATTAAACTGCTAGCAATAACTTCAGAGAATTGGGTGGGCCAGAGGGGCTGCTGTGCAAATATTTTGTGTCTCCTCCCCTTTAGAAGATCAATTCTTACTCCAAACTTTTGCTAAAACTTGAGAACCCTGCATACTTATTATAATTATCAGTGTTAAAAAAAATTGTGCAAGTAACCGCATTTATTCTAAATAAAAAGGATTTTGAAAAACATGAGGGTGAGTAAATGTTGACAGGATGTACTTGTACTGTACTGCCCCCTGCCCGACCTAATAATAAGACCTCTTAACCTCTTGCTTGTTGACCGTGCCAGCACTCATCCTGAGGCACAGCAGCATAGTCTACATCTGTCACTCCACAGTACACAGAGCAGCGTGTCATCATCAGAAGTTGCCATCCATCTCAAACATATTGTACCTCCCCAGGCCATGAGACCCCTGTAAGATCCCTCCTCCCTTCTTAATAGCTTGTGGATGTTTTCCTGTCCTGTAATGTTTGTGCAGATTATCACCCATCACCTGATTCATGATGTGTCGCCTTCTGCCTGGTTTCATTTGTGCGCTTGGCCTTGGCTTTTCGTTTTTATACTAGATGAGATTTTTTCACGTCACCTGGGATTTGAACTCCCCTTGTTGCACAACAAATAAAAAGCCAGGATTTTATTTTAATTTCACTCACATTGACCCCAATCGTAACGGCTCTGCCCCGAATGCCCAGATTTCTGGCAAAAGCTTTTATATAAATTCACCACTTCTACATACTGCTTTTTAAGCATAATTTTTTCAAGAAATAGCCCTCTACACTGCACATTAACAAGACTTATATTTTAATCATGTGTATGAATGTTTTTTTTTTCTAGGACACCCTACTCTCAAGAGTTAAATATATTAGTACAACATGTTGTTTTTCGAGTGCCTAAGACCTTGGTACAGATTCTCGGTGGCAGTTGTGAATATTCATGCCTGTTCCTATAAAAGAAGCACTCTGTCCCTCAGGATTTACAACATGACACATTCCCAACACTCCCAGTGCCTATAGGGCATCTGTGGGATAAGGGTTATGGGTTAAGTTGATCTTCAAGCTAGATGAGTTATTCATTTATTTACTCATTAAAGCAGAGAGGTATTTAAAGGAATATGACCATTTTCAGGTTTGTGTCACTTAAGATCAAGCAAAATGCTAATCATCGCGTTATCACATATGGAAACTGACAGTCTCACAAAAGTGATAAGTGATTTGCACGAAACCCTGTCAAGTCAAAGCAGACAAATAAGAAATTATATTAAACATGCATAGTAGATGGATATAATAGTGATATGTTTAATATTGTGAAAATAGCAATTCTGTTAAATATATTTGTAAATGATTTCATTTAAATCAATTTAATAAATAATAAAAAGTGCGCGCACACACATATATACACTGCTCAAAAAAATAAAGGGAACTCTAAAAAAACACATCCTATATTCTTTTTAAATGCTTTGTTCTTTACCTACTTGAATGTGCTGACAACAAAATCACACAAAAATTATCAATGGAAATCAAATGTATTAACCCATGGAGGTCTGGATTTGGAGTCACACTCAAAATTGAAGTGGAAAAAACACTACAGGCTGATCCAACTTTGATGTAATGTCCTTAAAACAAGTCATTATGAGGCTCAGTGGTGTGTGTGGACTTCACGTGCCTGTATGACCTCCCTACGATGCCTGGGCATGCTCCTGATGAGGGAGCGGATGGTCTCTTGAGGGATCTCCTCCCAGACCTGGACTAAAGCATCCACCAACTCCTGGACAGTCTGTGGTGCCGTTGGTGCGTGGAGCGAGACATGATGTACCAGATGTGCTCAGTTGGATTCAGGCCTGGGGAATGGATGGACCAGTCCACAGCATCAATGGCTTCGTCTCGCAGGAACTGCTGACACACTCCCACCACATGAGGTCTAGCTTTGTCTTGCATTAGGACGAACCAAAGGACAAACGCTCCCCATATGGTCTCACAAGGGGTCCGAGGATCTCATCTTAGTACTTAATGGCAGTCAGGCCTCCTCTAGTGAACCCATGGAGGGCTGTGCGGCCCACCACACCATTACTGACCCACTGCCAAACCGGTCATGCTGGAGGATGTTGCAGGCAGCAGAATGTTTTCCACGGTGTCTCCAGACTCTGTCACTTTTGTAACGTCTGTGCTCAGTGTGAACCTGCTTTCATCTGTAAAGAGCACAGGGCGCCAGTAGATAATTTGCCAATTTTGGTGTTCTCTGGCAAATGCCAAACCTCCTGTACAGAGTTGGGCTGTAAGCACAGCCCCCACCTGTGGATGTCAGGCCCTCATACCACCCTCATAAGGTCTGTTTCTGAACGTTTGAGCAGATACATGCGCATTTGTGGCCTTGCAGGGCCTTGGCAGTGCTCCTCCTGTTCCTCCTTGCGCAAAGGCGAAGGTAGCGGTTCTGCTGCTGGGTTGTTGCCCTCCATGTACTGGCCTGTCTCCTGGTAGCGCCTCCATGCTCTGGACACTACGCTGACAGACACAGCAAACCTTCTTGCCAC
>JAUCMU010000039.1:7715094-7738692 GCA_032275025.1 Enteromius treurensis
AGTACAAGACACTGAATATGTATGTTTCACATTTTTACTGCATATGCTCTTTGCAATTCTAATTTACTGTATTCAAAACATTGTGCAAACGAATAAATACACCCTTATTTACAACATGCTTGTGAAGTGGGGTTTTATGGGATTCAGTTCTGAGTGATTGTAGAGAAGTGGTTTATCGTTGGTTGCAACTACAGTACAGTGCTTCACATACCCCTTCTCATCATTGAGAGATGAGGTTGACCTGAGAGAAATTATTCAATTTAGAAGATGTTTTCATGGACAAAAAAAAAGATTGATACAACTTTATACAATTTGCTTGATAGATATTGATAACTAGTTCAACATAATTTTGACTGATATGACATAAGCAAATGATAATGTAATAAAAGAGCAGAGAGTTGTATGAAAGCAACTGATGCTTGCCCAAAAGCATTGCAATTTGTTGGAAGGAACGAAAAACTGCTACTATGATGTGCACAAATGACTAAATGTTTTGAGAAATGCATTAACATTTGTGCAAATGTAAGTACTGTTGTGAGAAATGCACCAGAGCGACTGAGAAAAACTGTATTAAGTATCTTTAAATAGTTAGAGTATTGATGTACTGTTTTTAAAGTGCCCCTATTATTGTTTTTTTTAGAAATGGTCATATTTTGGTTTTGGGGGTCCCAAACAACAGGTTGACATCATAGACAGAACCCACTCCACTTCCTTCCACTATATAGAAAGTGAGGCCAAAACATTCTTAGTATGGCCGCTGACATCTTGTGAAAATGAGTCAGCACAGTAGCGATCATGAGGTGGAGTCACGGAATCAAAGTCCCGCCCAAACTCCCTTAGGCCTTAAGAACTACCTAACATGACAGAAACCATCTTTGTAAAACTTTTACTTGGTGTAATTTGATTGTTTAGCTTGTCTCATGTCCTATTAGATTACAGGGAGAGGGGGGGTTTATGACCTATACTGCAGCCAGTCACCTGGGGGTGATCAAGACGCAATGGCCTCACTTTTCATGACTCGTGCGACACACTTGGTTAACGTGCATGCAAGTTCAAAAAACACTTTCATTTTTTGTTCAATGACTCGCAAACGATTTGTTCAACGATTCATTTTCACAAACCCCCGATTGGTCGATTTCATTTAATGCAGTGTTTGTGGGCTTTTAATGCTCCGAAAGTGGCACCTAGTGGCAAAGAATGAATTTGCATTTTCATTCAGACCATGCAAAAAGATCAACAAGTTAAGCAGGCAACATGCTAAGGTTTCATTTGGACGTCAACATGGAATGGCTTGGGACTTGTTTTAATGATTCAGTCGATAAAGAAAATTTTATACACGGTGCACTTTCAGATTTCAAACTTTGCAGGATGTTTTCATTCACTTAGAGCTGTGTTACACACTGCATAAAAGGAAAATGTCTAAAATCCATAAAAGCACTTTAACACTGCTATTAATTTTAAAAATCAAAACGTTTCTGTGCCGTGGTGTCGGATAATTTTATAAGTTGATCTAAGATTGAAAACAGATCCCAAAATATAAAAGAAATGATGTTTTCATTAAACTGTGTGTGTGTGTGATACATAGTGTGCACTGCCTTTGGGGTTTTACAAAGAAATATATTGGAGGAATGAGCCACATTCTTTTTCTTTCTTTTCACCCACAGTGTAGAAAAATGTTGTGCGTTAAACCTGTTTGGTTATACTGTTAAACAAATATGGTTAAAGCACTAAAAGCTTTTAAAGTAAAATATTTGACATCCCCTCGTGTGTAATGTGTAGTAATGTTTTTTTGTTTGTTTTTTATGTCAAATAAGCTATAAATGATCCTCTCGTCTGTTCCTAATTACCTTTGTGGTGAGTTAAAGTGGGAGGCAAACCTACCAGTTTTTCCAGAAATACCAAACAAGCTGCTTACAAATGAGTTGCACACCTTCCTCATGTGATGCAACTTTTAAGTTTCTCCCTGAAACATGTTTTAAACTCCCAGCTGCAAGCTACGACCTGAACCTCATATTTGACCTCTGCTGAATATAGGCATAAAATTAGGTCCGTAAAATTGACAGGAGTTGTTTTTTCTTCCAGCCAATGAAAGCTCTGGAATCTGTGTTTAACAAAGTGAATGGTCTTATCAGGTTATTCTTATTAATCCAATAATCACGGGATGCTCTAAAACACTGATGGACTGAATAAGAACAAGCACATCAGCTGATGATATTTCAGTATGATATACAGTGCAATGCAGAGCCGTTCAGCTGTCAGTTTGATTGACAGTGATGAATTTTTGGCATTTCCTTCTAGTTATCAGCCCCCTGAACGGTGACATCCAGGAGTTTTGTTATTTATGTTGTATTTCCATAGTATGGTCTGTCAGTGGAGGCATCAAAGTACAACTTCAAGACTTGCTTGAGCCCTTGGGTGGGTGTCCATCATGTGACAAGCACCTTATGAAGTTTTAAAGCTCTTTGACGCATGACTTCTCTCTGACCTCCTCCTCTTCCTTCATGTTTCTCCTTTTCCCTTCTGGCCTTACGACTGACTCTACGTGATCTCTAAATCAGAACTAGAGTCTTTCTCACCACCGCACTGAGCTAACAGCAGTAACATTCAGGATGACAGTTCAACTTAATATGAACTAAGACTAACTTGATGCTGAAATTTATATCAAAAGATCAATAGAATCAGTAGAATTGCATTGATTATGGTAGAGTCTGACCGCTGTGCAAAGCTCTCTCCAGCACATCCCGAAGATTCTCAATGGGGAAAAGGTCTGGACTCTGTGGTGGCCAATCCATGTTTAAAAATAATGTCTCATGCTCCCAGCCCTAATTGATGGAATAACCTGGTCATTCAGTATAGTCAGGTATTCAGCTGACCTCATTCTTGGAGCACATACCGTTGCTGAACCTAGACCTGACCAACTGCAGCAACCCCAGATCATACAGTAGCACTGCCCCCACAGTCTTGTACAGTAGGCACTAGGCATGATGGGTGCATCACTTCATCTGCCTCTCTTCCTACCCTGATGCGCACATTACTCTGGAAGCGGGTAAATCTGGGCTCATCAGACCACGTGACCTTCTTCCTTTGCTCCAGAGTCCAATCTTTATGCTCCCAAGCAAATTGAAGATTTTCTTACAGCTACACAGCTGTTCAGTCCCAATCCCTTGAGTTCCATTGGCGTTGTGCGTGTGGAAATGCTCTTACTTTCACTATTAAACATAGCCCTGAGTTCTACGGTTGTTTTTCTTCGATGTGATTTCACCAAATGTTTAAGTGATCATTCAGGATTTTTTTCTGGCCACATTTCTTCCTCGAAGACGATGGCTCCCCACTATCCTTCCACTTTTGAATAATGCGTTGGACAGTTTTTAACCCAATTTTAGTAGTTTCTGCAATCTCCTTAGATGTTTTCTCTGCTTGATGCATGCCAATGATTTGACCCTTCTCAAACCCACAAACATCTTCACCACGAAATGTGTCTTTTGACATAGTTATTTATGAAATGAGAAGCAACTCATTGCACCAGTTGGGGTTAATCGCCCATGCAGTAATTGTCCAATAGGAGGCTCATACCTATTTGCTTAGATAAATCCAATGGGGCGACTTTTTTTTCTGTCCAGGCAGTGTGTGTATGTATATTAAATATATTATAAATATAATAATATAAATATATAAATAAATATTTTTGTAAATATTTTCCAAATATATACGGTATGTGTGAATTTTAATATAACATAATAAATAAATGAATAAATAAATAGTACACATACATGTATTATGTAAACTAAAACTTTGATTTTGAATGTGATTAATTTTTTATTATTTTTTTAAATGAGCTTTTTATTATGATTATTACTTTGCATCCTACTTTGTCACTTTCTGGTAATTGCACTTTAGAAATGTTAAACCTTGCACTCTAGAAATGTTAAACCTTGGTGTTCCTTGATTTCTCCTAATTGTAATTTGCAGTGTCACATACTAAAGTCATAAAATGTCTTTAGTTTGGGACATATCCTGTTTAAGTAAAGAGGGTGGGTAATATGACCTATACTGCAGCCAGCCACCAGGGGGCAATCTAAATGATTTGGGTTCACCTTTCAGGACTTGTGTGATACACTTTGTTCAAGCCTGCAACCTATTCTTATACTAGCTATTTATCGGCATCAACTTAAAATGTTTTACAGTGCATGTTTATGCTTGTTTTTTTTTTATTTTTGTAGGGCCTAAGAGTCCAGACTTTATCCCAGAAGTAGGCGAAGATGCAGCGAATGCAGTGCCCTGTTCGCCCTGCATGGCCCTAACTGAGGAAGAGCAGTCAGAGCTGCACAGTGAACTAGCAAAGGTCTGGTTTTATCAGTCCTGTTATATTTCAGATTTCAGCCAAAAATGCTTTATTCAATAGAGGAGATTGTCTCCGGAGCAAGTGTGGTTTATTCCCAAGAACTCCTTTTGCAATTCCTTTTATTTTTCTATTTCATCATATGCTGTATCTTCTTACTGGGCCTTATGATTTTTTTTTTTTTTTTTTTGAATGAGAGTCACCTCATTTAACCATATTTTCCATGTCAGGTGAGTTCTTCTATCCTGTTTCCCTACAGGTGGAAGACGAAATCCAGACTCTTTCTCAAGTGCTGGAGGCCAAGGAGAAGCAGGTGGCGGATATCAAGCGGAAATTGGGCATCACTCCGCTCAATGAGTTCAAACAGAACCTGAGCAAAGGCTGGCATGATGTCACCACCTCCACTGCGTACGTGCCCTCTCTCGCCTCAGGCATCTGCGTACCGCCCGTCACCTCTCACACTGCTGCGGAGGAACGGCTCCATCTGTCAATGCTTCTGCTGTGCAATTCACACTTGCCATTTGTCTAAATTGCATTAAAGACGTGCAGTTGTGAACTTGCTTGATTTTACTAGCTCACTCCAGCTGTTAGAATTACATGATCTTGTGTTTTACGGTTATGTTGTATACATTTTCTGTACACATCTGTGCTGGACAGGTATAAGAAGACCTCGGAGACCCTGTCCCAAGTGGGTCAGAAGGCGACGACGGCGTTCTCCAGTGTGGGCTCAGCCATTACCAGAAAGCTAGAGGATGTGAGGTGAGATGGGAAATTGAACTCTTGGCCAACTTCAATCAAACCACCCCTTTGTACCCTTTTGTCCTTGTAGCACATGAATGAATACTCACTAATACCTATTAATGCTGTCCGTTCCAAACCACTCTGGTTACATTCACACAAAGGCAGATTTATTTCAATTCTTAAAACTTTAAATCTTGTCTTTGTACACACAATACATGAATACAAAAATGAACATCACAGTCAACATAAACCGCTGCTTTTATTAATCCCCATAACATTTGTAATCTAATTAAAATGATTGTGAATTCATTTAACCAATATATTTAGGACTTTTTTGGAGTTCGAAATAGGCCTGTGTTATACAGAGTGACTATAATGGTTGACAAAATGGGAAATTAGGAAACTATGTGGTCAGAGAATGAGCCAGAATTCCAAGGTTGGGTGGAGATTTTCATCAGAAAGGACGAGTTGCAGGAATTTGCTAAATTCCAAAGTGTTTAGAATGCAAAACTGCACTCTTAGAAGGGTTGTTTGTCAAAAAATGAATTTGCTCATTCTTATACGATTCTAAACCAGCAAGTAACCTTTGATTCACAATTGAAGATATTTAAATGAAACCTGAGGGATTTCTGTCCCTCCATTGAAAGTCCATTCCACTTTTATGCTTTAAAAAGTTCATTAAAACATTACAAATGTAATTCATATGAATAAAACGGTTTAATCCAAGTTTCCAAAAGAGATTCGATCGCAGACGCCATTAAACCTTCAATCTTAAATGTACTTGTTTGACTTGTCAGAAAAGCATTGGGTAAAGCCGCTTGATTGATATGGAATATTTGAATCTCTATTATCTCTATTTTGGTAGAATACACTTTAAATTAAGGGACAGAAATTTCTTCATTTGTGTTTCAAAGATGAAGATCTTCCTGGATTTCCCCTTATTCTGTCACTATGTTGATTTGTCAATGCTGATTCAGTCTGTTGGGCGTTTTGAGAGTCGATACGTTGTCGATTCCAAACACAGATTGTGTGAATGTAGTCACGTGTGATCACCACTTACACATACATGTGCCTTTAGCATAACACTACTGAACAAAAAGGCAAAGGACTGAATTGTACTCCCCCGCACATTGGAATTACCAAAATTGAGATAGAATAAAACCATTAACCACAGACACCCACATCATACGTTGAAGTCTAAGGATCTGACATTTTGCTCGATTTCACCATCTTACGACACTCTTGCTGCAACGCTGGCAACATTGTTAACTGTTTTCGCTAATGACACCTCTGCCATTTACAGATTACAGTCATTTTCCAATTCTTTTGGGTAAGACTGTTTACAGTGGCTTCAAACAAAAGCCGGTCATTTTGGCTGCTACACCTCTCAGTAGTGTGATGAATGGTTTATAGTGTGGCATGTAGTGCTAGTCTGCCATTTTTTCCCACTGTTTCAATGCATGCATACCTCTTCTTCTTAAACCTGTGCTTTAGTGTGCGAATGCACATGTTAAATTGGTATTTGCAACTTTCTTAGTTTTTGATTTTTCACCTAAAACCAAAAATTGTCATCATTTGCTCCAAGCCTTTATGCCTGTTTTTCTTCTGCTTTTTTTTTTACCACACAATAAAGGTCGGTGGAGTCCGAAATTACATAGGACCCCATTGACGTTAACTGCATGAACGAACAAAAAAACTGCATTACAAAATATCTTATTTTGTATTCAGCAGAAGAGTCATACAGCTTTTGGTGTAAATTGATGACAACTTTTTTTCCCATCAGACGTAATGCTGTTTTCTGATTTTCCTCCTAAAAAGCAGCATCATCTCTCATCTATTTCTCAGCATTCTTCATAGTACATGTGCTTGTGTCCCACACAAATCTATCAGTCTTCTGGCTGTCGCTCTGGTGAACACATCATCCCCTCTGACAGTGATGCAGACGTGCTTAAACCATGTTTATTCCCTGCTAATTCTCTCACACACCCTATTCATCCAAACTGGGCGTCCCAGCTGTGGTGTGAATCCGTGTCAGTGATACCGGTAATAAAGTCTTAAACCCCTGATGGATTAAAGCCTCAGACTCTTACTCAATTTCACATAGCATGAAGGGCTGAGGTGTATTTTCATGCTGAATATGAAGTCATAGACATGTGTAGGGGCATGGCTTTATTTCCCTCTTCTAATGCGCTTGATACTCATGGCTTTGGCTAACCCCTGTCTGCTCTTCTTTACTGCGGACGGATAGTATACGCTCCATACAGCATTCAGCTAGCATGCCGGTGATGAGGTAAGAATTAGTTCTGACAGACCCACATAAGCCTCCGTATTTTACAGGAATGCTTGATGTTGGTTTGGTCAGTTGTGGGAAAATGTTATAATATAATGACTGATGCTGTTTTTATCAAATTCAACCATAACTTTACAAACTATAAGAATACTTTTTGTGTGCTAAGAAAGCACAAAATGTATTTTTGTGGCTTTATAAAATTGAGGTTACTCCACTGGTATCACATGGGCTATTATAATGATGTCTTGACCATCTTTCTAGGCCTTGCTTCAGTTGTGTTGCTGTTTATGGAAAGGTCAATAAGCTTATCAAAAATATCTTAAGACGTTCATCTTCAGAACACATATTAACGGTTTGAAACTAATTATTCATCCTTGGGTAATGACAGAATTTTCATGTTTGGTTTATTGTTGGTTATTCAGGAAGTTATTCATTAATGTCTAAAGTTCATTAATAGTCATGTGTTTAACATGTTGCTAAGTTAACTCTATTCAAATAAGCATATCAAAGAAATTTAAAACATTAATTTGACAGACTTTTTGAATGACCGACATTCAATGTGTTTTGGCAGATGAATTAGCAAATCATTTGATAATACCACACCCTTTTTTTTTGTTGCATCGTATCGAGTGTGAAGTGTCCATATCATGTCTCTTGCAGAAACACTCCCACCTTCAAGTCATTTGAGGAGAAAGTGGAAACCTTAAAGGTACAGCAACACTGATTATATCAACAATGTGCTTGGGAGGTGAAAATGCTAACAACCCCAACCTCATTTCTGGCTTGACAGACCAAGATGAGCCCGACGCCATCGACAGGCGAGACTGAAGAGGTTTCAGAATCCACACCCGATGGAGAGCCAGTGGCTGAACACCCAGAGGGAACTTGTCCACCAGATCAAAAAACACACTGAGGATCAACCCTCTAACCCTCCACTTTTCTCTTTTCCACTTCACAGCGGTACTTCTACATAGTCACAGTGAGCTTTGTTCTGTGCCCATATTTTTCCACTTGAGTCTGGTTGAACTTCAGACGGGACATGGTAGTCCTACACTGGAACAGATTTGTCAGAATATGAGATGCATGTTCGCTCATGCACTGTCAGAGCACACTATTACTCATTCCACAGCGGCATTGACCTTTGACCCCTAACTTTAGGTTTGCCTACATGAGAGGCTCAGGCTGTCACTTAGAAGTCCCTAAAAGTTTCTTTTGACAATTTTAAAGAAAATATCCTAAAGCCTATATATAATTTCGAAATATGTAATTGTATTTGTGTACATTCTATGTTACACATTCCACTACTTAAAGTTGCCAGCCAAATTAAACCAAATTCTCTGTCTATAGTTAATTTTTCCATGTTTAAAACAAATGCCAAAAACTCAGAACTTGAGTTCTGTCTCTAAGTGTATACGTTAAACTATGAGATTTCCATAAAAAGTATACTGAGTGTATTATTAGCATTTATATTAAATATGATCAAATAGTAGGTATGTTATGCTCTTGCCTTTTTTTTTTTTTTTGATTTAGCTTTAGAGATTTACTGTCATAGAATGAGCAGACTTGCGTGTACTAGGGAGGATTAATCTCACTTTAAAGGTGTTTCTGATGGCTTTGTAATTTGACCACTGCTGTATTTCTTTCTTTCTTTCTGTTTTGTTACTCCAAAAACAGGACAAACTATGAGAACGACAGATTTGTCATAATCTCAGACTATATGATACTACTTCCCTGTTTTTTTTTTTTTAACTCTCTAACACAGCTGAAAAGCAGTGTTAATGTTAAACCGTTAGCATTAGATCCAGTGCAATTCAGTAATATTTACAAGCACTAATTCTAGTATTGTTCGTGTAGTTCATGAAGCTGCTTACACTGTAGTACCTGCTGTTGTGGCATTTTCAAGACTGCAAAATTAAAAAATATATATCTATTTTTTATTGAAATTGTTACAGAGTGTAGCTAAAATTTATAAGGTAGAGGTTGCTAAAGGCTTTGGAGCACAGGGTGATGGTACTTAACTTGCAGATGAGTTCTCATATGGTAATATTTCATTATTACTTCATAATTTAAGTGATTTTCTCATTTAGTTTTTTTGTATTTTGATTTGATATACAGAGATAGGCAACTGTTTTATGCTTGCTGCTGCAAGAAATATTCCATATAAAGACGTTTACAGAGGTTTAAGTTCTACACGCCTGATCAGTCGCTCTAGGTCTAGTGTTGACATCTAAAATCAAAATAATACTAATGTGGAAAATATGGAATATTGTAAGTAAGATATCTGTTTAAAACAAAGTTTTATGTTGTGAGATACTACATGGAGGGTGGAAATTTCCAGAGGGACCAAAAATGTTTTAATTTGTCCCCCTTCTGCCTCACTCCAGTCATGCTGTAGCTCAGATGTTGCTTGTTTCTTTTTTCCTCACATCATCTTTTGAATATGAATGTTGCTTAATGCTGAACACCTTTTGTCCTCGGTTACTGGTGTAGTAGTTGAATATGCTCTTATGTTCATTTATAATTAACCTCCTGAAAGACTAAAACTACTTTAAGCAAAAAAATACAAACAGTTGATCCTTTGTATGTCTGATGGCTAATAAAGCACATTACATACTGTCTTTGTCCAGCAGTCATTCTGTGACGTTGCAGCTGTATAACTGCTACCGAACACTAGATGGCACCCTAATGATTACTTTCTCAAGGTGACTTTTGTCCGTCAATATAATCGTTTAATGTTGGGGGGAAATGGTTTAATGTAACAACAACATATTTTTTTATTTCTGTCAATATTTATTAATTTAAAATCTATTGTTTAGAAGTGAGTTGTTTATATAGTGATATAACCCCCCAAATAAGCAAAAATAATACACTGTTGTCATATCTATGGATGTAAAAAGTGGCTTTTAGAAACAGTATGCTTGCTATTTTCAAGTCTAGTTTTCAAGAATGAATTAAATTTTGTTCACACATGATTGCCCATGTAGTATTGATGTGCTAAATTTTGTATTTTTACAGTACGTGGGGGTTAAATTCTTAATAAACGTATAGACAGTTAATAATAACTAAGAAATGATTATTGTTTTGCGCAAATTGTTTCCCAGACAGCATTTCCAAACAGTAATATTCATACATAATATCCTACAAGCTATTTAATTAGTCTTTGATTTGGAGAAAGCCTACCATAGGGTCTGCAAACACTCATAACATAAAAAGCTTTGTGTGCTTCTTTTTTGTGTGTGTGTGTTACTAAACACAGTATGACCCAAGGCTGCTAATTAGCTCTAACCAATTATAATCAAGCCCAGTTTCTGAAATAAGCCATATTACTAGATGAATAAAAACACACCAGCAGACAATGTATAGTAAACAGCTGCCGAAAAAAAAATCGTCTTTATTTTTCCATGACCATTAACCAGGAGCTCATATGAACACAGGCACCTTGGAAAGGTCTTTACACCAAAGAAAACAACAACAGCGGCACTGACGAGCACCAAAACATTGTCACCGTAGCACAATTACAATGGCAGTTTCTATTTACACACAGCTCAGAGTAAAAACTAGTACAGCCAACAAGTGAGATAGATAATAATAACAGTCACCAAGTGTCCTCTCCCTCAGGAGGAAGGAGATTAAAATCTATTGAACTTTGGGGAAACGATAAACAAGAAAAACAATAAGACATTGTACGTTACATAAAGCAAGTGCTTTCAGTTAATGTATTGCGATATTCTATATCAAGTCCAGATAATGAAATATCCTCAGCTCCCTCTATCCAGACTAGTGCGCGTGCCAGCGATGTAAAATGATTTATTTCCGTCTATTATGAGTTATATTTGTCAGGTGTTGCCGCGTAAACCTGTGCACTAAAGCATAAAATTGCATAATTGTCTCCGAGTGAACACAGACTAGACACTCACAATGACAAAATATAGTGGCACGTAGCCTTAAAAATATCCTCTAATTAAGGCCCTCGTTTCTGCTGATACTTGACACCGTTTAACAATAGGGCTACATTTGTTTTATTCCGTTAGAGTTAATTGTTGCCGGCAAACAGCCGTCAGCAGCTATCGTCGTCATTAAGAAAACCCTCTGAACCCTGCATCCTTCGGCACTGCATTTTGATCGGTTTACAGAGATGAAAAGCCCCAGGAAGCCAGTGAGGTCAAAGCCCCCGCTGGGATTACGCACGTGAGCCGGAGAATGAACGGCGGGAAACAAACGTCACTGCGACGCCCTCAGCTTGACCTGGCACGCGACGTCTGTATTAAACCTATAGGATGAAATGTTATTAATGTTGAGACGGGCCGCTCATTTATCTCATCACCTCAAATACAGGTCAGTGTGTGTCAGGCGACGTCTACATCCCCAACAGACGCAGATAAACAACACTTTACGTTTTAATCAGGGGCCGTTCACACAAAACGCGGGTTTGCATTGTTTGGGGGAAACCGCGCTGAGGAATAGAAAAAACGCTTGTACTCGCGGCGCCATTTTTTTTCTAGTGAAAAAATTTGCTACACCGATCCCTTGACCGTGTTTCCAAACTTTGCTGCGTCCGAAATCGCATTCTGCTTAAGTAGGGACTACATTTAAAACCGAACGTACTACCCCCGTTAAAACAGTACATTCTATATAGTATGAACGTGGGTAGTATGAATACTATGACTATGAATAGTATGAGTGCTACAGAATTCGACCGGAAGCAGTAGGCCATCCGGGTACTTCACGCCTACTGAATTTAGAATGCTATGAATTCGGACATACTACTCGTCTCGGTTACTGTTTTTCGCGTACTATAAAGTAGGGAAGTAAGCGATTTCGGATGCAGCATCTGTTAATTTCGTTGGGCCTTCTTTCGCGTTTTTGAACGATATTACCCGTTCTGTGTGAATAAGCTTTGTAGGTGCAATTCTGGGTGCAGAAATACAACTATGTCATTAGCAATCCAAGCTTTTAGGAAAATTGTGTAGGGAATGCGTCAGGTGAAAAATTTCCTCTAGTTAAAATTCTGCTAACATAGAGCTGCTTGGTTTGAAAGTGATCTGTAAGTGAATGGCACTATTGACGACAACCCTACTTGGCCCACAAAAATTCACCAAGGTTTATTGATGTCATTTTACGTCAATTTAAAGTGACATTTATATAAAGTATTTGCTATTTGCTGTGATGTATCACGCCTAATTTGAGAAATAATCTTTGGGTTTTTGTTGAATTTGAACCTAACTGTAGGTCTAATCCTCAGTCCTCCTTAGTGCTAATGTCACAAAGTTATATGCATAATATATTACAATCAAGCCTTTTTGTTTTTTTGTTTTCAATTGACCTGCCAAATTCAAGGGTGTTCCTCTTCAGGATAGTGATATTTTCCTTTATAATCATATAAATATATCATCCATTTATTCATAGCTATTGCATCTACAATAAATCTGTTCCCCATCAATGACTTTATCCTTCACATTGGCATAGAGACGTCAAGTACCTTCTTCAATGCACAGCTTCAATATACATATAGTTAGTGTGCAAAAATGAATAATACACAGTTGTTGAATATAGTCTAGACATTGCTTACTGGTCAAAATAATGATTTTGGTAAATGGCATGGGTCACCTCTTTTTCTTTATGGTTTACAACTCAACTGCTGCATTTTTTTTCTGCTAGCAGCGGCATGCAAAGATGAAGACATCCTGAGTTTTTTTACTTTTTCTCTTTACACAGTAGACTTCCGTCATGTGCACATTGCATCAGATGCCCGTTCTTAACATCAAACAGTACTTAAAAAAAAACAGGAATGTCAAAGGAACAGACAATGGGACGGAAATATGTGAACCAAGAATAAAAAAAAGCACAGTTTGGGCTGACTACAATGGTCCTTGAGATGAACTGGTCCTCTCTTTTAGATAATTTTGAAGTGCTTATGTAGTATCTGTCAGGTGTTTGTTATTATCGCCTGTGCAATGATGGTAAGAAGCTGGTAATTTATCATCAGCATCTGTTTGTTTTTATGGCCCCTATAAAATCACTAGATTTGAGCACATGCTGCTAAGTAATAGAAAAGGTCTAAGAAGCCACACAAATTTGGCTTTTATCCCAGACCCGGCGGAATGACTGCTAAATGTGGCAGTTTCTATCAGTGCTTCAGCCAATCCGAGTCAAACACCCTCTCTTAAAGTTATGGACACGCAGAAATAAAAATGGTAGTTTGCCCACTCCTATGACTTTTCTTTTATCTGGAACACAAAAAGAGATGTTTTGAAACATGTTCATGCTGCTTTATACAACTTATGCAGTGGTTCTCAACATTTAAGGCCCCGTTATCCACACTATTCGTTTTCCTTTTAAAAATGTGCCCTTTGTGTCAGAACATAACATGTAAAAGGGCGACTAAAAGGAAGTAGATTTTGCATGTCATTCTAGTAACAGCAGCCTGCCTGCCCTGTGCCTGTTTTTACAGATAAAACATCACAAACAACATTCATAAATTCAGATCATATTTTTTTGTTTGTTTTCTACAGCATGCACATGCAGCATTAAAAAATACAGTTAGATCAGCAAATACTTGAAAAAGTGTAAAAATCCAGTGCGACAGTCTTTGAGTTCTTGAGGTTAACATGGTTCTTGATTGACAAGGTCAGCAGTGAGATAATCCATACAGAGCATTGAGCCTACATTCCCATTGGTGTCTTTAGGCATCTTATTTTCAAGATGTAAAGCGACTCGTTTGGGATTTTCAGTTAGGTTCAGTTTTTTTTACTCGCAACAAAAAGGCTCGAGACCAACCTGTTGCATCATGTCCTGCTTAATCTCTGAGATCTTTTGAGATAGGGCTGCATGATTCATTAAAATTAAAACCCTTAATCGTGAAATGGCTTAATGCAATAATCAAATCACAAAATTTAATTTACGAAATATATGCGTTGTGTGTTTTAGACTAAAGCGCAGCACAGTGTTCATTTACACACGAGCAGCTCATGACCTGGGGCCTGTTTCATAAAACAAGTTTACCAAATAACCCAGGTTTATTTCAGTTAGTCTGACTTATTGCCAGTTAATTTGGTTTAAAATAAGTCAAACTATCTGCCATAAGCCTGGCTTATTTGGTAAACTTGTTTTATGAAACAGGCCCCTGGTGTTGTCAGTGTCGCAGTAAACACTACTCCACATAAACATGGAGTTTGAGTCGTTTATAATGTGCATTTGTTAAGTCAATAAGCAGCTACCATCATCTTGTAATGACAAACATGCACAGAAAATTTCCCCCCACATCATGCAGCCCTACTTTAAGAGACATGATGGAAACATAAATCGTTATCAAGCTTGCGATTCATAATGCTATTAATGCCTTCTGTGCATGGTTCTATCTGTTAGGCTGGTTTTAGTTTTAGTCTCTGACAATAATGGATGATCTCACTGTTTAAGCATCTTGTAAGAAAAACGCTCCCCAGTTCTTAAAACGCAGCCGTATTTAACAAACCCCTGTTTGAAATGTTGATTAAACGCTTCCTGCTGCGCTTCCAAAACCAGAGATAAAAACAACGAGACAAAAACAACTACGATATTGTAGTTAAAAATTGTGTACAAAGCACAACCGGGAAAAGACACCCCCCAACCCCAAAGCTTAAAATTCATCAAAAAAAAAATCAAGAGCTAGTCCTCAGATCAGTAAAAAAGGGGCCTCCACTCCCACACGTTTAAATCCAGACGAAAAGATGAACTCAGACAAGCCGACACCAGAAACATTCCTTTGCTTTTCTGTGCATCTCCACGCACAATCTCAGCCCTCACCAAGGCACAGTCAGACTCCTATATATTCTCATACAAATACATTCCTGAAAGCGGTCCGAGGGACTGGCCCCCTCCACAGAAAACAAAACCTATCTGGGCCCCTCTCCACCTAGGATAGACATGACCTGATCATACAGTATACCATGGGAACCCGGCAGCTATTTATTGGTAGTATGCATTGCAGAACGCCAATACTGTCCAATGACAGCAGATATTATAGGAGAGTAAGTTCCATCCTGATGATGCTGTGTCATAACAATAAGCTTTACATGTGCAGTCTGAAATGTTCCTCTCGACTACAGCCTCTTTTTTTCGCAGACTAGTTATGTAAGTAGACTACTGAGTGGCCCTTCTGCCATCTGGCTATAGCTGAGTGGCGGTTTGGAGTTACACAAATGATTCAGTCTACGCTAAGACAGTCAGATTGGGTCAGTCTGACATGGGATATGCACACCCACTCTAAACATCTGCACAGATCCAACACTAATACCAACCAAAGACATATGGGTATCCGATTAACATCGCACTTTCTGATTTTCCTCACATGGATGCGTGGGAAAAGAGATGGGACTTTTCTGCATCTTTTAAAGCGGCTGAACTAACGTGTTAAACTCTGGACCTGGTGAAAGTTCAGAACGGGAAGCATCTTAATCCGTTTCCTAGGATCTGTACACCGCTGTGTTAAAGTAGCTTAGAATATCGATCAGAACAGTTACACATTTTGAGTAATATAATAGCATTATTAGTTATTGTTGTTAATTACCTATATGTGGTATGTTTTCACAGAACCAGAGAAGACTACTTCAGCAAAGACGGCTAACACCTCGTCATCCTGCTGGATCTGAACATTAAAAGCTTTGTACTGCTTTACTATGAGACATGGACCCAAGTATTCATGAGCAGCACTAGTCCTAAATACTGTTTACCAGGTAGCTTATATATGTATTGAAGGTACATTATATACTGTTTAGCCTGTGTACGAAGTTGGCGATAAAGAAAGTAAATAGTGAAAACACGCCGTACTCATGTTGCAGCCCGATATGCACCGTGTGCATGTTAAATTACACGTTGTACAACAAAACAAAGGCTTGTGCGCAAGAAACCTAGCACCCCTAATGAACACAAGTAATGCACCGTGGCCTAGCTAACAAAACTGCAGCCAATACATAAGCACCATGGTGACAGGTGTGTGAAACAGCATAAGAAACCAAATGCACCGTGATCTGAACTTCACATAACAGCTTATCGGAGGCAAGAGCATATTTTAGGTAACATTTAGAAATATCTTCCTACTTCCTAAAAGTCTCATTTGTAGGAAATATGATGAAAAGAGTTTTCTTAATTCTGAATGTAAACAACTGTAGACATCAGCTTGCCCTCTTACATTAAAACGCCTGTGAGATCTCTTAAAACCCTTTGGTCTAAAATAGCACCAGGAAGGGAATGGAGGGACAAGCAGCAGCCTCTGAGATGTTCCTCACACCAGCGGAGGGTCCGAAATATGCAGCTATTTAATTATTGAAACTCAACTTCATGTCTAGCATGAGATCACAAAAAGTTTCTTAGGAGTAGAATTGGAGTGCTAGAGCTCATGGGTGCTGGTGTGTGGCTTCAGCATAGCTGTGCTTTCACAAACAGGTTGCCTCCAGTCATATGGAAACATGCAAGGCCCTGAAGACCTTTTCCTTGCAAGATCTGCTGAAGTGTGTCAACAGAAAGTGGGTAAAGGAAAATTGGAGATCAAAATACAGAAACAATCATGAACTCTAGGTCGTTTCTGGATTTTCTTTTTTCTATTAAACCAGCAGCAGTTTAAAGTGTTTTCTTGTTGGTCTAGTGTCTGGCTTTATTCACACAGACGGAAAACCTTAGATTTTTTTTTTGGGGTCAATTCATTGTTTTTATTCTGAATTAATGAAAAAAAAAAAAAAAACACATAAAACAACAATCGCATCAAATTTTCCCATGAAATTACATTAAATTAAAATCTGTTTTTTTCATACCAAGTTTTTTTTTGTATTCTGAACTGGCTGAAGACCACATGAAATTTGGTGTTTATCAAGAAATGGGTCTAATAATTGAAATCGGACTTGAAATCAAATCTGATTAATGTGCAATGTGAACAAAGCCATTCGACCAATAAAACCAAGTGTTACGATGGGCATAAAACACTTTGTTTGGGGGTTTAATACTATATACCATACAGTATCTATATACACATATCGACAGTAAGTGAAAGAAAAAGAGTGTGATAAACAAAAGAGTTGATCACAATTAGCATTGTTTGCAGGTTTATGAGTTAACTAGCTTGTGTTGATGTTACATAGATGATATCATATTAGCCACCAAAACAGTGCCAGATTGCCAACCGAGCTGCCATATTCCTTAAGAGCCAAACCAAGTGTTGGCGTTGCGGGATTTTTCTGGTCGTCCTTTGCAAAGAAGCCCATCGTGAAACGACGTCCTTCCTCCTGTGACCAGTGTTCTGCCATGTTACACGATACTGTACCAACTACAGAAGAATAACACCACCACATCCGAGTGCTCCCAGCTCTTGTGCTGGAGTAGATGTGGCATTTGCTATTTTTATTACTTCCTACTTGAACCTGTGAGGTCAGGAAACGGTGAGAGGCAAAGAGCTCTTCACCTTTCAGAGGTAAAATTATCCACTTTGCTGAGTTTTCTTTACTTGGGCTTGTTGGTTGAACCTTTCCAGGCAACAGACTGTGGCGTGAAACCACCACAGTTCATATATAGCTCTAATATGAATGCAGTTCATTCTTGCAGATGGAGTCCGATGGGAAGGAGAGGTTGCCTGAATGGCTGGTTCTTGCGATCGCTAACTGTAATGCGAGTCTGTGCCATTGGGTTTTAATGATCGCAGTCTTTGTAGTTCATTCTGTTGAAGTCAGTTACCCACAAAGCAACAAAAAAAGAAAATGGCACATAAAAAACCCTTTTTGGTAGCAAGAAGGTATTCCTGTGACAAGAAGCACTGAGTTCTTTGCTGTTAAATCTAACTGCTGGTTTTGCTTTTACTGATCGCATCCCTGAAAGAAATGTCCTATTGGTAAACGCAAATATAAAACCAGAGATATAAAATCCATCCTTTGTTGGTGCAATTGCTTGTATCAGTACGACTGAAAGGGGGAGCTAGAAGTCCTTCTCTTCCCATATTTTTTTTTTTTTTTTTTTTTTTTTTTTTTTGCATTGAGGAATAACTCCTGTGGCAGTACATTCTTAAGAAGACAGGGTTTTCTGGCTGTCCAACCCTTAACCTTTAGTAAAATGGGCAGGAGAAATGTGAAAATGTGCCCATGGAAAATGAAACACTTTCTCCAATTGGGTTTATAGCACTTAAACAGTCTGAAAGAGAGCTTTCTTCTCTTTTAAAAAGAGCATGGACTGAGGCTGGTTTTGCCCTGACTGGTCCTTTAGGAACTGACAAGAATGTTTTTAAGCTGTATACTGAACACAGACAAAAAGATATGGATCTCAAAATTTTTTTTTTTTTTTTTTTTTTTTTTTGCAGGGTAAAGCAATTCGCCTCAAAGGGAAAGTCCATTGGTTTAGCAGGGAATGCATAAGGGTTTGACTCTCGAAGTCCATGTGGATTTAAGGTGAAGCAGGGTGGGTCTGTGGTCAGTAAGAAAGAGAAAGGACGTGTTTCATTATGCTATGCATGCAAAGGAAGCCCACCCTGTTTTTGTGTGTAAGCCATCGCAGCTGTTTCAGTCAACAAATCTCTGGCAGGCTTTCTTCCAGCGGCAGGCCGTGCACCACATGTCTCTGTTTTCCATGCCGTACACCTTACGACACTTCTTTCCCTCACCTCGTGACTTCCTACTGCACAGCGCATGACACAAAACACACAAAAAAACATGTTTCACAAACATACCAGAGAAAATATTTGACAAAAAAATGTAATTCAATTAATTCCATAATTTAATAATCCAGTCAAAAATATGGAATTTACAAGAGCCATACCTCCAGCTTTAATCAAGTCTCACCATTTTACACAGCCTTTGCTTTACTATGCTCCTTTCTTCTGATGCGAAACTCTTTCATTTAAGACTCAAAGAAAGGGCAGTTAAGCCTGTACCTGAGTGAGCCTGCGGCTCTGGGGGGAGACGAGAGCACTGCGATGGTCTGAGAGCGCTGCTCCCCAAAACCCTGCGTCCGGCTGTGAGTGGGAGAGGCCTGCAGTTAGACAGAGAGAGTCCCTCACACAAGGCCAAAGACATCATTCATCCATTTCCTGTCATAAAAATCTCAACGCACAATTTATGGAGACACTGTGCATAAAATGCAATCTGTTCAGCTACTTTTATGAGCATGTGTGTATCCGGCTGTATCAGTGTTGAGATACATTTTAAGACTGACTCCCAACTCTCAGTTGTGTTCGCACGTTTAAATTACCTGACATCAAATGAGAGGATGAACTGAGATAAATCGGTAGACGATTATAAAACACAATCGGTCAGGACTCTGCCGTGTGTGTATGAAGGGACAGTCTATAGCGAGGCACACTAGAGTTCAGTGTGTGCGTGTGTGTGTTGGGCACAGGAACGTGTGTGTGTACTCACAGAGGTGCCGGTAAATGTGACGGGTGGGGACTGCCAGGAGATACTGAAACTGCTGCTGGAGGGGGTGAAGCCAGAGGAGCTGGTGGAGGGGATGGTGACAGGGGCTGTGGCCTGTAGAGTGACATTCACACTGAAACTTTAGGCTATGGGCCCGCAATTATTAGTGGGGTGTATGAGTGTAATAACCACTTTGACAGCATCTAGTGTTCAAAAAATAAGCTTTCCTTTATTGGTCACCTTGCTATTGGTCAATTAAAAGCTGTGACAGGTCAGAATAGTTTTTAGGGTTATTATTGTATGAAAATAAATATTTTATTAATTTCAAGTGATTATGTTTTTGTGCTTTAGTTTACAATTTAAGTGATTAGTTTAAATTTAACAGTTTTTTAAAAATGTAATGCAAGTTTATTTATTTATTAATTTGTACTATACATGTATTATGGTTTCCACAAAAAAAGAAAGTAAAACGGTTACAAATCAGCATATATGAATGATTTCTAAAGGATCATGTGACACTGAAGACTGGTGTAATGATGCTGAAATTTCAGATTTGACATCACAGGAATAAATTATATTTTAAAATGTATTAAAATAGAAAATCTAATAATATTCTACAATATTACTATTTCTAATGTCTTTTAATTCAATAAATGTAGCCTTGGTGAGCATAAAGAGAACAGAAAGTTCTGAATGGTAGTGTATGTGATCAAAAGGAACATAATCCTATCATAATTCTCCTCATGTGTGACCTTTTCATGCTTTACATTGGAGAGGTCAAGCTGTGTATAAAGATGCCCTTCAATCACAATCTGTCTTCATATCTAGAGGTCTTGCTGATATTAAATGTTCTGCTTGATTTCTGGAATTGCTCCAAAATACTTGGTCATATCCATATTGTATTTGTCTAGTGGTTGTGTTCTGAGAGCATCAGAGTGAATCTCTGAAGTGATGTAATGTTATGTAAATGTGAGTAGCTCATTGGGATTGGCTGGACTGTACCTGGTAGGCGTGGTCTGTATGCACTAAGTAGAGTGCGCTGGGAGCAGAGCGGCTGAGAGGGGTGGTGGTGCTGTTCTCGCTTTTTGCTCCGTTAGTGCCATCCGGCTGTCTCTGGTCCAAACCCGGCGGGGGAGACAGCACAGACGGGGACACAGGAGATAGACTGCTCAAACCATCCGCCACAGAGTCGGTGTTCAGCTTGATCTCAGTGTAGTAGAAATCCTCCTCTCCGTCACTCCACTCTGAGTCACAGTTCCTCCTGAAGAGAGACAAACCAATCAAACATTACATACTGACACTGTGATTCATTTAAAACTTCTGCACTATACTATACAGCCAATCCTGCCACAGTCGGGGACTCAATTATGAAACTACCATTGTAAGATTTTGTACAACATTTTACTTCATATATTATAATTGGACATACCATCACTGATGTGTGCTTGATACGTTAAAACATTTTAACAGTTATGTATTTCTCATGCCCTTCTAATGAACCATATTTCTGAAAAATGAGATCTTCTTAGAAATCCTCCCGGTATCTTCCAGCAGTACTGACACTTGCATGGTTTAATTAGACTTCAGCTGAGAGAAACATAAACCTTCCTGCACAATCATCTGGCCTTTGCTGCCATTATTTTGTGCCCATCAGTAATAGTGTAAGCGTTGTGATAATCCTGCTGGAATTAGTCTCGTGTTTTGACATTGAATCAGGAGCAGGCTGCAGTCTCTTATCTCTCACTATAGGCTATCCAGAGTTCACTGAGATGGATGTCAGCCAAGAGATGGTGTAACACAATAAAAATGTGAATGTTTCTGTCTCATGAGAAACCTACTTAGGAAAAGTTTTTTTTTGTTTTTTTTTTTACAAAGAAATGTGAATGTTGAAGAGATCTTTAGTCTTTTTTTGTGTGTTCATGCTAATGTATTAGGTTTTTCAAAAATCTGTTGTTATTTAACAATTTTCCCACATTTTATAGATTTAATTTTACATACAGTAAATATACTACCATTAAGCAGTTACATTTTGGTAAGATTTTTATATTTCTGGACAAAAGTCTTTTATGTTTACCAAGGGTGCATTTCTTTGATCAAAAATACGGTAAAACGCTAATATTGTTAAATATAATTATGTGAAAATATGTGATGCAAAGCTGTATTTACAGCATCATTACGTTTCCAATTTCACGTATTTCTTTAGAAATCATCCTAATATGCATATTAGCTACTCAAGAAAAATGTTACATTATCAAAAACCACTCTATATAAATTATTTATATATTCTTTATATTAAAGAATTAAAAAAAAAAAAATATTCTATATAATATTGTGTAATTGTATAATAAAAATATTCTATTTATATATATATAATATTTGTATTTTTTAATTCTTGAATAAATTGATAGTTCAACAGAAAGCATTTATTTTATACATGTCTTTACTGATACTTTAGATCAATTGAATGCATCTTTGCTTAATAAAAATACTGACCCCACACATTTTAATAGTACATAATTAAGACAAATGAGGTGTAGAAAATGATTAAAATGTATTGTATTGTTGTATTGAGTTTTTTTTGTGATACCACAGGTGCCTTACCCCAGGTGGACGGTTCGAATGTGCCTTTGGATACCGGCGGCTGTGCTCAAGACCTTCCCACAGTTCTTCCACAGACACTTGAACATCACCTTCATGGAGTTCTGTCAGGGACACAGGTGCACAGTGAGTATACTAATCCACATCAATCAGCGGACCTCTTGTCCCCAGCATTCAGATGCTCACAAAGAACTGACACGGGAAGATGCAAGGGGTGCAAGTGGAGCCTCAAAAAGACGCCCACCTTAGACGTCTGTCTTGCTTTATTCTGAGGCTGGTAATTGGTCTGCATTGAGAGTGACACTATAGCACAGTCTTTCAAAGCTCATGTCATCTTTCACACATTGTGTCTGCACTAATTACACAATTGTCATTAGAGAGCTGCAGCTCCTGTGTCAAAACTGCTATTGGGTTGAAAGCACAAGTGAGCATAAGTGAAGATGAAAGTCTTAATACTTTGATCTCTCGACATATGCTATTATGCCAGCGGCATGCGGTACGTTTGTTTACCATTGTTATGACGCTAATTTAATTTTCACTAGATAGCCATTGTGTTGGTCTGGCAAACAAAGCAGCTCCTTCCCGCTTAATCGGTTCGTCATGTCCCTGGATGACAACAGCGCCGCAATTCCCGGTGCTATAAACCAGCTACTAATTAATAACACAGTTCAAACTGGCTGGTGTCCTCGTGTTGAAGTCAACTCTCTAGAAGGCAGCCGAAGGTCAAAGCAGAAAGCTTTGCAATTTTTCTTCTTTTAGGAAAGGCTCTTTAGAAGACACTGCCAGGAAAGACACTGAGATATGACTGATTGATGGGTTGGGAGGCAGCTAATGGTTCCACGGCAATTCCTAGAAATTATTCTAAAAGGAACGGCACTAATTCATCAACAGCATTATTAATTACACATTATGCGATATACCGGGAGACACGATAGAGATATCACTTACACACTTACGCAATGTTGTTGTGCTAGATGGTAATGAAAATGCATCGTTTGCATGTGTTTTTAAGAAGTTTGGTTTAAAACAAGTGCTTTTAAGTAGGGCTGGGCGATATCTCCATACACGATATATATCTCAATATCTTTACAGGATAAATAACCCCCCCAAAAACTACTGCAAAAACAAGTCTTTTTTATTGCAACTGTGAGTTAGGCAGTTCAGATCAAAGTGCTTCTGCTAATTTTCTTTTAAAGGTGCCATAGAATGCATTGAGAGAATATTTAAAATTGTTCTCTGATATGTACATAGAAGGTATGTAGCTT
>JAUCMU010000039.1:7773115-7801781 GCA_032275025.1 Enteromius treurensis
GGTACTATTGTGGAGGTACAGGTACAACTTTTACACAGTGGAAAACCAAACAGAGCCGAGTCGAGCCGAGGCGAGCTCGTACTGTGTAGTGGAAAAGCGCCATAACTTATGCATGATATTCCAAATACTCTGCAGCCAAACAATAAGCTCTGGCAGAAAAACTAGGGACGCACAATAGGTTAGCACAGATATTGGAGATTTTATAAAATATATCTTCTAGATATTCATATTATTGCTTATTAAATTAGATATGTAATTGTACAAATAATTATATACCTTAGCTTTTGTGTTGCTATATTTCATTTAAAAACAGTAAACATTTAATAACACTGTTAAATGTAATTAGCAAATCTCCAAATAATATTCATTACAATGTTGTTGTGTCTAAATTTACTTCAAGCAATTATGATTTAGTCAGGGTTTTATTTTATTTATTTTAGACAATATTGTAGAAATGTCATATCTGCCATTCATCAGCTAATTTGTAACAGGCAGAATTTTACTACTGGTGCTTCATTGAAAAACAGACTAAAAGAGTGAATGCTGACAATTTTGGGGTGAAGTCTTTCTTTAAACCTCCCACAGGGCAGGAATAATGCTATTCCATGAACAAGAAGAATGCCAGGCTTTGGCGTATTTTCATGAGATGAACACATTTGTTAAAGCGGTATAATGCTGTGCAAAACTTTCAAGCGTCAAATCAAAACCGCTCAGTTGACAAGTTCAAATTTAAATTTCACACACTATTAAGTCCTTCTTTCTCAAGATAAAAACACCCTTGCTTTGTGTGCTTGTTTTTTTTTTTTAGTTTTTTTTAGGGCCACAGCTTTCTCACCTCGTGTGGAGCACAGACTACAAACTGATCAAATATGGGTCACAATTCATGTTGCAGTCAAACTATTCAAATGAGAGCTTATTTTTGCTAAAGAGAAAGAGGATTTTAATCGATTTAAACAGATCTCGACTGATCTAATAAGAGAATTAATTAGATTTGAGAGCAGGATGCACACAGATGAGCACTCAGAATTAATTTTCTACTAATTATTTATTTATATTTGAATATTTACAAGAAAACAAACACACAATGCACGTTCACACTTGAGACGCTTCACTTTAAGGTTTGATCATTTCACGGTGAAAGGGATTATGATGCCCTTAAAATATTTAAAGCTTGCATCTACTATGACCAAAATTAACAACCACTCCATGTGAATAAACCAGCAACAAAGCCTTGGTGCATAAAGAGTTAAACGGTTAGACAGCCCGTGTGTGTTAATTAAATTTTGATATTAAGCAGTGGAAACAACAGGGGAACAAAAACAATCCAGTCCGCCTTTGTCTGGAAATGCCACACTGTAACGCACTTAACGAAGCTCCTCCTTACTATGCAAGTCAACAAGTGGCATTCCCCTAAGCCGAATGGCACTCGTTTGGGAATCCAGGCGCCTTGCCAAAGCCCCAGATTCTGTGAGCATGACCCTCCATAGAGCTCAGTTTTGCTGCCGTTATGGAGCAGCTGCTCCGGGACCATTAGCCCCCATTTTAGTTTCACATCCCTCCTTGCTTGCATTGCTTACATCTTAACTTTTCCCCCATCATATGTCACCAGAGAACATGTCAGCATGTGATGTATATAGAGGCTGCCTGAATAAAAAGTGGCACTTATTAAAAATTAACTGGATGTCTGATTGGGATTGCAGATTAAAAAAACAATGAAGCATATCAGTTTGCACACTTACCAAAAACAAGCACATACAAACATTAAATGTACACATAAAATATGAAGGCAAATCTGAGGTATTTATTTGGTAATTTATTCTAATGTATAATAACGTATAATATTTCCATGCAAAATCTACAAAGCGAAGTCTTGCAGCTCTGGCTGTAAAAGAATGAAATAGCTGGTGCCGTTCTTGTCATTTTGACCCTCTTTGTTTTGATATGGCACCTCAGGCTGTATAACTTGATGACTGCAATTAGGTCATTATAAAAAACCCTTTGTATTTTGCAATTACGTGCAAGTAACGCACTCAGCCTGGTGTGCAATCACGCGGAGCTCAGTGAATGAAATGAGCTTGATCGGAGCATTAGCTAAATATCAAATGACATATTTATGAAAACACGATCACTGCACTAGTAACGAATGTGGAAAACACAGTAAAAAGCACTAAGAAAGCTGGTTGCAGAGGAGATGGAGGCTGTTGTACGCGCGCGCACAGATGCTACTGCTGGCGCGTGAATGCTGCAGAGCGTGTTTGTTTGCCACTGTTATCCACCCACTAAACTCTGATGATCAGCGGCTTACACAGCCCTACATGGCGACAGACCTCGACTCAGACGGCCACAAATGCAACAAAACAAGTCTAATTTACGACAATAATAAAAAACATTCTCAGTCGAGGAAACTTTGTGTTTGTCCTTATGCGGTTGAGTCAGATTTCATCCCGCGTTTGGGCGATAGTTTAATTACATCTATTTAGTCAGTCTTTCCAGCACCGCTATTTAGCATCTTTCCGTCGTCGCGTTGGGGTCGCTGAATGCAATGAACACCGCGCGAGATGACTGATTCTTAAACAAATGACTCTTATGAACCGGTTCTTTTTAGTGAAACGAGCGAGCGATTTGAGTTATATAGTGAATCGTTCAAAACTGACTCCCTCGAACACGATTCATTTTTCGTTTATGTTTATATATATCTTCATAGTAAATTTAAAAAAAATCTGTATTTTACAAGAAAATAAGATAACTGTTTAATGAAATACATATGTAACTCTGATTCGCGCAAAAGGGAGAACGTTGGTAAGAACGCAAGATTTAAACTTTACATTTTCACCTAAATATTACTACAAATATTTTCTATTTTTTATATATAATACTTATATTACATAAAGCCGGGAGTGATATCATTCAGTCAACAGTTATACTATATAAAGCTAGAAAATAAAAAAGCTAGAGAATAATTGTAACACTTTCTCTGACCAAAGCACCATTTATTTAGTTAGACCCCTTTATAAATATATTAAAGTTAAAAAGTAAATATGATATGCAATCAAAGTACGTTTTAAATTAATATGCGCTTCAGTCTTTTGCAAATGTGTTCCTATCCAACAACGGAGAGACCAAAAGTGTCGGAGTTTAATGCACAGATGGTGAAGCATGGGCGATTCTGAACGACTATTTGAATCATGCAGTTCTAGAATTTTGCACAAAAAAGAAAAATGAAATAAAAGTAATGTTTCATTTGAGGGGCCAACGACTCTCCGGTAGCCTGAGCATTATTCCTGCAATATATAACCTATTCTCACACTTTCAGACGAGAGCTATTTGGACCATCAAACAACAACCTTTTGATGCACTGTAAACAAGACAGTGTGCGACAAGCAGCACAACAACAAGCCCAGCTCACCACACACACCAACCTTCAAGCTCGACTTTAGCGGCGCTTTCGCAGTCATCTGTGCAATCTCTTCCTCTGAGTATTCTTTCAAGCTCCCGTCTTGCATGAGCACCGTGTACACGTTGCGCCGATGGCCGGTTGAAGCATCTCTGTTGTCTTGTTTGACAGCCTGGATCACTCCCGTGAGCGGTGCCGCGTCTCCCGTTAAACCCGGCGCGTAAACGCGGCTCCCAATGACCGAGCGCTTCACCAGCCGCCGCGTATGCATAGTTGATATATCAATGAAATGCACAAATAAAAAATTAATTCGATCTTTGCACGGCAATGTCGCTTTAAAAACAAAAAATGTCACGCTGACAAAACCCGAACGGACTGACCGTCATAACGGGCCGAACATGCGAATAATACGACAACATTACTACAGGTCTGGAGCGCATCCACATATTTCACCGGGGCGAGAAGTGAACCGTTTCAACATTCAATGAGCTACGCTTGATAACCTCTCTGTCCGTCCGACCGAAGCACCGACCGGCAACCGATATCTTTCTTCTGTCGACCTGTTTGTTTTGCTTGTCGTTCCCTTAAAGCTGGCGGATTGTAATAAATCACGGCGCGGAGCGGCAGTTTTGGATCGATAAACACGATGTATTTTTCACAATACACACAGCGGGCATTTATGTGATGAATCACGGAGGAGCGCACCACCAGACATTTGATTCATATTATAATATAAATGAGCTACTCCAGTTTCGAGGGTGCTGTTTTAATAGCTAGTTTTAGTCCCATATCGCCGTAAATCCGGTTTCGTTTGAGAAAAACTCCATTCCGAGAAATCCATCCGGGTTTTGCAGAGCCACTGGCTCTACCGGCGGAATGTCGCCTGTAAACATGTGCGCTCGCGCAGCCAGTGTGCGTTCTGATTGGCTGGCGGCACACACGCCTCCACTTTCTCGCGCTCGCTTTCTTCTGCAGTTTCCCTCCAAACACAAGCGACGGGCGCTGCTGCGATTAAAACAATGACGCACGCAGAGAGAGGACAGTCTTTGCGTTATTATTGTTTAGGTAGGCCGGTCTATGATCATAACATTAATAACAGTGATGATAATCAAACCAGGGTTAGGCGTCTGTGTGTGACCCGGCGAGAATGATTGACAGGCGGCAGGGATTCCCGAGGGAATTGGTGATTCTCATGTTGTTCCAAACCTGTGTTTCATTGAACTGGAGAACAGCCTCTTTCACTATTAACATTATTATAATTTCTGGCTGAACTAACCCTTCAGTGCATGCTTTAATGATCTTAAATACCAAATGTAATATCGACCTTTAAGATCAATTACACTCTGTATAGTGTAATTGTGTGTGGTATGTAATCTAGAAATTCAACATGTAATGCTTTACTGCTATTCACAGCTTCTCTCTCATGGCCTCATAGGATGTCCATTGAAGGTGCTCTTCAGAATCTTGTCTGAAGTAGTAGGTAACAGGTTACTATTACTTCAGCTTCTGTTTTCTAAATGCTGTAAATGAAGTTTAATATATATATATATATACATACACACACACACAGTGGGAACGGAAAGTATTCAGACCCCCTTAAACTTTTCACTCTTTGTTATATTGCAGCCATTTGCTAAAATCATTGAAATTTGTTTTGTTCCTCATTAATGTACACACAGCACCCCATATTGACAGAAAAACACAGAATCGTTACCATTTTTGCAGAAAAACTGAAATCTCACATATGCTCCTAAGTATTCAGACTCTTTACTGTGATACTCATATATTTAACTCAGGTGCAGTCCATTTCTTCTGATCATCCTTGAGATGGTTCTACACCTTCATTTGAGTCCAGCTAAGTTTGATTATACTGATTGGACTTGATTAGGAAAGCCACACACCTGTCTATATAAGACCTTACGGCTCACAATGCATCTCAGAGCAAATGAGAATCATGAGGTCAAAGGAACTGGAAAATTTAATTTAATACTTTCCGTACCCACTGTATATATAACATGCTTTACACAGTTATTGAACTGAACTGAATCAACACTGAAGCTAAAAATGGCTATTTTGCATTTGATATCTTATTAATTACTTCTGTTACTACTATACTATGCACCTGCTTTGAAACAATCTCAACTGTATTAAGGGCTATATAAATAAAGGTAAACTGACTGAAAGCTTTTAAATAAAGGTGAAAAATCCTGGCAAAAACTGATGACTGGGTGAAAAAAAACATTGTAGTTTCCCTTCTAAAGGGATCAACGCTTTGTCCTACCACAAGTTCAGGAGTCTTTTATCATTTTCAAGCGTGTTTGATTACTCACCTGCTGTGTAGGGATGCGGGTGGAGCTGCCAGTTGTAGGAGGAGTTGTGTGGGTAGCACCGGCATGGGAGGGCTGCAACTCTACAGGAGAGAGGATGAAACTTGCATTATTCACAATACTTGTACAGTCATTTTTTGCTTTTTATTTTTAGGACAGTTAAAGGAGAGACAGGAAATTATAACTGCACATAAGTGCATCATGCGTTTTTAATAATCAAATATTATAAAAGTAAAAATGTAGTTTTTTTCATTTTACATAATATGTATTTATGAAATATTTGAAAAATGCATAAAAAATAAAACGCACACACAGCAAATGTATTAATTCACAAAGTTTGAATGTGGCTGTTTTATCTGAAGCATTTTCTGTACCTAATGAAGGTTGAGATGGAGCTCGGGGTCGATTCGGAGGTTTTAGGTCTGGTGGATGTGGGATACCATTGGCGAGTTCCTTCAAAGAAAAATGCAATCACTAAATAAGCTACTTTAATCCAGAAATCACTGCGTATACAGTATGCGACGCAAGGAAATGTAGATCCTTTTTTTTGCTCAATCATCACATATCTGGCAGAAGTGGTTAACTTAAAAAAAAATTATTTTCATGATTGCTTTTCTCTTCCTTACTAAAAGTAACAGCGTGCTGAGGCAATGCAGTCTTTGGCAAATCTCAAAGTGTGTAAGCACATTTTTAGACTAGAATTAAAAAGCTTTTAAAGCTGTCTGCATTTATAAAGCTCAACATTCTGTATCTAAGAGAAAAGCTTGGTAAGGCTTGGCAAATAACAAGACATAAAAAACCATAAAGAACACTCTGTGGGAAATGAAAGAAGTCATGCAGGGAGGTTAAAAACAAATAAATGAAGGGACACTTACAATTCGCTGGTTTTTAACCTTGTTCTTCTTGCTCATCAGTTCAAGCAGGGAATTGGGAACCAGACCTCTCTGATATTTTGTAAAAGCAGAAAAAGAGAAATATCACATTTGTTTTTATATATTCTGTCAAATGTTTAATATCATATTACATTGATGACGGCACTTCAGCTGCTTCGGTGAATGTCAGACTCAGAAACATAGGCTATAAAGTCGAAAAACATTCAGTGTGCTTCCAAATCAAAACAAAGCCTCTGTAAAGAGTATCCCACCTTTCCATCATAAATGATGACCGCCAGTCCATCTTTGTCATCATCACTGTACAAAAACACTTTTGCTCCTGCAGGCACCGTGAGCTCCCCTGCCCCTTTCGCCATATATGCACTCTTCATTATCATGTAACGAGAGTCCCTATGCCGGAATCACATATTCAGCTTACTGTTTTGTGCTTAAAGTTGACACAAAATGAATACAATATTTTGTGAATACTGAGTACGTACTGGCCACCTTCTGTCTTCGGCTCATAGTACCCTGGTTTCTGCAGAGACATACATAATAAGTAAAGTCTAGTTAGAAACCAAAATTTAGTAAGAAAAATACTGACAGGTGTAGTATCACATGTAGTAAATGCACCTGTGGTCTGAGAGGATCAAAACCTCTAAAGTCATCATTTGGAATCAAAGAAGTAATGACCTGAAAGGAAAAGAGTTCAATTTTACTATAAATGTAAATCTCAAGTAATAGAGCACATATAGTGTTTAATGTGCTTTTTTGTCAAGTTTGTCCTGTTTTCAATGTTATCACTTCTTTTTGTTTGAATGTCATATACTTTACTATTACTGAAGTGTGAAGATGTTACCTTAGCTTCACCCAAGAAGTCCCTCGGTTTAACCTGGTCTACCTCTTCTTTCCTGGGGCGGAACACTTCACCCTCAGGAACCAACAGAGGCTCCAAAACCTCTCTCCGCTGGGGAAAAAAAATAGGCATTTCATTATTACAATGTTCAGAGGAGTGTTGTCAGCTTATACCGGTCTATACTGTGTTCAGTGATACTTTATCACTAAAAGAGCAATCATCTCTTGCACTATGAGAAAAAAAAAAAACATTTTAAGTTTTCTCTTAGCATGTTTTTATTAAAACGATCACATATGTCTTACAGAAATAGCCTCTAGAGCTATGTCTATCAGGTTGCTCCGGCCCGCTCCTCTCTCCTGTAGGGCCGCCGTCAAAATTTCTCTGGCTTTGTTCCATTGCTGCAGTCTAGAGTGGACGGCTGCTGCATTATATAGGACCTATGAGTGAAAAAAATCCCACACAATAAAATGTTATTGTTTTAAATGAGTAAATGAGTGTAACAACAATTTAAAGCAGTATTACACTTTTTATTTGTTTTTCTTAAACCCTTCTTCGTCTTTGAACCATATATACTGTAACTGTAACACTATAACTGTAACGTAATTCATTTCCTTTCCATCACACGGTGAGTAATAAGGCTGCGTCTCGATTACTCTTCCAGGAAATCACAGAAACCATACCTATAGTACACATTCCTGTTGTCTAACAATGGAGTAGTGGTGCAAATTTATCTCTGTGGCTCTGTGAAACTTCTAGAAAGGAAATGTCTCTTTGTTTGGGCTAATAGGAATATGACAAATAGAAAGGTTGTTTCGTCTGTTCAGGCCAACCTGAGCTTAACATGACAACTGAGGAATGCTGGATATGTCTTATCTTCTTTCTCACTGGCATTTGACATTGCATAACCATGGAGCTTTTTCACTCAGCCCTCAAAGAGGCCTTGTGATGGATATCTGAGCAGGTGAACTCCACCAACGCTCATGTTTAATGGCAGAGTTGACAAAAGGCTAGACAGAAATTGTCAACAATTTCCCGCTTTTCAGTAAAACATTTAAACAATCATACTTTTATATATGTTTTCATTTTTTTATTTATTTTTTTTACATACAGAGAGAAATATGTTTATGTTCTGACCTGCCAGCTGTACATTTTATAGCGAAGACCCAGCTGTTTGTAGTCAATAATAGGGTTTTCCCTCATATTTTTCTGAGCCCATATACAATCAGACAATGCCTCCTCCAGCCTGGTGTTAGGAAAAAGTGACACAGACAGAAAGGGAAAGAGAATGAGACAGAGAGAGACCAAGAGAACAAAGAGGCAGTGTCAGATCAAAGTGAATCAGCTGTCCAGAACATTAACTTTAAACAAAAGAGGTCAATGTTTAAGATGTTTGTGTTGCGTCACGCTGTAGTGAAGACTAGTCAGCTCATTCAAAGAGAGCTACAGTATCCTCACCTGTTTGCCATCATATGAACTGCAGACCTCTGAAAAAATCCCACAGCAAGACAGGAATCCTTTGCGATTACCTGGTCGAGAGCCTAAAAGACATCATCTGACATTGTCAAAGACATCTTCTTTTTATCTAACAAATAAAGTTTGTATTTCCACATTCTTTGTTTATTATTATTATTTACCTTGAAATAACAAAATTATTCACTAAGCAAAGGGTTTTTAGTTAAGGGGACCCCCAGGGGGCCACAAGGAATACTGGGGAACCATGGAAAAGGGGGGAAAAACTGTAATAAATAAATAAATAAATATTTAAAATAATTTGTGGGGAAAAATACAAAAATAGCATTTTAAAAAAATCTTAAATAAAATAAAAAAAATCAAGATATTTAATTAACCCCCTTAACTACTTTTAACATAAATATAATTTTAAAAAAAATTTGATTAAAAGAAAAAAAGTATTAAGATAAATTGATTTGACAACATTAGAGTTAGAATACTATTGTAAGTAGAAAAAAAAGTAATAATAAAAACAAAACATTTTCCAAATAATAGTCTATACATTTATAATAATCATTATCATACATTCAAACATAAAGCTGCCTGGATAGTCATTTTTTTTTGGGGGCATCTAAATGATTAAAAAAAATAAAAAATAAACTAAAAGTGAACTATAGCTCTCAAAAATACTGTTAACCGAAGACAAAATTGTATTGAATTATTGCAACAGATATCCTACATTTGTGTAATTACCAGCCTTGTAATTGTACCTTGATGGCTGAGTCTACTTGACCCAGGGCAATGTGTGTCGAAGCAACCACAAACATAGTGCGACAGTTGTGTTCTGTGATCTGAGTGAGTTTGGTGAGAGCACCCTGCCAGTCCCGGCTGTCTATTGCTCTCACGGCCTCATCCCACAGCTTGATCAACTCTATATACAGCATGGCCCTCTAGAACAAAATAAAAACAATCAACTGATATTTTAGAATAACTCTATACCAAGCTGTACTGAGAAAACGCCATATTTTAAAATACAGGTGAGACTACGAGCCAATGCAGGTTCTTAAAAGAAAATAAAACCGTAAAAGAAAAACCTAATACTAGTACAATGAGTGACACTTACCACTGCCCAGAAACTGCCACAGATAAGTCTGAAATAAGAACTTGAACTGCTTTCCAGAAGCGATCAATCATAAATACGAGTGTGGCCCCTGAACAGGTGTAAGCCTGAGTTCTTAGTAAACTGACAGGGAAGTGATTTTTGTAGTGTGAAACACAGCTGTGGTTCCTCCCACTTGCCATGCCTTCAGGAAGTCCCACATTCCCAGGAGATAGAGACGGGCTTGTTGAGCAGCAGGTAGGGCACGTACACAATGGCTCGATTAAAAAAAAAAAAAAGCTGTTGCATAAGGAAAGTGAAGAAAGACAACTTGCACACCTACACAATAACATATACAGCACACTAAAAAAAAAAAACTATAAAGGTTGTCTGGCCAAAAGTTAAGCTACCAGGAAGCACTTAGTCATTACCTGACATTTATTTTAGTAGGGAAACAGTCGAGAAAAAGGAAATTCCAGCATTGCTATAGTACCATTTTTACACAGCAAGTTTACATCTTTAGATCTAGATAGGTAGATAGCTAGATTTAGACAGCTTTAGAAAGGTTTCCAGTTTTAGATTAGATTATAATAATCTTTAATTTCACGGTATATTTAAAGCAAACAAATAAACAAGGAAATGGAGACGCATTGTGCTGTTTTGATACATTTGTAACACTTTTATCCACATGTAGATATATTAGATATACGTGAAGACCATAATAAACTATATGGGATAGAAGTGAAACACAGGAGTGCAGATCTACTCTAATTTAACCTTCAAAGTTACCTACATGCAGGTCTACAGCAGATGGCGCTAGAGATGTTTAATACACAATCCACCAAGGGCTCCATGGTTTATAGTCTAAAACACTGAAGATACAAATAAATCAGATAAAATAGATTGCTTTGTTCATGTACAGTTTTGTTCTATTATTATATATATTGCACACAGAAATACTACAGCTTACTTTATGAGTGTTAGCTGCAACACAACTCCCAGTACTCTTTTTTTTTTTTAAGTTTTAATTCTGACAGTGTGAATAACCCAAAGACTCGCTCGTAATAACACACAAAAGACACGAGTCGCCACCACCTGGTAATTAATGAAGTAAAATGCACAAATGTTTTTTTTTTTGTTTGTTTGTTTGTTTTTTTATGCTGAAATATTCCCACCATTATAACCAAATGAAGCATTAGACTATTGACGTCATTATTGAACTTTCTCTATGGATCCAAGTTTCCACTTCTCGTGCGCCTATAAAGAGATAAATTGAGATCATGTTTTTTCGCATTGTGAATTTGTGCAGCTTTTTGGAGGGATTTGCAGAGCTGGTTACATTCCAGGGAGTTTGAGACTGTAAAAATAAGTTTGGTATTTTCTTGAAAAACAAAGATTTAAATTGATACTTGGAGATATTGTTTTACATAACGTTAGGCCTTATTGAAGCTTTACATTTAAAATAAGGTTAAATTATTGAGTACATCGTAGAAATGTATTATTCATGTATTTTTATATATATATTAATACATACATACATACATAAAAGTCCGTCACATATTTTAAGTCACGAAGACTTTTACTTTGCAAATTGTTCCCTGACTTTTATTCTGAATCTACTGGAGAAATTATTGTTAACCTGCGAAGCAGATTGCTTAGACAACCTTTAACATAATAACGGTGTGGATCACGTACCGTACTCTGGACCCAACAGAGATAAGCGCGCGCCTAAACGTTTATAGAAGACTAGTAAACAATGACACAAGTCACATGACAGCTGACATGATCACATGACAGTCAGTAGCCCTGTGATGATATTAGGAAACTTTGCTAGATCCCAGGCTTGATTTATGGGGTCTCTGTGAGAATGGCTACACACTGGCTTTTCCTTGGATTCATGTCGCTGATCCTCGGCGGAAAAACTGAGACGCGTTTATCTGTGGCAAGTTCTGATCTTTACCTTTCCTATCTTAGCTGATTTATGACATGCTATTGTTTTCTTTCAAATCTCTATGTTCTGGAACGTTTTTGAATTTTCCTCTTTGGAATGTTTTCTTTTTTAGGAGGAAAAGCTCAATAATGAGGTCATCCCATCTCACAGAGACCTTGTTCCTGATTTCAAGGAAAAGTATTTTAAACAAGTTTTAGACCACTTTAATTACAACAGCCTTGGCAATGGCACTTATGATCAGCGCTACCTTATTACAGGTATCTGTCACACTATCATACTGTCTTTTTAAATTATGTCCACACCGAGTGAGTTCACTGTGTGTTTATTTCAGATCAGTACTGGAAGAAAGGCAATGGACCCGTTTTCTTTTACACTGGCAACGAAGGGGACATATGGGAGTTTGCACGGAACTCAGGGTTTATCACAGAGCTGGCATCTGTGCAGGGAGCCCTGCTGATATTTGCTGAGCATGTAAGACTTTCATGTAACTTCAATCACATGATCATGGAGGAAGTTAGACAAGTTGGGACGGTTTGATGTCAGGTTTATGCAGTCATGCAGTTTAGAACTGTCTTCTAATCTGAGTTTTACTTTAAACTCTAGAGGTACTATGGAAAATCTCTTCCATTTGGGAAGGAGTCATTTAATATTCCCAATGTGGGGCTGTTGACGGTGGAGCAAGCCCTGGCTGACTATGCAGTCATGATCACAGAGCTGAAGGAGGAACTGGGGGCTCAGAAATGTCCCGTCATCGTTTTTGGTGGAAGGTGTGGTTTCAGTGATAATCATACTAGTGGTATTTATTATTATTATTATTATTATTAAGTTAAACAAATATAATAATAATAAAAATGCTGTCAAAAGTTTAAAATGACTTGCATTAGTCTTTTTCTCACCGAGGCTGCACTCATTTCATGATAAATGCAATAAAAGTAGTAAAATTGTGAAATATTACTACATTATAACATTTTAATTATTATTCCTGTGATGGCAAAGCTAAAATTTCAGCAGCCATTACTCCACTTTTAATTGTCACATGATCTTTAAAAAAATAATCTTTGTAGTATTTTAATATCATTAGTATTTATTGGTGTCCAAATATTAATAGCTATTTTAATAGGTTATTTGGTTATTTTGGAAAAAAGTTTGGTAACACTTCGGAATAGGGGGTCAGAATAATGCATTAGTTAAGCATTAATTACTAGTGTGTTTTTGCTCAACTAATGCTTAATTAACAAATTAACCATTAATTAATGCTTAACTAATGCATTTTTCTGACCCCCTATTCTGAAGTGTTACCGCATTTATAGGAAATAAAAATCTATTGTGATATTAAATATTTTTACTCTAACTTTGGATCAATGTAATGCATATTTGGTAAATAAACTATTTTGTTTTTGTCTAATTATCTTTCTTTCAGTGTGGTAGCGTACCATGATTTTCACAAAAACTGTTTTCAGCATTGATAAAAAATGTTCCTTGAGCTTTCTTGAAGGATCATTTGACATATTTGTTTATATATATAAAGTAACCAGTAGTGCATGTTATGTCTGTTTTTCAGCTATGGAGGAATGTTAAGTGTTTACATGAGAATAAGGTACCCTAATATTGTGACTGGAGCGTTAGCCGCTAGTGCTCCCATCCTCTCCACCGCAGGTCTTGGAGACTCTAGACAGTTTTTCCGGGATGTTACCGCTGTATGTTCATATGTAACCTCTTACTTTTGTTTTAAAACATACCTTTACCATACATTTTTTGTACATAAAAGCGTTTAAGATTACGTCTTAGCAAAATTCTGATGTTCGTTTTGCTTATTCAGGATTTTGAGAAGTTTAAGCCGGCCTGCAGAGATGCAGTGCAAGGAGCTTTCCAGAAGCTCAGCACTTTGGCACAACAGAAAGGTATAAAGCCATCCACCGAGAAATGTTAACCATGTTCGATTTTGCTTATTGTTGTTCTTAAAATGGATCTCATTCTCCCTGTTTTTCCATTTATACTTCACAGACTACAGACGCATCCAGTCTGCCTTCTCCCTGTGTAAAACTCCCTCCACCCCAAAGGACATTCATCAGCTGAACGGACTCTTACGTAACGCCTTCACCATGATGGCCATGTTGGATTATCCCTACAGCACTCATTTCATGGGCAGCATGCCAGCCTTCCCCGTGAAGGTATTGGACTTGTCACTAGCCTGAATTTTCAGATAATCACGATAAAGGGGATAGCATAAAAAAAAAACTAAAAGCTTGCCACTGAAATACTTCAGTGCATAATGCAAAACCTAATGGTGTTAATCAAATGTTTTCTTGATGCATATAGCAAATGAAACCCTTCCAGCCCATCTGGTTCTATTTAAACTTGTTTGGCAGTGCAGTTTCTGCAGCTGGAACTGAACCGGTGTGTTTGTGTGCCTCAAAGATAAAATCGCAGTGCTTTGTACTTTTACAGGTGGCGTGTGAAACCATGCTGAATGGCACTGATCTCATGTCGGCACTCCGAGACACTGTTGGTAAATGACTGCAGCTTTGCACAGATTTCATTTCATGTCTCTTTTTAAATCTCTCTGGTACTGGCAAGGCTCAAAAGGCTTCGGCACTAATTTTGTGCCGCCCCACAGGCATTGTGTATAACTCCACTGGCCAGCTCACATGTTATGACCTCTACAGTCTCTATGTGGAGTGTGCGGACCCCACCGGCTGTGGCCTTGGCTTTAACAGCTATGCATGGGATTACCAGGTACCTTGATTACTTCTCGCTAAACCCTAAATATTGGATTTTAGCACAAATCTTTAGTTAAACAGATTTATATGGAGACTACCGAATGCTGCAGAGATGACATCATTTTGTAGGCCAACCCAGAAGTTTGCTTCGCCCTGAGTTAGGGTTAGCTTAGTCTTAGACCAAATGTAACATGTCAGTGCTTTTGTTTTGTCTTAAGATGCACACCAGTAATGCGTTTTTTGTTTTTTTTTCTAAAGCATGTTTATAAAAATTACTTCAATGTCCTATTTGAACTATTGGTCCAATCCTGGCTTAGGCTAAACCCTGTTTGTCTATGAAACTAGGCCTAAAACTTTTAGAGATTCACGTTGCGTTACCTCTGTAAAGGAGTATGTTTTGTTTAAAGTTTAATCTGATGTATTAGAGTCATTATAGTATGAATAGACTTTCCTTTCACTTATAAAATGTTGTTTTTTGTTATAAGGCCTGCACAGAGATCGAGATGTGCTTTGAGAGTAACAATGTGACAGACATGTTCCCGCCGATGACATTCACCGAGCAGCAGAGAGAACAGTATTGCTCCGAGAGATGGGGGGTAGTGCCGCGTCCAGGGTGGCTGAAGACCCAGTTCTGGGGCGATGGTAAGCTGCAACTACTAAACAGTGCCTTAAAAAAATTAATTAATTAAAGAAGCAAGGGTTTTACCCGATTATACATGTATGGATGTTTGCAATGAAATGGGAGCTCAGTGTTGACTATTTGAACCTTCTCCTCTAGATCTCTCCACTGCAAGCAATGTCATATTTTCCAATGGTGATCTTGATCCTTGGGCTAATGGAGGGGTAAGAAAGTTTACCTTGAAAAAAAAATATTTTTCACTACAAATGATGATCTGAATAATAGAGGTTTACAAAAAGTGTTTTGTGTGCTTTTCTGTGAAACAATGATGAATTCTCAATTGTAGATCAGGAAGTCACCCAGTCCATCGCTGATTGCAATCAACATACCAGAGGGAGCTCATCATTTGGATTTAAGGTATGTGTGCGCCTGTGTGTAACTTTGAGAGAAATGAAGACAAACAAAAAAGCACATTTAGCTTTGTCATCTGATCATTCTTCTATTTCTTTTTCTCCCCTCAGGGAGTCCAACCCTAATGATCCTGAGTCTGTGATTGTGGCCCGGAAGAAGGAGTCTGAAATAATTGCTCAATGGGTGAAGGCAGCAATGAAGACGTCATCATGAGTTCATTATGTACAATTTATTTCAACAGTTGTAAACTTTTTTTTACATTTATTTCCCATTAAAAAAAGGACATTAAAAAGGTACATTCAAGAAATATGTATTTGTCAATAAAAAGTTTTGTGACAAGGAATATGTATAGCTGTACCACATTGTCTCATCACTCCTGTTTTACACTGTTTTTTGAAGTTCATGTCATATCTTTGGTGTATGAATCATTCAAAATTATCCTGATTTGTCAATGTGCATGAGGCATCTAATATTTTGAGACCTTTGCACGAACAATTAAGAGCAAGGCATGAAAAGCCCTTCGTTTTCAATCTGAGATGCACTAGCTCAATTGAGTCAAGCTGTTCTTAGTTTCTCACGAAATGAGAGAAAATAAAATACCCAGAAACCGATAGCTAGTTAATTGAACACTTCCACACTGTATTATAAACAATAAAAAACATTATTATTATTTATTCACATAAAACAAACTGTAGATAGCTTCACAACAGGAATGAGATGTTTAAAATAGATTGAATTCTCATAAAAACTTGATTCTCTCTGGATTGAAAATAGACAACATTTGTCATTGCTCTGAATGTAAAGGCACACGCGGAACACAACACCTCACCACAGCACTAGAACGAGAAAACGTAATGCTCAGCCCTTAATGAACATTTGCAATGGTTTTAATGTACACACCACCTAAATGAATATTAACATAAGATTCTCCACAGTGAGATGTACCCCTGGTTTCAAAGACAAGGCCTTGTTTCAGATTTAATGTAAATCTTATCCGTTTCAATGGAAAGAAACTTGCACTGACTGATCTTAAAACGTGTCTTGCCTTAAGATGCACACCACAGTAATGCTTTTCAATTACTTAAATGTCCTAATTGAACTATGGCTAAACTTAGGCTGAGCCCTGTCTATAAAACCGGCAATGCACGTAGTATATATAAAATCTTTTCTATTCTATTCTATTCGATTTAAGCTCAGGACCACAAACTGATCTGCAACTAGTAGCAAAAATGAATAGCAAACACTTTTCATCCTGCAAGAAAACATTTGGAATTTTAAAGATTGTAAGAAAACCACCCCAAGAAAACATAATCCAATTTTTCATATTTGACAAAATAATCTACCAATACCATCAAGTTCTTCATACACAAACACTACACAATCACATCTGAAGTAGGTCCCCTGAAAGAGTGAAAACTGCCATAATATAGACTTTGTGCTTGATTAACGCTCTATTAAAATCCATAATTCTGAATACAATCACAAATAATAAAAAAAAGAAAAGAAAAAAAAAAGAAATTAAAAATAATAATGGTTCACCTGCCAGTGGATTTTATAATCAAAAGAAGACCTATTTAATAAATATATATATATATATATATATTTTTAAACTAACCTATTTACAGGAATGTCATTTAAAAAATCCCTCACAGCAATGGGGTTTTAAGCTCAAAATGAAACAAATTTTTTGAAATAATAATAAATTATTTAATAAAAACATAGTCCACTTTAGATATTCAACTAACAGTAATTAACTTTGCAATTCCATGTCAACTAGCAGTCATTGGAGTATTAGTAGACTGTCTGCTTAACATCTCCTAGGACTTTATTTTGATGGCTCTGCAACATACTGACTATCAGAAACTTAGCAAGTATATGTCAACATATTCTACTAACCCTAAACCTACACCCTAACGGTCTAATCTAAGAGTTAGTAGACACGTAGATATGAATGAATGAGAATTACTTATAGTTTTAGTAAAAATGTCTATACGGACTATCGAAATAAAGTGTGCTTTACCCTTGCGTGTGCTTGATCACATGATGAGATCATACAATGCTACCTGATAACTATACCGAATGTTTTATATAATGTTGGTATAAGCTCTGGAAAACAACAAACTTAAAACTATTTTTACAAAGGTAAACAAACTATCAGATGATGGCAAAAGACTCCCTAAAACCCCATAACAGAAACAACAGTAAATCTTTCATTTTAAGAAAACACACACACCAAAACACACCATAAAGTGCTTGCAGTCCCTAAAAGGTTTCACAGTATGAACATTTTTTGTCTGTGTGTTGGGCTGAAAGACTGCACACACTGATTCAATAGCTGATCGACAGCATCACGATAGCATAATTAGAGTAAAAAATTCAGAAACTCTATTAAATAGAAACATACAGATTACTAGTACAATCAGAAACTACACATCTACAAACAGTTTCTGTCATGGCTTTTTTCTGTTTTCTTTTTTTTCCCCAGTTAGTGACTTTCGATTACAAAGAGTTCCTAGTGAAAAAGATGGCAGTTTGGATATCAAATGTGTTCATGGCCCTGAGAGGGGTGTGTTTGGTTATGCACGTGTGCTTGTGCGTCCTTCACTCTGCTTGTGGCCATATGGGCAGAGGATGGGCCTCGGTGTTGAAGATGTACTTGTCTAAGCTGATAAGGTTGGGGTCATTGGAAAACAGCAGGTAGAAGTATTTGAGTGTCTCACCCAGGAAGAAGCTCTCCATTTTGTCTCGAGGGTCGGGATTGGCTGGGTCACGGACATTGTTTATGGATGAATAACCTCCGGTGGGAACCTGTGCGGGGAGAGGAATACACAAGTCTGCACTGGAGGTCGTTTGGAAACATTCTTGCGAACTGTACTGAAGGCTAAATGTGCAGTTCACAAAAGCACAGAGAGAAAGCTCAAGTACATTTGGAAATGGAGCAATGTTGGAATACGCCAAGAAATATGAGAAGTCATGTAGCAACGTATCGGACACATGAAATCTAGATCAGAGTCAGTGATATCACGAGTCTCGTTCTGACAAAGGTTGGTGTTGGGCCAAAATGAAAAACAGTCTTGAGGCTCACATTTTCTTACAATATGACTGCATTCACTTTCACATTTTCTGACCAATGGATAAGGATTTTTACTTCAATTTCCTTTTAACTTTAGAGATCACATTCACAAAGAATATTAGCGATAGAAACACTTTACAACTGTGCACAGCTAGAAAAGGTTTTCCATGTGCTTGCGATATTTTATGCTTTTAAAGAAAGTTTTATTCCTTGAAAAAAGAAAAACTGACACTATTATTTTTGTGATTAAGTAAAGTCATTCAGAAATCATTCTATTATGTCGATTTGTACTTTCATGCTGAAAGTTGAGCTTTTTTTTTTTAATTTGTTACATTTTTACACATTTATTTCAAGATTTTACTATGAATAAAGTTCAAGAAAACAGTATGTATTTGAAATACCTTGTGTAACATTAGAAATGTAATAATTCAATTAAATGTAATTAAATAAATAAAAATAAAAGTTCTGATCTTCAAACTTTTAAACACTATTAACTGCTGAACTATATGACTGCGGACATAAACGCACCAGAAACAGTACACCATCTGAAAACTATTTTCACGACACCAACGATTGGACATGCACTCATTTGAATCTCACATACCATTTAGAATGGAAAACATGTAAATTTGGACGCAGTGCACAACATGTACCTTCCACAGTTTTGCATGTCCTAAAACATTTCAAAAGTGACAGTTGAACCGTTTCATCACTCTCTCACTTACCCTTGTGTACTTATTGAAGTTCTGCAGGATCTCCCAGCCCCACTGCTGGTACTTCTTATCCTTAGTGAATCTGTACATGTAGAAGAGGCTCTCTATAGTCTCTGGCCGCAGAAGGTTGTGTCGGTCTGCGATCTGTAGGATAACATGAGATCACAAAAATTCTTACATTTCACATATTCACCAAACAAACACCACCCATCTCACAGCTGCCAACTAAAAGCTCTTCATAAGCTCACCTTTACATCTACATCCTGTGTGTTGCTCTCGTGCATGTTAAAATGAGAAATCTCCGGGCTCAGACCTGTCTCCATCTGGGCGTACATCTGGTAGCAAGTCTCTATCAGCTGTTTTGCCAGCTCCATGTGATCAGCTTGAAGGCCGTAATATGCCCCAAGTGCAAGTGTGCCAGGCAGGAAACAAACCAAGTGGTCCTGAAAGAAACAAGAAAGGACGGGCTACATGAGCTATTTGATTGTAACGGGCCTGAGGGCTTGTTTTTCTTTGAGAAAAAGCATACCATTTTGGGACTGAAGTGGCCATGGGACAGCTCTCCTACAAATGTAAGGCCAGAAGGAGCAGACTTCCTCAGGAGGTTCTTCTTCATGCCTTCCACAGCCAGCAGGTAGTCATCCAGCAATCTGGGGAAAAAAAAGAAAAAAAGCACACAATCTTTGAACCTGAACCTGTATTTGTGACCCTAGACTATTATAGTTATAGATATATTTACAATAAGAAATTAACAAAATATCTTGATGGACCATGACCTTTACTTAATATATGATTGATTTTTGGCATAAAAGAAAAATGTATCATTTTGACCCATCCAATGTATTTTTTGGCTATTGCTACCAACACACCTCGACTGGACTTAAGACTGCACTCACTCATTCTCTGTCTTGTCTCCTTGTATCCACTGCTTCAGAAGGTACTCGTAGTAGCTGTCAGCTCTGGCACCCAGCGTGTAAATGCCCTGATGTGTGAACAGCCCGTTGTTGGTATTGATGAACATCGGCACTAACCCATCTTGCTTTCCATCCAATTTATGCACCTGCTTCATTACCTCCATTACAGCCAGCTACAGAAAGAAAGAAACGGAAGAAAAGTAACCACCTGTTGCTATGAGAACAGAATAGCTTAAATGAGTGTCCGGGTCTTAACTGAGAAAGACTGTCCATTGTCTTGACCTTGTATTTGGGGTCTCCAGTAAGTCGACTGAGCTCTCTGAATTCTAGCTGAATGCTAGTGACCTCAGCTACGGTACTGTCTGAAGTCCACTGCGGAGGATGAGCTGTCCCCTTGCCAATGTTCACATCCGAATAGGGGATTTTTGAGGCAGTGTTGAAGGCGGGCATTAGTCTGGAGCCAATATCTTTCTGAAATCACCAGAACACAGTAAAACATTTGAAGACTCCAGCTCTTTGATTAGCATGTCCTCCTTACTCACAGCTTTCTCCAGGAACAAGGAGTCTCCGGTCAGATGGTAAGTGCTCAGAAGGCCACCCAGTATACGAATGGTGCTCTCAAACAGATTGACATCCACGTTCTTATCAAAGGAGAGCTCTCTGGCCACCCACTCCCGGGCCTCTGCAAACTCTGCCAACAAGATTTATGCAAATCAAGTAGAGCACATTACAATACACGCTCAGCAAACACAAAAACTGTGTCTGTTACAATGTTTTTTAAATTAATATTAAGACCTATTATGATTATTAAGTATTTTGTTGGTTGATTTCCCATTAAAGTAAAAATTGTGGTTCTGTGCTGCTACAATCGCTTTGTATCTTTGAACATCTCAAACAGCATGACACAGTAAGGTGGGTTTAACCAAGGCTGTAAGTTTAGGGCTGATCTGTTTTGTCCACCAATAGACAAATGTAAAAATAAAACAAATACATTTAGAAGAGTACAATGAAAAAAATATTTAAATCCTTGTGACTTGGACTGGATTTTTTCCCCCCATCAAGAGCTTGGGAAAACGAGAAGAGGGGAAGAAAAAACAAAAACCTGGTCTGTGTTGGACTCTGTAATGTATTTTCTGTAGCAAACTAAATTACCCTCTTTGAGACCCAAGATCCACATGGTGTCCAGAGCATCAATTAGGGTCAGCCCAAGTCCAAACCACTCTCCATATGATTTAGAGATTGGTTTTAGTTCATCGTGACCCCAAGCAAAGTTCTTGTAACCCTTCCAGGCATGTCTAAAGGCTTCTCTCACTGCCTCCAGCCTGCTCTCAGCTGAAAGAAACAGAAACACAGGAAACAGCTGCTTCAGTGCAATCCGTAAAAAGAAACAAATGGCATGAAATGGGTTTATATTTAGAAAGTATTAATAGATTAAGCAAATGGCTCTTTTCCTGTTCAATATCAAAGGAGTGTAGCTGACAAAATAACAAACCAAGTTCTAATGAAGCTGCGTCGTCTTGGATTTCTGTGTCTTTGGTGTCAGTATCAGATGCCTGCTCTTCTTTCACAGCTCCACGCCAACTACACACGTGTGAGAAATAAGTAATAACAATTAACAAAACATAAGATTATCCTTCATCATCATCATCACACAAAATGCACTGCAATTTCAGTACAGCTGACATGAAACATCAAACCTATTGATTGGCTTTCCTTCTTCAGATGCTTTTTCGACATTCTTCAGGTCTAGTTCCTGATGTTCTACTCCCAAAAGACCTGAAACATTTGTTTTGGTTGGCAAACGGTTCTGCAAGACAGGAGGTCCACGTCTATGGTAGTCCTTTTTCTATTTTTCAGAAACAGATGTTACTGCCACGAAAAAGCACAGCCTGCAACCTTGAGTCATCCGGTTACTCATGAAAAGTGGCTATCCAAAAAGAGAGCAAGAAATAAATAGTTCAGGCTAACCTCTGAGGGCGGCTCAGGAATAATTGTCTTGTACTCATTTTTCAGATCGACACCAAATGGTTTTCCATCGTTCCCGTTTTCCCCTACTACACCATCTGAGAAACAAATACACAGATGGTGTAATGTGTTTGAATGCATGAGTTGCATGCATTTTACATAACTGTGTTTTTGGGTGAAACAACATATTTCTCTCTCACGTGATTTAAAAAAAGCTCACTTTCAGATCTGCTTCATTTAAATTGGATATGCATCAGCTCCATCTCGTCTTTTGATATATCCCAACTTTAATAGGGGCATACACTAATAATTTTGCTTGTCCTTTATTTTACAGTACATGCACATGAGGAACAGAACGGTATAATAAAGTGCTACTATGATGTGTTATGCATTATTTTTCAGCAAGACAATTTGCAAGCTCGTTTTCAATTGCATTATAGCATCTCACCTCTCCAGTGCCCTATGAGAGTGGAAGATGTGGCAATTCCACAAACCAACAACAGCATGAGTGTAAACAGGATCAGGCTGCGCTGCAATCTGGACAGCTGTTTCCATTTCTGGAGACAAAGCCAAGATGACTGCATCACATTTTTGCAATCAAAATTGGGCAAAACAATCAGATTACCCTACAGATGGGCCTTGAAACTACTGGATAAAACCACACTTAACAAACGGATGACTGTTGAATATTAACTCACTCTCCAGCAGGACTGCCGTCGCCACTGCTTGCTGTTGGTGTAGCTGCCACTTTCACCGAGAGTCAGAGATACAAAATCCCTTTTTGATGAAGGCAGCATGATTCCCTGTCTCTCTCGAGACTGCTCATAAACTCAGTGGCCAGGTTTCTGTGTATAGAGAGAAAACAAACTCCTAAAAACCTATGCTCAGGGTTGACCAAGTGCTGTCTAGTAAGGCAGTTCACTATGCGTTAAGACACGGTCAGTCCTGACAGTAGCTGCGTGGGCAGCTGACTGGCGCATGTAGTACTGAAAAAACAGATACAAGCAAACGTTTTAATGTTTACAGTTTAAAAACGTCGACGGCACAAAGTAATTATAGTGTATTTTGACTAACATAAAAATAATCTAAACTCTAAAGCTGCAGCTCATAGTCAACTGATGAGACACTTTTAAAAACTGACTTTAAAAGACAGATATATCATTAAATTGTTGACTGATTCATTATTAACGTTACTCCACAACCACTTGACTGTTTTGATTCATTCAAAAGAACCGATTCCTAAGATTAGTGCGTTCCATTTGAGCACGTGAATAATTCCCTCAGAAAAACCAAGTCAGAGTATTTTTGTACGATGTTCCTCCACAGCGGCAGGGAAAACGAATATGAAAAAAATAATTGGTTTCGGTATACAGTACGAATTGAATCAAAGAATCGTTTTATGGTTTACCGGTTTAGAAGTGTCAGCTGTCATACAACGCTTTCTCGCTGACTAAAAAAATTACTGAAACATCATTGAAGAACCCTCAAAAGCATTTACATTATATTTAGTACAAAAACGATAAGTTTCTCCATTTAGTACATAATAAAGCTCATACTGGGTTACTTTTCTCTGCCGTGTGTTCACGCAGGATTAAGCGCAGAGATCCGACATCAATAAGTCATTCACCTCTCTTCCGGGAGTACGTCGAGTGTCCAGCTGTGTGAAGCGCAGCTCTGATCGGTTCAGGATCTCACGACGGTCCGAGGCATCACTGAAGGGCCTAGAGCTCACCAGCGATCACTCAAACTCAAACTCAAAAATCCCATCCAACTCTTCAGCGGTGGCGAACACCATGCGACTTTCCAAGCGGCGAGTCTGAAAATCCTGAAGGGTTAAATGTAGCATCCTGCAGCCATTTTTTCTCTGAACAGGTTTCAAGTGATTTCCTGAAGACGAAGACAAGCCAGCTGTAAGGACGCGTGTTGTACAGTACACTAGCAACTTGTGGCTTTTCCAAATAAACCTCCAGATGGCGCCAGGCACGCGACAAACTGGGACCAATTAGAAAGAGTAACCTAAAACGCCCTAAATCTCATTGTTTGGTTCCACGTGAGCCTACTACAAGTTTATACCACACTGTTCTACACTGAAATGGTAAAATAAACATGTGAATACTTTTATACTGCAACGAAGGATTAAATTGATCAGTTGATAAGAAATGTGATTTATATATGCTATAGTTACATTGTTTATTGCAGTACAGGAAAGATGTTTCATGGTTATTTACACAAAAATATTGATCATCACAATGTCAACAGTGATGCACAAAAAAATTGCATATTAAAATATAGCTGCAAGCAGCAATTACCCTTTGAGCCTTTGAGGTTAAATAGGGACACCTGGGTGTATGGCTGACACAGGGTACTTTTTGCCTACTGAATTTCGGATACTATGAATTCGGACATACTACTCGCCTCGCATACTGTTTTTCATGTACTATATAGTAGGGGAAGTAAGTGATTTCGGACGCAGCGGATGATTTTTTCTTTCATATTTGCGGAAGTCTAATCACGTCACTACTAGAGCAAGCTCCTGATTGGTTTACGCAGCACGAATTTTCGCCAAAGTTCAGATTTTTCAACTTGAGCGTTTCACGCGATTCGCGCCGCAGGATGTCTACTCGCGTCTTTGCATTGACTTAACATGTAAATCACACGCGCTTGACGCTTCATTCACGTCCGGTGTGAACGCACCTTAAGAGTTTTAACTTTTATAGGTTTTTTTACGGTTTTATAGTTGTTGTTTTTTTAATCCCAGAGGCAAAGTTGTTCAGAGCAAGGAGATCTATGATATTATATGAATATATAGTCTAAAAGTGAATGTATGAGGATTTAAGGTCAGTTACTCTGGAAATATTGTGTTTATGTTTAAACCACGTTTCATAAAGCTTTGTGTTTTTGTATAGGTTTTATAGACTTTTGAGTATATGTGGCCTTTTTAAATGAGCCAATTATAGCTAACCAAAGGACAAAATTTTTTCTACATTTTTATTATTTTTTTTTTTTTTTTTTTATTAATCTAGAGAGTCCACAGATAATTACTGCAGTGGTTAAACTGCAAAAACCAAAACCATAAGTAGGTTTTTAACATATAATTAAAGAACGATTTAATTGACAGCAATGGTTCTTGAGGCAAAGTTGCTCAGTATGAGGAGATCTATCAAACGATATGCATATTGTGTGGATGTGTGAAACACCACGTGATAACTGGACCAAAAAACTCGTTAGCGCCTACTAGTGGGCGATTTGTTTCAAAATTCTTACAGACCTTTAGTCTGTCAAACACGCCCACCGAGTTTCTTCTGATTGACTGCCGTTAACCATGTCTAATTAGTGCTCAGAATTCAAGTTGCGGCATAGCCTATACATTTTTTAACCAATCGGACCAACGGTTGCCTAGTAATACCTGAAAATATATATTTTTCTGTCTTGTAGCGCCCCCAAGTGGCTATTTTTGACTAAAGTTTGAGCATAAACGTTCCGTTCCAGAGTTATAACGTTAGCATAGACACTAATTGGCCTACTGTTTCACGCCAATATAAAAATGTAATTTTTTTTTTTGATAATTATTAATATTCACTGTCCACATATTATTTATGCAGTGGTTTGATTCCCATCGTTCGCAAAAGTCGGTTTCGGAAATACGCAGAATTTGTGAAAAAACAGTGCGTCGTAGATCCAAATTCGAGCTATGCGCTCAAACCCCTAATAAAAAGCTGACAGATTAAGTTTTGTATAGTGGTGTATATAATCATCTCATATTTTTATATTTAGCCATTTAGATATTTATATGGGTTTTGTGTTTTTCCTTGGCAAAGTAACATTAGCAATATTTTTTACCAGAAACACCGGCTGTACCATAAAACAGTGTTCTGATTCCTGCAGACAAGAAACTTGCACTTTCCAACTTTAAAAACATAAAATAATTACTTTTGAAAGCATTGTAAATTCATGCAGTAACCTGAAAGAACACAAACCCTTGAGGACTTATTTTAGTTTCCTTTGGTTTTTACTAAGGCAACAATAAAAACACACACTCTTTTGAATAAAATCAGTTTGCTATTGAAACAGATTGCAATGAGCTACTTTTACAATGAGCTAAACTGCCATTATTTTTAATGGGACTCAATTTGCACAAAACATTTCTATGTGTTATTCATAAACCGTCATCATAATTTGTTGATTAATGTATAGTAAATTCCATTGGTTCCACCATTAACAATGGTCCAACAGCAACTGTGTCCAAATATTCTCATTCACGCTATTAGTCTTCACAAGCAGGGCCTCGTATATTGTATGTTGGAGGCACATTGTTAAAATAATATCAGATTTGAGTGCCACATACACCACATGGCCAAAAGTGACAGCAAATCTCTGCATCTGTGTGAAAGCCTTCCAACAAGAGCAGAAGCTGTTACAGCAGTTTAGAGTGGATAAAATACTAATGCCAAAGGTTTGAAAATTAAACGTTCATCAAGCACACGTGGCCATGTAGTGTATATCACAGTGCTCTTTGTCATAAGGTGCAACAAAACCTGAATCAAAGGGGGTTTTTGAGGAAATCATGGTTTGTGAACTGTTCTTAAAATATGACGAGTAACAACATCCTGACATTACATAAATAATCAGTTATTTGACAGAAAACAAGCATTGTAAACAATATATTACATCTCCTCGTGAGAAGCTGCGCCACTAGACAACAAATCAGTTTATTGTACACTGTAAACTCAAGGTGAAAACTTCATTAGGAACCTCCATTCTCACAGCAGATGGAGAACAGTAGAGTAAAGAAAGTCCTGATATTTGCTGATGCAAAAGTCCTCAAATGTGTTTGTGTTTTAGCTGAAGCACACTTGTCCTACGGTAAACTGAAACTGTTCTGTTGTGTCCCTGTGGCCAAATAAAGCCAGATCTCTGATTGGTAAAAGCTCCAGGTCCTCAGTCTCGAACTGGAACACAGACTCCCGAGGGCCTGTATCTGGTGACCCGACAGACTAAACACAGACAGAAAGAGGACATCATAAAATTAAACCAACAACAATGCAATCCATTAACATTTAGATACCGTCATCTTACTTCACAATCCAGTAATGTTCCCAAGAAGCTCTGCCTTCCTGAATCTCCGAGGAACTTTATGTCTCTTTCATGAAAGCCCTGGTGGCTGTTTGGCTGGCATGAAAATGTGATGTTCTGCTTCACAAACTTGCTGTTGAGTCGTAGGAATCTCATTTGTACCACACCGGTTTCCATGTAATTGAACTATAAAGACACAAAGATTTTCTCAAGAGGGAAATACACGATGGCAGAGGTCAATGCTTCTGAGCAAACAGCATACCTGAAAGCCGCCATCTATAGTGCTCAACCATGTAAATGAGTCTGGAGTGGTGTCTCTGAGCCAGGATTTCATGGGGATCTGAAGCAGAACACAAAGCTTAAAATGTGGAGTCAGTAAGATGTTATTATTTTAGAAATTAATACTTTTAAATCTACAGTGATGCATTAAATCACTCAAAAACAGCAGTGAAGATATTACGGTTTCTATTTTAAATAAACACTGTTCTTTTGAGCTTTATTTTCATCAATAGATTCTGAAATAAAAGCATTCAGAGTTTTCACACAAATATTAAGCAGCCAAATTTGACATTGATAATCATAAGATATGTTTCTTGAGCAACAAACTGCATGATAGAATGATTTCATTTCTGAAGATTAAAATTCAGCATTGCCATCACAAAAATAATTTACAGTTTTATATATATAGTACTAGCGCTGTTTGTTTACATATGTGTATTGTGTATATTTATTATGTACTGTATGTACAAAAACACACACATACTTTATATATTTTAAAAAATATTTACATTTATTTATTTATATTCTTATCTTTTATATTATAACTATATTTCATATATAAACATAATATGATTTTCTTTAATATATCCATTCATGTAATTGCATTTATACATGCACAATAAATGTCATAATTAAACAGTTTACACAAATGTATTATGTAAATAAAAACTTTTATTTTGGATGTGATTAGTCACAATTAATCGATTGATAGCACTAATATACAGTAAAGTAGACAACATTTAAACTACAGCACTTTAAAAACACTTTAAAATTGAAATGATGTGTCACAATATTATTGTTTATTACACGGCTCTCTGGAATGCTTGATTCTGATTGGTCAGTTGAGACATTTACAGATTCGTTCTTTTCGAACAATAACCGCTCCAAAGTAATAACGCATAGCCGGTACTACTTATGTTTAAAATCCCTCCGCGCCAACAAAGATTACCG
>JAUCMU010000039.1:7845149-7862702 GCA_032275025.1 Enteromius treurensis
ATTAAAAGACTACTCAGCTACTCAGAAATCATGATGTAAAAATCTTAAAAGCAATGATACTGTATTTCGCATGTTTGAACTGTCACTCAGCTGCTCTCATCACTTCTCATTTTCTATCAGAACTAAATGCAAGCGTTTTTGTAGAAACTCAGTAGTTCTCTAAAATGCTTTCCATGATGGTTAGCAACAGCAGTTTTTGGTACTGTGATTATTCACAATAAAAAAAGTTCAGAAAACGAAAGAACATTTCTTTGTAAATATAAAATGAAAGCTAAACCCTTTCAACACCCTTAAAAAGGGATTAAAACACTTCTAACATACTAGAATAATTATTATTTTAATCCTCGTAGTGTTCCCTTCATGAAGAGTATCCCAGTTCATTTGAAACTTTGAACATACTTTTATTTATTTAGTGCTTGAATACTTATTTAGGATGCAAAACTCTTTCATCAAAACAATTTATCAAGGATCTCTTGTGACTCTAGGAACTATTTCAGCTATTGTTAGTATGCTGTTCCCAGAAACATTATCATCAGGAAGCTTATGATAGTTTTTGAATACGACTTCAAGATCATTTGCATAATCATCTGTACAGTTGAGTCAAAGCAACTTTAGTATTACATAACACTTATCTGGCATGATGATTTACAGCTTTGTACAGCCCTGACAAAATCTGCTTGACAGCAGAGAACACTAACCAACAGCGATAAATGAAAGAAGTGTTTCAGTCTGCAAACATTTTTTGGATACTTTCATGTGCAAAGCGATGAATTCCAGTGCTTTCTGTTTCCTTGACTACAAATACTTGGCGTCACTGACATTCCAGTCACTGACTTACCTGCATATGTACGCTCTCTACAATCACCCAATCAAAGCAGTCAGATGTAGATGTTTGCATTCTGCTTGTTTGTTACGTAATGATCATTAGCTGAACAACTGGTTTAATTCAATTTACTCACAAAGAACATCACATCTCATCCCCTGCTGTGTATCTTAGCAACAAGCGCTGCACAATAACATTAAAGGAAGTTCACCTAAAAAAAAATAAACATTTGCTAAACACGTATTCATCTTCAGGCGATTCAAGATGTAGATGTGTTTATCTCTTCATCAGAACAGATTTAGTTAAATGTAGCTCACAAGTGGATCCACTGCAGTGAATACAATAATCCACAAGTGATCAACACGACAGCAATCCATCAATTAATGAAGTGAAAATCTGCACCTTATTTACGTATTAATCATTAAGGCATTTTAACTTTAAATTCTCACTTCTAGCCAAAATACTTCCAAATACATAAAACATAACCCCTGTCGTTATTTCCCTGTGAACTCCTCCTCACATCACAATCCACCCACCGAACTGTTTTCACTAGTATCGTTTCTCTTCGGATTCTAATGAGACAACTTTCTCAATAGAGAAAGCAATGTTACGGATAGAGGATTAATAATTTAGAGGGAAACGTTTTATTGATGGATTTGTAATTGGACTGGAGTCGTGTGGATAATTGGGATGTTTTATCAGCTATTTGGACTCTCATTCTGACGGTACACATTCACTGCAGAGGATCCGTTGTTGACCAAGTGATGTTATGTTTAATTTCTCCAAATCCGTTCTCATGAAGAAACTAACTCATCTACATCCTCTTGGATGACCCGAGAGAGAGAGAGAGAGAGAGAGTATAGCAAATCTTAATTTTTAGGTGAACAATACCTTTAAGCACAATGATAATGCACAGAATATCCATTTACGCGTTGGGGATTATATTCCATTAGGTCACGGTATCCCCATTGTATCCCAAAAGCCCCATTTGACAGGATTTAGCACAACCCCCCACAGAACAGAGCCACAGCTGTAGAAACATCCATGAATCCAATCAAATGTTTCTCCATAGTAAAAACAGCTTCAGACTTCACAGCTCAGACTAGTTCTGTTCCATTTAAGATTCAAACCCTTTGAGGGAAACTTCACTCTCTCCCCTACTCCCACCTTTTCTTTTGACATTTATGAGCAGAACTCCATGAAGCACCAGAGCCACGCTAACCGACATATCCTGACTTCAAAAGCCTTTTTTTCCCCACTTGTGCTCGTTTGCATCGGTTTTAAGAAACAAGCTCCAAGGCCAGAACAAGAGTCCAAAGTTCCAACAATAAAAATGTTTCCGACGTTGCTTTGTTGTGCCAAGGCATGAAATCTGAATTCTGCTGTACAATAATCAGTCTGAGAAAGCCCCGGTGTAAAAGACAGGTGCAGACAGAGAGTAAAAACCTGCCACTGCTGCAGAGCTGAGAGTGCCAGCAGTGGAACGGAGCCTGAAGCTACGCTCAGCCAACCAGGAAAACACTATCTGTCTAATAAACATGTGAGGCAGGGCTTCTGTCCCAAGTGTTTGACCTCAATCCAACCAACTGTTTGTTTTTTTTGCCTGGATGCCTCTTAGATGCTGGAAAACCGATGGATGTAAACAATACATCACAATCCTACTGCAACACTTTCTGCATTCGTAGCTGTCATGCCGCTTTTATGTCGCAATGGGCTTTATTTTGTGCATTTACAGTGTACATTTACAGTGCACTGATATTTACAGACTTGCTGACTTGCAGATAACCATCTGCCAGATAATCCATGTAATGATGAGTTATGTGTGATTTGCGTTTAGCCTTTAGTCATCTCATAGGTATTACCTTTAGCACTATTCAGATCAGGTTAAGGAGCAGCCGTATAAAGTGAACATGCGGAAAAAAAATCTGTCTATTTGTTTAAGATAAAGTTCATGAAGACTAGAATGTGTAGTGCTGTTTTCTTAGTAAAGGTATTTTTACATGTTTGATCATTTAATTACACAAGTTACTTATTGCAAAAATCATAGGTCTTCATCTGCCTTTTGAACAAATCATAAAGCATAAATATGCCTTGATGCTCATTGGCTTTGACTTGGCTAAAAAAATACTCCAATAGACTCCAATGATGAACAAATACACTTACTAAATATATGTGTGTATATATATATAGTAATTGACAAATAAAATTTAGACTGCATCCTATGGTGTGACAGTAAAAATTTAGGGGGGAAAAACTTAACATACATATATATATATATATATATATATGACTTTTTTATAATTTATCTGTTATTTTAAAAAAAAAATTTATGATATAAAACTGTTTTTTATAATAACATTGAAAAATATGAAAATATTTTTGAAACATACAATCATGTATTGAAAGGTGTCCAGTAGGTCACTTTACTATTTAGTGTCATTCACTCAAAATGATAATTTTAAAAGATATGCTCCTGTACATCTCAAATATGAACAACTTATAGGCTATATTATAGGCATATAAAAAAATGTCTCTCACTGTCTTTAGATTCATTTCAAGTGTTTACATGTTGGAATTCATCACATGTTAGTTGTGTTTAAGTATTCCATATCTCTTATACAGCAGCACAGCTGAGAAATCAACAGATGACTCGCGTCTGTGTAAAAATAATATGCTTAAAACTCTGATAGGCTACCTAATTACCCAGACGTACTCACACCACCAAGACCATTCCGTTACAATTACACTTTTCCCTCAGTTGTTATGCTGGGAATTTGTAGCCCCTGAGATACAGTGTCCGTCTGTCTCTCTCACGCGCGCCACACAAAATCCATGAGAGAAGTTCAGTCCTAATGGGTTCATTCCCATTACACGTATTTCTCTCTTCGCGCAACTTTTCCAGTCATGTAATGTTCGGGTGGGCTGACATTAAGGACCACTTACCTCAGACGACCATCCGTGGATCAGCTGTTTCTCCGCTCTCGAGTTTATATGTTCAGCGCAGGTTCGGCGGACTCGCAGCAGCTCTCAAACAGCATGCCGTGTTTACAAACGACCACGGAGGACAGTGCCAGTGGGGCTGAGCTGCAGTGCGCACTGCGATATGTACCACACACACACCATACCGGTCCGGTGCCGCTGTAACTCTGTGTCCGCGATCCTCCGCTACTCTACACAGATGCAGAGGGGTGGAGAGACAGATCCCAGCAGCGCAGTGGGTCACGGGAACTGTAGTTCTGCGCGCGCGGCTACCGAAACAAAGCAGCGCCAGTGGGTGTTTTCAAGTGGCTGCTTTCAGTGTGGACGGCACGTGGCGCTATGTTTAAAAAAAATAACCATATTTCATGTTTTAATGTGTTTTAGAGCAGGGATCTTTAACCATATTCGGCCTTTTGTTTAAATTAAGTGGTGCTTTTACTGGAATAGTTGAACCAACAGAGAAAATTATCTTTACTCAAGTTACTCAACCTCAGGCCTTCTGAGAAGCTAGTTCTTTTTATTCAGAGTGACTTTGAAGAAATGGTGCATCACATAACTTCAGCAATGGATTCTTATGAGTACAATCAGAATGACAGTTCAATAGCTGATAAAAACATCACAATAATCCATTAAAACGATTGTTTCTGGTTAAAATATGAGTTCATAATCCATTATAACAAATCTCCAGTGAGAAATTAATCCCCATCTTTTTTTAGAACCGGTTTAGCACATTTTCTCTATTGATTCAGATTAAAATACTTTTGCACTGCATGCAATATTATGGATGAAGGGTTCATATTTTGGTCAGAAGAAACAGTTAAAAACATCTTGATGGATTTGTTTCTTACAAACAGGTTAGTAGATGAGCTGGATTCGTGTGGACTAATCTGTTGTTTTTATCAGCTGTTTGGACTGACCGCACACATTCGCTGCAGTGGATCCATTGGTGACCAAGTGATTTAATATTTAATTTCCCCGAATCTGTTCTGATGAAAAAAACTAACTCATCTACATCATGTATATTTTCAGCAAATTAATTTTTTTTTATATCTACAAAGACATTTTAACTTGACATAAAATATGTTAAAGTGAGAAGGACAGAGAATTACCATTTTTATTTTTAGTTAAAGTTTAAAGCTGCACAATGTGTTTTAAATGCTAAATAAACAAAATATTTGAACAATTCAAATTGAATATGTATAGAATTACAGGGTAGTAGGATAATAATAATAACTATAATAATGCATTCTTCATTCAGTGCCTGCTTTCTAAACACAGACTTCCTGGGGAGCATCCAAAATTATACTTAGAACAAGAAGCAACGACAGCTATAGCAAAATAACTTTTAACATGCATTATAAAACCCAGACCCCTCCCTTAACTGTTCTGCCTTATTGTTTGTAGCTTTCTTTATTTTGGATTAAATGGTGGCAGGAGTATTCATTGTCATTGTTTCAGTAAGGAAAGAGAAACTTGTTTTTAGAAAGGGCTTGATAGGAAGTTCACCCTTCAAACTCATGTCTAAATATAGTTCTAATGTTTGACCACAACTGTGTTCTTATTGGTTAAGAAAACAAAGCCCTTTGGTCATCAGAAGCATGAGAGCTTGGCTTAGTGTATCTCTAGTTCAAATGTGAAGGACAAAACATTTTTGGCAGCATCAGAAATAGTCGACTTGTTAGTTCCTCAAAAGGGTAACATTGATTTGTTGTGAAAAACTGCAAGCTCACTCATTTCTCAATAGTGTGCACATGTATTTAGCTGTGGAAGTGTCATATAATAAATAGCCGTAAGGCAGCGGTACAAATATTGACATTGTTCGTGATAATGTTCATCGTTTATATTGGTCTAGCAGAGTTATCTAGGTCTGTAAATAAAAGTGTATTATGATATGTATCAAAATGATCTCCATTACATTTGTTTTACATATGTGCTGGTTGAAATACTGTTTATGTAAATGATCAGAGAAAACTCATAGTTGCAGTTTTATGCAAAAGTTTGGGCAGAATCACCCCTTGCAGAATCTGTTAAAATTGTTAAAATAAATAAATAAATAAGAGAGATTATACAAAATGCCCGTTATTTTTAGTTTTGTGGTGGTTGTTCATGAGTTCTTTGTTTGTTCTGAACAGTTTAACTGACCACCATCTTCAGGAAAATCATCCAGTTCCTGCAGATTCTTCAGTTGTCCAGCATCTTTTCATACCCTTTTCCAACGGTGACTATGATTTTGAGATCCATCTTTTCACACTGAGGACAGTCTAGGAACTCAAACACAGCTATTAAAAAACATTCTTTATCCAACATTCACAGATGCTCCAGAAGGAAACAAGATGCATTAAGGGGTGAAAACTTTTGAACAAGATGAATATGTTCTAAGTTCTTATTTTGTTTTATTATATATATATATATATATATATATATATATATATTTCGTACTGCCTTTTGGAAGCAGCAGAAGATATTTTTGTTTCCAGAAGACAAATTAAGTGTAAATTTATAATTGATGATGAATCACAAAATCATACAGTCACTGTTGGAAAGGGTTCAAATATGCAAAAGATGCTGGAAAACAGAGGAATCTGCAGGACCTGGAGGATTTGTCTGAAGAACAGTGGTCAGTTAAACTGTTCAGAACAAACAAGGAACTCATGAACAACCGTCACAAAACTGTAAAGTTTTTTGTTGTGCTTGTCTGATTGAGGATTTAAACTCCTTATAAAAATTTATTTCAGGACAGGCAGGGCATAGAATATCATGTTTTTGTTCTTACAGAATCTAAAGGTTTTGTAAAAGTATCTCGCCCCAACACAGTATATACATATATACATATATAGGCCTATATATATATATATATATATATATATATACAGTAGTCAACATTTTAAGTGGGTCAAAACCTCTTATCAAAGTAGTCCTTTACAAATAATTTAAAATAAATAGTTTATTCAAATATACTGAAACAACTAAACAGAAAATGATGTAGAAGTAACCTTGGAGTGGCTTACCAAATAATACACTATCCACTTACGCCATCTACTGGATATGTGTTATGTTTTGTCAAAAGTAGATACGTTTATATATGAATATATATATATATATCACATATCGTGTAAAATACAGCTAACGTTTTTTTTAATACATTTCCCCCCTGATACTTATCTGCAACTATTTTTTTTAGTTGTAGTATCTAGTAAGCTACATTAATGACTACGAATCCCAGAGATTCAGATAATATACTTCAATCAATGTAAAGCAATTGATGTAACAGACAAATAAATAAGGCAAAGCGTGGACTCATAGTCTTTTTGAGCTTACAGCTGTGTTTCTTGAGGGGAAAAAATCATTTTCTTTAGTAACAGTAAATGTATGAAATATTAAATACTTTAATAAATATTCGGAAAATTTTAATTTTAAATGTTAAAATGTAAATTTCATACAGTAAATATTCTTTAATAAATAAATGTGAACGAGAACGGGACAATAGTCTTTTTGAGCTTAAAATGTTCTGCTTGAGGAAATAATTAATTGCTTCGGTGAAAACATTTTCCCCTTTAAAATATTGCTTTCGTGTTTTCTTCATAGTTTTATTGCTAACTCATTTATTTTTATATCGCACTTCTTTTTACGTTTTTCCATCTTATTATTATTATTATTATTTTTATTATTATTATTATTATTATTATTGTTATCATTATCATTTACGCTTTAATTTCAGCTCGGTTGTATACGTCATCAGCAGGTGAAAGGTCATGTAGGGAAAGATGGCGGCCTCCAAGGGAGCAGTAGTGTTAAAGACGGTTAAGAAAATCATTGTACAGTTTTGCCCATTTGAGTCTAATGTCCGCTCCACGAGGTAAGTATGCTGTAACTTACATACCACGATTTACTTTAAGTGCTGAAGATGTCTGGTAAATTAAATCTTGCGCATGAGTATGACTTCATACATACGCGCTGTCCTCCGCAACAGCGGTCATAGCAACAAAGTAACCGTTATATGATGCAAATTATACTTATTTAGTTTTGTTTTTAATGTTTTTCTCAGTTCATATACATTTATAGAGGATTTAGGGTTCACAGCAGCAGTCGTCGCCACTGCTGGACTGCTCTCCACACTCGACATTTAACATCGGGGGAACAAATGCAATAACCTTAGGATACGTAGATTATGTGCGATAATACACACATTGATTGTTAAACGTGCTGCGACACTGTGAATAAACGGCATAGATCTTGATAATTACCTTAGCTGTCATTACTTGCTGATTTCTACAGTGAAATCTCTGGCGCCGCTCTCAGTCCGAACGCGGTAATTACAGCAGGCGGATAAACTGTTTTGACCTAATACAACTAGCATGATCGGACTAGTGTTTTATTCTAGCAGAATATGCTGTGAACAGTTGGCAAAATTGTACTGAAAATTATATATAATTATATATAAACATGCATAATATCTGAAGCAGGATCCAAAGCAATTCCAAATCCGAATGGTGATTTAGTATGCAATTATGTCATTAAGTAATCTGACATTAAATTGATTTGAGAAAAACTGTCCTAAATAACTCTTAAATCTGTTTTCGAAGACAAATTGCCAACTTCGTATCAGTGACATTTATTCAGAGCTGTCACAACTGCGGTTCTTATCTGTCATTCCTCAGGTGTTTGTTGCATAAATGAAATGTGAATTCATGAAGGTATAATTGAAAGCATAAATCCATCACATCTCATGCATTTCTTTTTGTCTGCCTCCTTCCTGCAGAGAGTTTCTCATTGTGGTCGGGTCTGAAAAAGCCAGAGCCACAAATATAAACTGTGAGGTTATCACAGAAGTAAAGCACGACCGATCAGAGCCTACGATCGACATCACATTTTGTGAGTGACTGAGCTGTAATTCCATTATTGCAAAGAAGCGTACAAAATAGTGTCATTGTATAACGCATGTTGTTGTGGTCTCTTGCAGTGGATGGAGAGAGGCTGCTGATGAAGGGATCCAAACTAACCACACAAGAATTGGTTTCAGCCTTACAGACCCGATGCAGTGCTAAAGACCCACAAGCTAAAGCAGGACACAAAAAATAGTCTAGTTATTTTTTTTTTGTATGTGTATGTCTATGAATGTGTAATAAAAACATATTATCTATCATGTTTTTGAGTTGACTCTCACTTTGTCCTTTACCGTAGTGGTAGGACTTTTGAGTCCAGCCTCTACCATACCATTATGACATATGTGGAAAAGGTTATTTTTACATCACATATAATCCAGATAATTAATGCCTAACATTTAGTGCATGAAGTATAGGTATATTACTAAACACTTCTTTTAAAGAATAGTATGCAAAACACAGTAGGCTATATACACGACAGGATCTAGTAAAAAGCATGTTAGTATTAAATTCTAAATGTGTGTAGAGTTCGGTTTTCATGTTTTATATCCAAATGAAAACACGCCTGTGAATTAGCTTATATGAACACATAGCCTACAAAATTTAAGGTTCAGAGTTGTTTGTCTATATTAGTAATTATAAGCATGTTATTACGTAGTTATTAAGTACAAGTACAAATATACAGTTACTGTGAGGAAAGGTCATCTTTTTAGCCAGGAAAGGTTTTTCTCATAGTTGGTCGAACACACCATTCTAAAAATATTTTGTCTGTCCATGTACGTGATCTTTGTGATTGCTGTCCTCTGACCCAGTAAATGTTATTTGACCGTTTTTGTGGTTCGGAAAACGCGAACTCTTCCCCAGTTGTGGGTTGCGCTCGCAGGCGGGAGTTTGAGGAAGTCCGCGCAGTGACGCTGGATCATCTGATTGGCTGATGTGAATACGCACGTGCTGGAGGAGCTGTTGAAAAAGCTTGCAGTCATTCGATCAGATCAGATCAGAATAAATCTGAGCTTCGAGCTGTTGCTTGAGTGACAGGGAACATCATCATCATCATCCGGGAAAATGGTTGAAAAATTCGTGGGAACATGGAAGATGACCACCAGCGAAAACTTTGACGAGTACATGAAGGCTCTAGGTATGATGCTTTATCATTTATTAACTTGCAAATACACGTTCTATTGCAAATATGTACCGTTTGCTAAAAGAGAATTTCAACGCATTTTTTATAGTTTTATAGTTAAATGCATGGGATATCATAGTGTTTAATTATTTCGTGAATGAAAGATGCGCATTTCTTTTTTTTTTTCAGGTGTGGGTTTCGCTACTCGTCAGGTGGGAAACCGGACCAAGCCCAACTTGGTCGTATGTGTGGACGACCAGGGGCTCATATGCATGAAGTCGCAGAGCACCTTCAAAACTACTGAGATAAAATTTAAACTCAATGAGTCATTCGAGGAGGTCACCGCTGATGATAGAAAGACTACGGTTTGTAAAGGAATAGGCGGAATATTTGCGGTGGTGCAAAGAAGTTTGTCGTATGAAGTTAACGGGTTCTTTTATCTCTTTATCTGCAGACTGTTGTGACTCTTGATAACGGAAAACTTGTGCAGAAACAGACCTGGGATGGCAAAGAGTCGACGATAGAAAGGGAGGTGATCGATGGGAAATTAGTAGCTGTAAGGATGCTCTTTTATTTATGTAAAACACGTTATAAAATTGAGAATTACATTATAATGCAGGGTAATATAAGTTATCTGCTGATGCAATTCCAAAATGGTCGTTTACACTGTAAATATTTACAGTAATTTAAATTTATAAAATAATTAAATAAAAAAATGACAGTTTGTACTTTTATAAGACACATAAAATATCAAATAAAACATTATTATAAAATATAGTATTATATTTTACATCAAGAATAATATTTGATTATCATATTTTCATATATAATTTATCAGGGAAAACTGAAAATATTAGTAAAACTATTGAATATGATTTTTTACTTGTTTTAATTGTAAAAAAAAAAAAAATTCTGCTACAATTTGCTCTTTGTGACTGCAATATCTAATGGAAATAATTAAAAATATAGTAAATAATAAAAATTAAATAAATAAAAAAATGTTTAGCTAAATTTGAATGACTTATTTTTAATTGTACATGTTTTTTGCAAATGTAATAACTTTAAATAGGGTAGTCGAATAAAAATGGGACTAGTTTAGAATAGTAATGATAGTTAACAACTATTTTTCGGTTTTATAAATTCTGGCTAAATGTACAGAATAGTTTGTTTTTCCATTATTTGCATACATTTTATAACCATATTTGTCTTTTGGCAGAAATGCGTAATGGGTGATGTGGTGGCTGTGAGGACATACGTGAAGGAGGCATGAAGTTATCCAATCTGGATTAGAAGATGCCAGGCTCAGTTCAATGAGCAAAAAGCCAAAGTGAAATGTTCTTTCTCTACTGAAAATCTCGTATTTTTGACACCAAAGCAAATGCGTGCTGACCATTTTAAAATGCATTTATTATCAGTCTTTATGGTGCTTTGAATAAAATTGTTTTTATTTGCCTTCAGCTGAGTTGTGGTTTGTTGATCCCTGCTGTTTTAACATAGGCTTAGTCAAAATGCATGTGTCAACAGTTTCAAAAAATCTAGGCCAGAGATTTAACGTTCACAGTGAGGTGTGTACACTATGAAATATATCAAAAATACAAGGTGTGAGAGGATGAGGCCATGCCCTCTAATGATTAATGAAGTTCTCAGATAACAGATATGTCACATCTATAAAAAAAAAAACGCTAAATAAGAAAATGCTAAATTATCCACTTTCGCTTCAGTTTGCCTGCTTAAATAGCGCATCTTTCGTTAACGTTACTCAGAACCCGATAAAGTGTTGATAAAGGTTTAATTATTCACATTTTGTAGGATTTTGGCTATTAATCAAAAGGATAAAGCACTCCTTAAGGAACAACAGTGAAAGTTTTCTCTCAGCGTTAAGTCTGTTACTTGATTAGTTCTTCATATGTTTCTGGCCATTATTAATCTCTGGAGATTAATAAACAAGGTTGTGATATTTAACTATATGCTGTCTTTTATTTTTAAAAGCTTGCCTATGAAGCATTTTTCTCTAAAAATGAGTGTTAACATCTTGGTGAACTGATCACGTGATTTATCTTCATTAAACTATTCAAAACAGTTCTTGCGTGCCCATAGCCCTTCGAAAATGAAGGCAACAAGAGAGTTAAACTACTGTTACAGTGGACTGTGTTCAAGGGTACAGAGGATATGTATTTCTTTCCTCCTTTCAGTAGAACATTTCCCTTTTTGAACATAGTTTTAGCATGCGTAACAAAACTGGAACACAGCAAGTCCCCAGAGTCTTTCCTTTTGACCCACACAAATACCAGAGAATGTTCCACCAGTGGCTACTTTCCCAGGACAGGAAAGTGTAGAGATACACTGATTGTAATTGACTGCAAAAACAGCTGAAACAGGTGGGTTATGGACCAGCTCTCTCTGTACAGCCTATTCATTAAAAACAATGCTTTTTCCTATTACCCAACCTGTACAAAGTTTAAAAGGTGGAAGGTGGTACTGGAAATGTGTTTTGTATGCATGTAGATTTTATCATGATTCATTTTTCAGATTCATTTTTTTTTATTATCACATTCTAATTCTACCACAGGGTTTCCTTGCTTATCTGACTTGTGTTTGGCCTGATGTGCTCTCATTGCCATGCTGAGATCAGAAGAGCTGAGCATATGGAATGATTTTCTTCATATAAAGATGTTTATTATCATACTAAAGGAACCTAAGCTCTCAGAAGTTAGATTACAAGCAATGGGTTTCATGTTTGTTATCACAGAATTAAGAAGAAAAGGGCTTTTGTTGCCCCAGTTTTATGTAAGAGTTATAAGATTAAGACAATGGGTCTATACCTTATTGATTTGTGTTGAAATAAATCCGTATAAGTCTGCAGTTTTCCTTAGTTTCTCATTATTTAAAGATTATTAAAACATTTATTAAAAACCAAACAAATTAAATTCTTAAACTCAGTTAGATATATTTGTTACACCGCTTAAACTATGGTTAATGTGGGGTGTTTGGTTTTATTAATAGTAAAACCATGGTTAATGTTTGTAATGAAAAGCTTCAGATTTAAATGTGAAAGAGAGCAAGGTACTGTAAGATGTAGGTAAACATTTTATATTTTACAAACATTTTATATATAAAAATGTTCAGCGTACAAAAGTAATGCAAACTATACTTTATTTTATTTATTTATTTTTAATCAAATTGAATCCACCATTTTGTCCAGCAAGCAAATCCAACATGAGCGTAGATTAAAATCAGTGGACTTGTACTTGAAAAATGATGAATTGATGTTTTTCCACGGTTGAAATAAAACACCTTCAGATGTTCATTCATGTTTCATGCTTTAACAAATAAATATAAAGATAATCAGTTCACGAAGGGGTAATGCTATGATTTCTGGGGGCCCCTAAATCATCTGGCCCTTGTAATTGTCCTAAACTTCCCCCCACTTATAGCACCCTGGGTTCACGTGCCACCTGAGGCACTACAGTGATCTGTCATGACACATTAAACAGCCACAAAATAGTATTCAGTGTTCGAATTTCAAAAATAAATAAATAAATAAATAAATCATAATCAAAGCTAAGATATTGTTTCCTACAAGAGTTGACCTGCATTTGTCCTGCATGAGAACATGATGTGTGTCGTAGGAATAAAATTCAGATCTACATACATCTACGATCTACTGTACAATTGCATACTACATCTTCCATTTTTTTAACTGTCATGTGACCTCTGGTTTCCATCGTGTTGTGTTTATTTCATTGTGTAGTGTAAATTATGTGGTGATTTTGTTGTGTTGTGCACTACTGTGCCACCATAAGACAATATTCTAAAAGAATCTCAGCTAAAAATCACTATTTTTGACTGCACGTTGATTTATTTGTTTAGTACGATGTAACAATGTACAGTAAGCCAGTCATTATTAACTGGCTAGAGGCGTGGATCTTGTGCGAGTCTGTGAATTGCATTATGGGTGTGCACTGCTTGCGGGATGTCTCAGTATTGTGTGTCGGATTCAAAGGGGTCCTGTCTTAGTGTGTTGACCCGCAGACGGTTTTGCTTGTGCAGATAACACTGCAGGAATGAAATCATATCCTTTGAGTAACATCTGGAAAGCTGCACCGCAGGACAGGGATCGCACCCTTCCGCTCACTCTCCTTACGCTGGAACAGACAATGCTGTTGTCCAACCGTATCGGCCTGTTTCTGAAACCAGGGCCAAGGTTACAGTACCTCAAACTGCAATAAAACCATTTCCTCTGTTATTCTCATATAAATAGAGCCTCTTTTACATGCAGTCAAGGTCATAAAACCTAAAAAGACCTGCACGCTTATGCCATTATAGTCATTGCATATCTGGCATGTTTGTTACTGTTTGTTGTTCTATAGTTTATCAGTGTTACTCCTAAGGCCTACCATGACCTCTGTGTTTTAATTGGTCAATTCATGCCTGCACAAAGTAGCTGATATGTTCTTGCAAAATGCTTTGATTTGCAAATCAATCTGTCGACATAGCCGCTGAAAGGGTTTTGGGTTCACTTGGGTTGCCTGGTGGGAATCAGGGTTGCTATGTGTCAGTTGAGTTAGGGCTGATATCAGCAGGGGCTTCTGGGAAGCCTGTTGCTACGCAACTAGATTATTGGGCTCCAGCTCAGAGCATAAAGAGCTACAATGGTCACTAAAGGAGGAATGTCTGTGGCCGAAGAATCCATTTATTATTACATACTTGCAAGAAACTGTGCTGGAAGATTGGAGTGCACATGCAGCTGACCCCATGCTTCAACAGTCTTGAGAAATGGCTGCACATGCAAGGAATTTTCTCTAACAGTCCAACAATAAATGAATGACAAAATAAAATGGGGAAAGAGTGAATGGTAATATTGAGACAGAAAATGTGTGAAATTATTCTGTGTTTGAGGGGAAAAAAGTAGATTAAGGATTTAAGGCTTAAAGTATTATGTGTAACGTTTACCCTCCGTATTTGGCGGATGATGAAGGAGCGCAGGAGTCGAGAGTTCAAAATCAAAAACCTTCTTTTAATTAAACAAAACAAATCTCCATTCGAGAGTAAAACACATTAAGCAGAAGAACGGGGTGAAACAGAACTTACATACGATGTTACAATAAACAATGATCGACACAGACGGGAACACAGGGTAAGCTTTTGTAAAGGAGACAATTAACGTAAACGAGGTAGACACACCTGAACAGAATACATAATTACTGAAACTGGGTCACGGGGAAGCATATGGGGAGAACAGACCAAAACACGGAACATAAACAAATAGGAATGTTACAACAGGTACACGCCAAACATTTCAGTATGGAACGCGTTCCAGATGCACATGGTCTCATCTATACTTTTATTAAACCAGGGAGCTAAAATTCACATGTCTCTTAAGTCTTTATAGTGGAGTCCAAGTAAAGTCTTAAGTCTCTGAGGTGGAGACCAAGTCACATCTTAAGTATTTGTTCTATTTTTAAAATAGTTCTTTAAAGACCATAGTCAAGTCACATTTAATTTATATAGCGCTTTTAAAAATACAGATTGTAGCAAAGCACTGAACATTATCAAATAGGAGAACAGAGTGATGGTAATGTATAATGACAAGAATCAAACTTTATTTCTACATTTCTATTAGTTTGTCTATCTCACATTTCCTTTTTCACTTTTTTTTTTTTTTTACACTGGACTCTAAAATTGCCTTACCTGTAAAGTGTACATGTTATGCTGCTTCGGAAAACACACAATAAAAAGGCATATTGGATATTATCTAATTGTCTCATGCATTATTAATGTTTTTTATTATTATTGTTATAATTATTATCTTCTTTTTTTTGTACAGTGAAAGTGAAAGGGGACAACGAAGTCATTCTCTTTGACGACCCATTAATTTTTTAAAAAGTAAAAAAATGTTTGTAACAACATGCTGGTGAGAAAATAAGTTTAATATTAATCACTGAATTGTATGTGTTATTCCTGTATGGTTTTCACATAAATTAATTTTACATATGGTATAAATTGCAGGTATTGATCGCAGAGATTAGGCTTCAATTTCAAAAATAAAACTAAAACAAATACTCACCCTAAATCATGAATGATAATCTGTAAAAATGTCCATGAGGGAGGATGCTGGCTGAAATATTCTAAAAGTAAGAATATGTTTAACTGTTATTTTAAACCAGCGGTAAAACAAAGCATAAATAATAGGATTCAAACCTGAGTTTATGTGGAAGGTCCATGCTAGAAATGTCATTGTAGTAGAAGAGATTGCTGTGGGTTTTGTTAAAGAACAGATGTAGAATGGAATCCAGCAAATAAGATAAGCTGTCACAATAATTCCTAATATTAATGCAGCTTTACTCTCAGTTTTCCTCTTCACTGAAACTTCCTCTGGACATTTTACACCCTTCATTTGAGAGTTAATAACTTTCACTTGCTGTTGCACAACATAGAATATTCTCAAATATGCAGTGATGATCACAGTACAAGGAAATAAAAAGGAAACAATCAAATCAATGAATTTCCAAGCATTAGTAATCAGAACAATACACTGGCCATAACACAGTGTTCTGTCTGACATGTTAAAATATCCGTTACTTATTACAAACCAAATAATGTAAACTGAACAGCAAAACCAGCAGAGACAGATGCTTATTAAAGTTTTAGTTGTGGTTATTTTCTGTGGGTACAGTAAAGGGTGACACACAGCCATATAACGATCCACAGCAATTAATACCAAATTACTAAGAGATGTAGAAAGGAGCAACCTAACAATGATCACAAACAGTCCACAGTAAGTGTCTCCAAAGTACCAACATGTTTCAATTTGTTTGGTGCCCTCTATGGGTATCACAAAAAGTCCTATAAGCATGTCTGCTACAGCCAGAGAGAAAATGATCAGGTTGGTTGGAGTTTGAAGCTTCTTGAAGTGAGAGATGGAGATGATCACCAGCAGATTCAAAAACACAGTCCATGCTGACAGCAATAATACAAACATGTAAATAGTATTGTATTCATGTCTGGAGCGTTTTCCCTTGATACATGATGAGTTGATGGCAGGAAAGCAGTATTGAGTCTCATGATCTGTCTCTGTCCCATAGGCCATGAGTGAATCTCTTCCTGTTAGGAGTTTGTTCTGTACTCCTTACTGTGCTTTTATTTATACAGTGACACCCATCTACCGCCCACTCTGATGCTGCATAATTATATAAACATTTCTTCTCCCAATGTTTTATGAGAGGATATACAACTGTAAAATCTAAGGGTTTATCACTTAAGAATCTCAATCAGAATAATTATCTTTTTTATATATATAATTATATAATTAAGAAATAATCATATAATTATTTCATAATCATTTATTGTAAATGCTCTTAAAAATGTATTTAGGTTGTAATGCAATAGACCTTTATTTTATTTTGCGCTGTATGTGGTAAACCAATCCGCTAACCTGATTTTATCAAGTGCAACATGTCCCTGGGTCAACATCTTTGTGATTACCAAATCAGATTTGAACAAACAGTTTACAGCTTTTGTGAAGTTTAGGCTTACAATCAGTGATTGGTGCTTGTGCATCAGTGTCAGTCATCTATCCCCTGATTTTAGGCATTACTCATGGGTAAGGTTAGTGTCACAAGCCTCTCCTCTGTGGCACACTCCGAATCACAGCAGCAGGAACCATCTCCGGAGTTTTAAGTTCCTACCCGGACTCATTTTACCCACGCACCTGGGTCCACTTCCTCCACAGGTGTTCGGCATTA
>JAUCMU010000039.1:7862802-7878403 GCA_032275025.1 Enteromius treurensis
AATGAACACTGTGTAGGGTACATGTCAATTGGAACACAGCTCATGCACGGAGCTCTCTTTTAATGAGCTGATTATCAAAATCAGGTGCGTTAACAAAGAGAGGTGCAAAATATGCAGAGCAGTGGGGCGCGAGGACAAGGATTGAGAACCGCTGAACTAACTAAACAAACATTTAGAAAATTGAATTAAATTTAAATAATAAAATGAAATGGGTCACTATAAATTGCTGTTTTTAATTTAAAATTATAAATGAAACAATCATCATTTCAGTAAAATCTTATCTGTTAATATCTTAATATTGTCTTTTATGCTACATTTCATTTTGGACTCAAAGAATTGCTCAAGACTAATAAAGCAAGGTCAGCTATGTTTAAAGAATGCTCCAACCTGTCCAAACTATCCCCTTAACCTTGATAAGTTGGGATGCGCCACGAGGAGTGTTCCAGCTTAGTTCCTTCCTCCTCCTCTGGATACGGGAAAGACATGTGATCTGTAATCCCAGGCAGAGTCCTGCTCAGTATGGAGCCTTTATAGTACAACATCAAAAAAGGGGCCAGTCAAAACAGTCACAGATGTTCATCCTACATGACTGTAGAGGGATTTTTCAATGGCATAATGGCAACAGAGCACAATTGGAAGATTAAACACTTAATTATTGAATGGTGAATTCATAATGTGTTGACTTAAAAATTTAGGCTTCCGCATTACATTATTCTGTCCACCATGCCAACTTTGACTATCAGATCTATGTCTTCTTTAATGCTGGATGGAAAATAGAGGACTGTGCTTTTGTGTGTGTGTGTGTGTGTGTGTGTGTGTGTGTGTGTGTGTGTGTGGTTTAGCATCAGTTTTCTGGAACACTGTGAATCTTCCCATTTGGGACTAGATAAAGCCCGAATGGAAGATCTTTGGAATTCTGTTTAGAATTCCAGTTAGATATATTTTGAGGAACATCAGCTCAGATAAGAAAATGTGCATGGAGTTAAGTCTCACTCCCATAATCCATCTCACTCTAAAGATGTGAATATGGTAAGCACACATATGGTGTACAACAGGCTCTAATCTTATAAAAATTAAAAATTATTTTTCAACATAGTCTGTGAAACTTTGACCTTCAGTAAATGTTGATTATCAAACTTTTTCTTTTTTCTTTTTTCTTTTCTTTTTCTTTTTAGCAAACCACAAAAATCGGATGTCTAAATAGATTAAAAAACTGATTTATATGATTTTGAATGAATTGTGACAAATGCAATAAACATGAAGAATATAAAGTAGAAAGAACAATATTTTATAATTTTTCCTAAATTAAATTTGGAATAGGATAACAAGGTTATGGCTGAGACTGACAAACACTATAGTTAGTGTACAAATACAAATTCTGTTACGTCAGTGGACTTTTTTTTAAGGAACAAATTTGGGAATGTGGGGAAATCATACTGGAAGTATTAGTGTAGCATAATATATTTATGTTGATTTAGTAACAAACCCTCAGAAGCGTTCGGATCCATGTGCAAGGCTTTAATATGCAGTGTCAACAAACAGAAGTTCGAATCACCAGCAAACAGGGTTGTAACAAATAGAATTTGTATAGAATAGTCAGTAAACAGGCAGAGATCAACAAGGCAGGCAGCAAGAATCATACGTCGTAGAAACAGTCCAGGGTCATACAAGGGGAAAACAAACACGGGAACAAACGCTCAGAAATACCTCCATTGGGCGATAAGACTTTGCACTGACTAGGAGGAAGTCCAGGCCTTATAAAGGTGAATAAATGCGAGCGGCTCCCGAAGCGAGTCAATCCTCGGCGACGAGGTCTTCCAAGGGGACGAGGGGCCGGCTTTTCCGGGTGGTCCTGGTGAAATGTGTTGTTGTAAGGAGCGGGATCTCTCCTCCAGGCCGTACCCCTCCCAATCCACAAGGTATTGAAGAGATCTGCCTCGCCGCCGGGAGTCCAGGATCTGGTTAACCTGGTAGATGTTGTCTCCATCTGGAATCAGGGGAGGGACCTCTGCCGTGGCGGCCTCGTCCTGGTCCCTCTCTCCTTCCGGATCAGCAGCGGGCTTGAACAGAGAGTTGTCAGGGAGCTCTAAACAGAAAGACACAGGAGTTATCTGTTTAGTTATCTTAAAAGGAACCACGTACCTCAGGCTTAATTTGTGACAGGGCAGGTGGAGACGGTGGTCCCTGGAGGGTAGCCACACCCACTGTCCGATCTGGTACTGGGGGCCCTCTCTGCAACAGCGATCAGCCTGCTGTGCCACTCTGCGGATGGCCTGTTGTTGGTGAACATGGGCCACCTCCTAAGGAGCCTCATTTCTTTGGAGCCAGTTATTGACGGTGGGCAGGTTGGTGGGCTCTCCAGACCAGGGGAACAAAGGGGGCTGGAAGCCCAGGATGCACTGGAATGGAGTGAGGTTGGTAGAGGGTTTTCTTAACAAATTTTGTGCATACTCCGCCCACAGGAGGTAGTCACTCCAGTCCTTGATTCTGGTGACAATAGGTGCAGAGGAAGCGGGTCAGTCCTTTATTTAATCTTTCGATTTGGCTGTTGGACTGCGATCTGATTGACGATCTGGGTCCAGATGATGGAGGATCAGAGCCGACATGAAGCGGTCCTTGAGTTCATGGAAGGCCTTTTCACTGATGGGTGTCCAATTCAGTCGTGAGTTGCCTTTGCGGATGAGAGATGTGAGGGGAGCAACTACCTGGCTAAAACCTCAAATGAATCTTCGGTAGAAGTTCGCGAAGCCAAGGAATCTTTGTAGGTCCTTGATGTATTGGGGTCTGGGCCAGTTGACTAGGGCGACGACCTTGCTGTCATCCATGATTACCCACTGGGGTCCAATGAGGTAGCCAAGGAATGCAATGGTTGAGAGGTGAAACTCTCATTTAGGGAGCTTGGTGTACAGTCTGTGCTGGATGAGTCATTGGAGTACTGCTTGGACGTGTTCGATCTGGGTCTGGAGGTCCTCGGAGTAGATGAGGATATCATCTATATAGACGTTGAGGAACTTGTTGAGCATGTCCCGGATTGATGCTGACCAGAGCTTGGAAAACGGAGGGGCTATTCGACAGTCCGAAGGGCATCACCAGGTACTGGTACTGACCGGTTGTTGATGAGAAGGCCGTCTTCCACTCGTCACCTGCCTGGATACGGATCAACTTGTAGGCGCTACTTAGATCCAGCTTAGGGAAGATTCGAGCTGTGCGGATCTGTTCCAGGGCAGTGGGGACGAGTGGCAGGGGATATCTGTATTTTATGGTAATCTCATTGAGGGCGCGGTAATCTATGCAGGGTTGCAGAGAGCCATCCTTTTTCTTAATGAAGAAGAAGCCCGCCGAGGCTGGTGAAGTGGATGGTCAGATGAATCCCTTGGATGGTTCTTCCTGGATGTACTGCCGCATGCTTTCAGTCTCTGGTTGAGATAGTGGATCTCTGCCCTTGGGTGGTGTTGCTCCGGGTAAGAGATTGGTAGCGCAGTCGGTGTCGCGGTGTGGGGGCAGCTGGGTGGCCTTGGTTTTACTGTAGGCAGTGTGCAGGTCATGATAGGCTAGCGGCAGGGATTCCAGAGGTGGAGTTTCAAGCGTGGAGGGACTAGGCTTCTGGGGACAATTTAGACACTGCTGGTGACAGGCAGGAGACCCCTGGATATATTCCTGTCCCTTCCAGGAGATCAGAGGGTTGTGCCGGGTGAGCCATGGGTGGCCGAGGATCACGGGATGAGTAGGTGACTGCATGACATGGAGCTGGATGACCTCAGTGTGGAGAGAGCTGGTGATGAGGGTTATGGTTTCCGTCATGTGGGTGATCCTCCCGGATCCTATGGGCCGGCTGTCGAGGGCTGCCACCGCGACATGTGGGTTGAATGGAGAGAGAGAGACGGTGGGTATTAGCAAACTCTCGATTTATGAAGTTCCCCGCTGCCCCAGAGTCCACAAAAACCTGAGTGGTTACATAACGGCCATGAAGTAAAAGGCAAACTTTTAGTAGCAGAGAGGGAAACAGGGATGTGGTACTTACCCTGGTGGTGGCAGGACGAGGCGGTCTGGTGGGGCAGTTGTCTCTTAGGTGTCCGGGCTGGTCGCAATATAGACAAAGCCGGTTCTTAATCCTCCGATCTCGCTCCTCCTCAGTCAGATGAGTGAACCCGATCTGCATGGGCTCTTCTAGGGAAGCATTGGGGAAGGGTACAGGCACCAGGCTTGTAACAGATAATCCTGTAGTATAGTCAGTAAACAGGCAGAGATCAACAAGGCAGGCAGCAAGAATCATACGTCGTAGAAACAGTCCAGGGTCATGCACGGGAAAACAAACACGGGAATAAACGTTCAGAAATACCTCCATTGGATGATAAGACTTCGCACAGACTAGGAGGAAGTCCAGGCCTTATAAAGGTGAGTAAATGCGAAACACCTGGCGTGAATCAGCTGAGGTACATGTGAGAAAAGAGTCCGGGTAGGAACCTTAGTACTCGGGTGATGGTTCCCGCTGCTGTCGGTCGGAGAGAGCCATCTGTGACATTCAGTAGTTAAATAACAATTTTGATTAATGAAATTAGATATTATTGTGAAGCATATAAAAAAAAAATAGAGCATATAAAGAGTTTATTTACAAAAATAGCGTTTTTATTAATTTAATATCATGTTTTTTTTCTTGTGTTATCGTGTTTTTATTGCGTAAGTTATTGTGTAAAGTTATTTTTACTTATTCACAACAACCCAATTGCAGTTTGATTGATATCCAGGATAAAAAACATGATTTATTATTATGAGTGAGTTATCTGTTTCTGCAAATTAACTATATATATATATATATATATATATATATATACACAAATATAAATTCAAAAGATTCTCATGGCAATTCATTGTTATTTTACACATGTATTTTTAGCCCAGTCCCATGGAAAAGCGTATAAATATAGTACGCCAAATAAAAATGAAAACTCGTGGCATTATGCAACATTTATATAGTATATATAGCAAGCATGTGTTTGCCATGCATGTGATATGCAGTTTTCGCATGCATATGATACGCATTTACCTCCTTGCAGGCACATGTCATAAGATGTTGATATTTGGTTACATTTTGGTTATGACGTCAGGTGACCAAAATTCAACGCCAATTCAACATCTAATGTCAATGTTAAATTGATATCCAATACCTAACGTTGATTTTGACTTTTTTTAGGTTGTGTAACCAAAATCCAACGTTAAGTCAACGTCAAATTGACGTTAAATCCTGACCTCAACCCGATTTTCATTTTCAACCAAAATGTCAGATGTCATGTCGAATGTCAATCTGACGATATAAGGACTTCCAGAGCCTGGTGGGCTCACAACTCTAATCCTACCCATCACTTAGCATATGCATAGCATGTCCATTTTTGTGTATCAATACCAGAATTGTTCATTTTTATTTGCCGTACTATTAATACGCACGTTCATGAGATCTTGTAGGTATTTTTTACAACCTGTTTGTTATGCCTCACTGACAGGTTGGTTTAAGAGTGATTTAACTGGACCTTCATATAAATCATGCATTTCAAATCACATTGAATGAATGAACAAAGTTCTCCGAAACCTTTCCGCTGCGTCCTTGTTTACAGCTGATCAATTTCAATACATGTCAAGCAATGAAAAAATACCTTTTCCTGCCGGAGAGGAGCAATGGGAATTGACGTTTGAGCATATAATACGTTGTGTGTCTAATCCAAGTTTATATTAAAAGAGATATGTCTATGTGTTTTTATTTTTAAGAGCACAAATCTGGAGAACAATAGATCTGTGAACACCCTTTAATTACTTTTAAAGACGTACTTCCACGCTCTGCAGGGGGGAGATAACAGAGGTCTGTGATAGCTCAGAGGAAAAGGAAACAATAAGTCATTCACTGACCTTTCTCTTTACTTCTTGTAAACAAACCAATTACGAATGTACTTGTATTTAACCCATGAAGCCTCAAGGATTGAGATTTATTTGAAACACCAAACAGGATTTGGGGTAATTTAGTTGAAGTTCATGAAGATATCACTACCAAGTCACACCACAAATCAACGCTATTTCAAGAATGACAAATTTAACCCATCGTGATTGTTGCTCAGTGCTCAATACATTGTCTAAATGTGGAATACAAAGCAACTTTGAAGTGACGGCCACGTATAGGCTTTGTCTTCACACAGCTGCAAGTATAGCAAACAAACATTTTCAATGGGTCAGATGTTCTGGAATGCTTTATGTCTTTTCCCACGGCAAACTTTTGATCTAGAAGAGCTGAGGGGGAAGTGGCTCATGTGATCAGACAGACAGGGACACATATAGGGCTAAGAGGTGCTCTGAATGGGTCACAAAGGGAGGGGGTGGGAGGTATATGAGCTCTGACCGCATGACGCCAGGCCCCTCACATCAGTGCTCACCTCAGAAATGTTGGGAAGCTGACATAATTAACTTAATGGGGTCTCTGTGTCAACAAGTGGCCACAAATCTTATGAAAAAAGGATTTGCGTTCTCAGTTAAGGTACAAAAGTACGTAAGCAGTTTAAATAAAAGAAAGTAAAGGAACCTGATTTTTAAAAACCTTTTTAGATTTGTTTTCCTTTTTTGATATATGGTGAGATGTCATGAGACACTCTTAAATCATAATAATTGAAAGGCTGTGGAAAAAAGCAAACAAAATTCACAGAATATTTGTACTTTTAAAAAAAACAAAAGAAAAAACAAAACAGAGGGACAAAAAGAAAGAAAGAAACAAAAATAATTTTGGTACTTTTGCCAAGAAAACCAAATTAAACAAAAAACTAAAAGAACCAGAAAAGAAAAGAAAAAAATACATGTACCTTTTATTAAAAAAATAAATGAATACATGTTTGTCATAGTTTGTGGACTGCTGCACTTTCATTTAATTTAATTTAATCCCTCGTGTTTTTTGAGCTACAGTAGTTTCTCTCTCCTCTTAATTGTGTATTTGCAGGAGTGTCTTGTCTCTTATCCTCATTTACTCTCCCATTTAATTTGTAATCAGTTCAATGTTTCTTTGTCTGGTCTTGTCAACGTGTACATATGTCTTAAGCCTTCCTGTCATGAATGACCTTGTGTGGATATTAATAAAGACTTTTACTTTCATCTTTGTTCATTCTACACAGAACCTCGACAATGTCATGACAGATAGATAGATAGATAGATAGATAAATTTAACAATAAAGTTTTATTATTATTTTTGTAAAAGAGTAGAAGTTTGACTAAACCCACAATTTTAGTCTACCTGATTGTAATCAGCAAAAAATGCTTTTATTCTGAATTGTCTTCCCTTTTCCCCAAAAAATATTAATATGACAGAGTTATATCAATTATTACATTACAAAAAGTTATATCATCAATTATTACATTTTTTAATTAAAAGATGAGTTGTCATGATTTAATTTTGGTAATATTTACTCAAACCATAACTATTTTATATGTTTTACATTATCAGTATTATTTTTAAATGATTAATAAAGTAAATAACTCAAACCCATCTGGCAACCCATCTCACACACAAAAATAAAAATTTTCACTCTTTGTTATATTGCAGCCGTTTGCTAAAATCATTTAAGTTCATTTATTCTCCTCATTAATGTGCACACATTGACAGAAAACACAGAATTGTTGACATTTTTGCAGATTCATTAAAAAGAAAAACTGAAATATCACATGGTCCTAAGTATTCAGTCCCTTTGCTCAGTATTTAGTAGAAGCACCCTTCTGATCGAATACAGCCATAAGTCTTTTAGGGAAATATGCAACAAGCTTTTTCACACCCGGGTTTGGGGATCCTCTGGCATTTCTCCTTGCAGATCCTCTGCAGTTCTGTCAGGTTGGATGGTAAACTTTGGTGGACTGCCATTTTTAGGTCTCTCCAGAGATGCTCAATTCGGTCAGGGCTCTGTCTGGGCCGTTCAAGAACAGTACCGGAGTTGCCCAAACTGGTGGAGGGCTGCATTGATGGTTGACTTTCTACAACTTTCTCCCATCTCCCGACTGCATGTCTGGAGCTCAGACACAGTGATATTCTTCTTTACCTCTCTCACCAAGGCTCTTCTCCTCCGATAGCTCAGTTTGACCGGAGCCAGCTCTAGGAAGGGTTCTGGTCGTCTCAAGCGTCTTCCATTTAAGGATTATGGAGGCCACTGTGCTCTTAGGAACCTTTAGTGCAGCAGATATTTTTTGCAACCTTGGCCAGATCTGTGCCTTGCCTCAATTCTGTCTCTGAGCTCTTCAGGCAGTTCCTTTGACCTCATGATTCTCATTTGCTCTGACATGCATCGTGAGCTGTAAGGTCTTATATAGACAGGTGTGTGGCTTTCCAATCAATTCCAATCAGTATAATCAAACACAGCTGGACTCAAATGAAGGTGTAGAAACATCTCAAAGATGATCAGAAGTAATGGACAGCACCTGAGTTAAATATAAGAGTGTCACAGAAGAGTGTCTGAATACTTATCTTACTTGATACTTGATATTTCAGTTTTTCTTTTTTAATAACTCTGCAAAAAATGACAACAATTCTTAGTTTTTCTGTCAATACGGGCTATTTGTGTACATTGATGAGGGGAAAAGTATGAACTTAAATGATTTTAGCAAATGGCTGCAATATAACAAAGAGTGAATACCTTTAGTACCCACTGTGTGTTTGCCTCTGTATTTTTAGGCAAGTTGTCTTTATCAGATATGAGCCCCTGAAGCATAATTAATTATATTCTCTGAACATTTTGAGCTCCTATATTTAGTGAAAAGATCCTTATATTCATGCATATTCCATGCATTTTCAAATAGTTCACTATGTTCTAAACACACAGTTAAATATATAAATGCCAATTAATAGTACAATAATTTTCTCTAGCTATATATCTTGTATTATATTTAATCTAAATGAAGGACTATTCCACAAGACCACTAATCAAAATGCTTATTTTATGTCTTTTTAATTTACTGTCATGTTTTTTTCCTCACATTTCCCCCCTTATCCAAAACATACACAAACAAACAAACAAACAAACAACTAATCAATCAAATCACAGATTTTTTTATGTGTACTCATATGATTTATTTACAATTATTTATGTATGTATATCCAGATTTTTTGTAACACATGGGTTATTATATTATTATTATTATTATCATTAAGAATAAAGAGAAAAGCATTTAAAGCATTGCAATATAGAACATGCACCCACATAGTAATGTGTCCATGCATATAAATATGCTTGATTACAACTCTATCAATCTGAAATTGTGTTATTTGAGACAGCATTCTTATTTTATACAAATATATAAACATGTCACATAAAACATGACTATAAAAGACCATTTTAACAGTTTAATAGTCATTCCAGGCTCTAAGAGGGCGATAAAACTAAATTAGAGGAATATGTTTTTATGTATAAATCATAACTATGTAATTTTAAACTACTATTAAATTACATGTCAGGATAACAATGAAAAACAAACAAAAAAATATATAGTTTGGCCATTTCTAATTATATAACATAATAAAGTTGAAGCAAAATAAGTCCTTATACAGCTTGCCAAACACTGTGGCTGGTCTTTTATCTACAAGAGTTAATTTTAGTGCCAGCACTCCTGCTGACAGAGCGGAATGGATACGGACCCAATCTTGCTCCTCGTTTTATACTATATTAGGAAAAACACGCACGCACACACAAATGTTTGAGGCAATGCAGGCGAGGTCTTTCCTTCTCTTCATAAATAAACCTGAGCTAAACAGGCAAGTGATATTCAGCACCATGGAGAGCGATACTCTCTCTCATGCCACATGCTGAGCTGAATTCACAACAGTTGCACTGCTTCTGCATTCAAAACCTGCATCATTCACCAACCGTTGAAATCCACTTTAAAGGAATACATTGCCCAAAAATGAAACTCAGCTGAAAATGTACTCACCCTCAGGCCATCCAAAATGTAAATGAGTTTGCTTCCACATCGAAGCGGATTCTAAGAAATTTAGCATTAGATCACTTGCTCACCAATGGATTCTCAGCGCTGAATGGATGTCCAAACGTCTCATAAAGACATTTGTAACGATTGAAACACGGGAAGGCGTTCGGATCCATTTGCAAACATTTAATGGAGACACACACAAAGAGTACAGTCACAGGCAGAGTTATCAACAGCAAGTGGGGATAACAGAGACAGGCAAGAGGATAATCCGAGTCCGTGGTAAAGGGTCAGGCGATGAGACAAACAGAGTCCATAGGGGCGAGGCAAGAGCGATAGTCCGAGTGCAGGCGAAAGTCCAGATCCAGGAAGGCAGAGAAACACGGAGGGAACACAGGGAAACACGGGTGGCACGACAACGGGGAAAACGCACGGTACATCCAAACATTGACGAGCGACTAACAATAGGATATCCGGGGTATTTATACACGTGACATAAGGTGGAGAAACAATCAAACACCTTGATAACAAACAAGAGGGGTGGAGACATGAGTTCATTGATGATTAGTCCAACAGGTGAAAACAGACATAAAACAATTTGTTGGAGCTGGAGTGCCATCAGCAGACTGGCATCTCCAGCTGAACATGACAATTTCTAAGTAAGAGAATTCACAGGGTAAATTAATTTCATTATTGCATTAATGCCAAAGGGATATCTAGCAAGTTTAATAAATGATATTTAGCATGCTAAACAAATAAACAAATAAATCAGCAGTAAGGAGGATAACTTGTATTAACTAGATAACAACACTTGAGGTCTCTGGATGCGAATTGGCCTTTCTAGTCCATAATCCATTCTTGTTTTTGAAAAATTCTGCATTAGAGAGAATGAAATAGAAGGTAAAACGCTCTGAAAAGTTTCTTGCACACTGAACATTTGTATAATTCAGAAATCTGTGAAAACTAAACTTTGTGCTCTGGTGGTCCGACCACAAGAGCAAGAATACTGTAGCATGCATAGTGTGATTACACATCCAGACCTTGCATAAGTCAGACAAGAGTAAGCCTGGCAATGAATTCTTTATCACATAGTCAGCCAAAGAGTAAAGGAGGAGGAGCCCTTTACAAAATGATGCCATTGTTAGTCACACAGATGTTTTGCTATGGTTTCATTCAGGACATTGACTCGCAGTTGCCTCTGGATCTTCAAAAGATAAATGAATAGTGCGCACTTCACAAACATCAGACCACATCTGTTGCTTCAGCAGGAGAAAGTAAAACAAACACTCATGATTTGGCACTGACAGAATCAAAGCCATGAATGACGCTGCTGAATGCTGTGGAATACAGATGTACAAATATTTGAAGTAAAAGACACACAAGTGTGTTTACTGACGTTATTCCTGAATGCCCTGTCAACCCACATTCATTTTAAATGATAGTAAAGAGCAAAAAACATAAACTCGGTTACCTGTATGTCTTCAATTTACCCTGGACATGTTTGGAGTCTCAGAGGGAAACCTCTCTTGGGTTCAGAGGTTCATATAATGACTGTAAAGATGTGGGGATTTTCCTCGAAAGGGTGTGGGGCTACACCTGGGCATCTCCAGGGTTCGAAGACCCCTCCATCTGTGCTCGGTTTTTACCATAGTTACTTAAAGTAATAGCTCAGTAAGGCAATTACCGTGATTGCCTTTAATTTCGATTTAGGTTCACTCCACATGTGAGCTTATGAGGATTTCTTATGTAATAACAGAACTGTTAAAAAACAGAGAAATCACCCCTCTGCCACGGGGCATTTTAACTTACATCCCATAAGGATTTCTCTCTGATGCTTTCACATTAATGTGTTTTAGTCCACCTTAACGTGATTTGTCTTTTCAGAGGTAATTGTGCATTTAGTCTCATTATATTCCCAATGAAGAAACATTATGAACCATTTACTGAATGATTAACATTTGACCAAAAGAACCACGTGACTATATCACAGTCAATTTTTTTAGTTATTACTGTTTTTTCTTACCCAGTTTTACTTTTATTACTCTTGTTAGTTAGCATACCTATGCATAATAATACAACAATAAATAACAGCCTTATTCGGCCTATATATTATATTGTTTATGCAATTATATATTTACATTAATTGCAGTGTGCACAATAATAATGTTATGTTTTATAACATAACATATCGTTTGCAGTTGCATTTATTAGAATTAACATATTATGAATATTATTATTATTTTTATCAATGCAACTTTATTAAAGTGCCCCTATTAAAATGACATTTAATTCAGTGTGTAACACAGCTCTAAGTGAAAGAAAGATTATAAGAAAATCAAATAGTTTTTTGACCTTACATGGATGTCAACACGTTGTTCAGGACTCCCAAAACCAAAATTTTAACCATTCATAACCCATAATAGGGGCACTTTAAAGTGTAAGTATTACCTGTCTTTTATTTTGTATTAATGATATTAAAATATGATAATATTAGTTCCCTGTCTGTCAGTCACTACGAGTTATGTCTTGATGACAGACTGAGATGAAGGACGCAGAGAGAGTTTGATTTCTTGACGCCCTGATCACTCAGGCTGGCCTCTTCGACGACACTGTGGAAAATTTTGCACAGCAGTTCTCCGCAGTTCAGAAGCAGACGAAGGCCATTCAGCACTTTCTGCCCAGGCGTGACCCTCCAGCTGCCACCTTTCCGCTGCAGGGCCAGCCCCGTGCTGCCCGTCACTGAGGGCGCCCCTATACTGGGGGCTGAGACAATGTCAAGGCCGCAGCATAGGGCCCCACGCAGGGGGACGGCGCCGTTTCCATCTCCAGCTGGTGCTAAGCCTTCCAAGAAGACAGCTAAGCGACCCTGAGACGGACGGCCTAAAGAGGAGGTGTCTTGGGTGGTGGTGACCGCACCGCTCCCTCCACCTGAATAGGGCCGGGTGGAGAATCTTTGGTTTTCGTTTGTTTTGGTTCCACCGCAGACCTCATGGCCTGCGGTACCCAAAAGGTCAAAGATAGAACAGACTTTCCTCTCTCTGGGCCCAGGTGCTCGTGGCCTGATGGTGAGCAGTCAACGGCTGCCTCACTGTCACCCACAGCACCTCACATTGCCAGCGGCCAGGAAGGGCCAGCAGCCAGGCTTGGGGACGCAATGCTTCCCTCCGGACTTTCGGCCAGTCCCTTCGGACACGGGCAGCAGCACTGTGTCGAGTCAGTACGGGAAACCCTCTGCTCAACCCAGCTGCCCTGCTCACCGCTGCACACCTTCTGGCAAACTAGGGACTCCGATGGTCCCGCTATCAACAAGAGTGGAGGCATGGGCCGTGCTTCCCAGCCCGTCGAGGTGGCTCATCCGGGCGATCCGCCTCTGTACTGCGAGAGGAGATTGCTGTCCTCCTGGCTAAGGATGCAATAGAGCTGGTCCATCCATCCGAGATGAAGGCAGGGTTTTTTAGCCCTTACTTCATTGTGCCAAAGAAGGGTGGAGGCCTTCGCCCCATCTTGGACCAGCGAGTTCTGTTCAGAATGTTGACGCAAAAATGCATTATAAAATGTGTTCAGCTCCAAGATTGATTTGCAGCGGTCGACCTGAAGGACGCTTACTTCCATGTATCGATTCTTCCTCGACACAGACCGTTCCGACGACTAAGTGTTCTTCCACCGCTGGTGGTTAACACTATCACTCAGGCCAGAGCCCTCTCTACGAGGCGAGTTTATGCCTTGAAGTGGAGTCTGTCCACTAGCTGATGTTCTGCTCGTGCGGAAGACCCCCGATCATGCACGATTGGAGTAGTGCTTTTCTTTCTGCAAGAAGAGTTGGAGCGCAGGCTGTCGCCCTTCACTTTGAAAGTGTATGTGGCTGCTATCGCAACCCATCACGATGCAGTGAACGGCCGGTCCATTGGAAAGCATCATCTCGTCGTGAGGTTCCTGATGGGTGCTAAGAGGTTAAACCCTCCAAGATCACCCCTGATATCCTCCTGGGACCTCTGCTAGCAGGCCTTCAGAGGGGTCCCTTTGAGCCGCTGGACTCAGTTGAGCTTAAATACCTGTCTCTAAAGACAGCGCTCCTTACCGCACTCACTTCCATCAAGAGAGTCGGGAACCTCCAAGCATTTTCAGTAAGCAAAGAGTGCCTTGTGTTTGGGCTGGCCTATTCTCATGTAGTCTTAAGACCCTGGCCTGGATACATGCCAAAGGTTCCCACCACGCCCTTCAGGGACCAGGTGGTGAACCTGCAAGCACTGCCTTCAGAGGAGGTGGATCCAGCCTTGGCATTGCTGTGTCCCGTCAGAGCATTGAGCTTGTACGTGGACTGCACCCAGAGCTTGAGAAGCTCTGAGCAGCTCTTTGTCTGTTACAGAGGTCAGCAGAAGGGGAAGGCTGTCTCCAAGCAGAGGTTGGCCCACTGGATAGTTGAAAGCCATCGCCTTGGCGTACCAGGCCCAAGATGAGCCGTGTCCTTTGGGCGTGAGAGCTCAGTCCACTAGGCAAGGTATTACAACCTCCGGGTTGTACCGGTCTCCTCCTCTCTGTTGCAAAACAGTTAGGTCAGACTGGTTGGTGTCCTGCTTGTTGCGCCATCTCCCTCACCCAGAGATGCGAGCACTTATATTCTCCTCCAGTAGTGTCTCCTACTGTGGACCCTGGTTGAGCATCCTCCAAGCACCAACGGCAGTCAGACTCGGCGGAGCAGTCTGACGCTAGGCTCAGTATCAGGTGTTTTGTTTAGCCCAGATGGTCAGCCCCTGTACTGAGATAGGTGGCCGCATGCCTCACCTTATGGTCCATACGGGTGTCATGGTGAGTGAATTTGCACTGGGACGCTAACACCTGTCCAGTACGAATTGCAGTGCTGTTGGTTGTGACGGGGGTCTTGGCTGTGGCGCTTTCCATGTGGACCATCTCGGTTATGTACTGTAACCCTTCTTCCCTGATGGAGGGAACGGAGACGTTATGTCCCCTTGCCACAGCCTCGACCCATCGAAGGGGGCCCAGGGACCTGGCTCTCGGCTCCTGACCAATATCTGATGAGTGGATGCACCTGCTGCCCTATTTATACCTGCTCAGTGGGGAGTGGCTCAGCATGCAAATTCCACTAGCCAATTCTGGTTGGCGTTTTCTCTTTATCAGAGCGAATCAGGGCTCCCAAGTATGAACCCCAGTCTGTTGTCACGACATAACGTCTCCGTTCCCTCCATCAGGGAACAAGGGTTACAGTACATAACCGAGACATTATATCATATTCTACTACAGGGCCAGTAAATGCTTGAATCTGAACTTTCTCTGACGACTTTATCCTTAACATCAACTTAATAACAACTTGACTTCTCACAAGCGAGGTAACAATGGCGCTGTTAGTGAAGAAAATGAATAAAGTTTCACTGTTTTAGAACACTATTGAGAGATCGACTTGTAATTCACCTCTCTATTTCTCTCTCTCTCTCGGTTTCTTTCTCTCTCACACACACATTGGTAACTAGTAAATAACTGTATTAGTCTGCTATCAACAGCTTAAGCCTCAGTTACAAGGTTTAAAATTACATTTTGGAATTAACAGTGGAGGCTTTGGATAAGATGCAGAAGAAATCAAAGTCAAAGTCAAAGTCAAAGTCAACTTTATTGTCAATTCTGCCACATGTACAGGACATACAGAGAATTGAAA
>JAUCMU010000039.1:7894773-7926017 GCA_032275025.1 Enteromius treurensis
TGCATTTTAAAATATATTCACACAGAAAACAGTTATTGCCTTGATGAGCAGAAGAAACATCTTTAAAAGCCGTTAAATATCTTACTGACCTCACATTTTTGAACGGTATTGTATGTATATTTACATTTACATTCATAAGTGAATATAATGGTCGTTGAGTCACTTTCTGGTCATTTGCCATTGGCATTGTTATCGGATTCTTCTGAGTATTCATCAGTATTCTTATGTCTACTGCGCTCTTCGTCCACACACGTTTATTGTTTATTGTGTATTTATCTGATGTCACGTCATAGTTGACCTTTTAAATTAATTAACTTGACCACCAAACATGAGTTTTAATTCAGAATTAAAATAAACTTCTTGATTAGCTTGACATGATGACAAAACAAACTGTAACGTTTTTTAATCACATCTTATTTTATATAAATATAAATAATCATTCGTCTCTCTGCGTACGACACTGCACGGAAGTTGTAGCCTGACGTCATTTGTTGTTTCCTGCGAAGGCGTGGCTTGATTATGGGATGTTAGAGGTGAAATGGCGCTCGGCGCGGTATTTTAAACAATCGTCTTCGTCTGAGAGCGGATGATCGACGCGATGCAGCGCCGAGTTGGACTTGAGAGCGTGTGATTGAGCGGAAAACCTTGAGGATTTCAGAAGAGCGTCCCGACACTCATCTCGAGCGAGCGTAAGAAGTGCTTTGAGCTCGGGTGTGTGTTCAGCGAGGGGCAATATGATCTCAGCTAACAGTTGGTTAGCCGAGCTGCTAGCAGTGTGTGTGCGCTTGTGTGTGTCAGCTATCTCCAGAGTGCGTCACACGCCCAGCTGTGATCACGGAGGATCCCTGGTAATGTCTGGGGAAGTTCTGCATCATGAACCAAACACCAGTGGCTATACTAGTTAACGTTAGCGCCCGAGGCTGTAGCTGACAGTCAGTGACAGCGAGCTGCTGGCCTGTCATACTCCACGTAGACTTTTATCCTGCATAATCATTGGTTCACAGCAGTATTAGTTTTGAAGTTATACATAAAAATTATTACGTATATATTAAAATAAAAGGGATAATTGTGTGAAAGAGTGACGTGGTCCTTTTTTGTAGTAACATCGATGGTATTTTGGTTATAAACAGTGTATACGTTTGACTTTTTGCGCTTAGGATGTTTATTTTTTGTTAAGTTTGCACAATATGCACTGGATGGAAATAAGTTCGTTGTAAACATTAAGAATTGTTGATGCATTATTATAAACTGTAATTTTATATATAAATATCTTTGACATGAGGCTTTAGAAGAATTGCGTGGCTTTCGTTTTCTTTAATGTGCATGAGTTTAAATTATTACATTTTTATTTGATTTACATTATATTTTGCTTTAACTTGAATAATACCAGTGCACGAATGTGAAGAGCCAAATTGTTATTATTTTTATTCTGCTGTTCAAACCCCGTGTGGCTGCTTTTTCGTCTTTGGAAGATTAGAAATTAAGTTATCAGCCATCATTTATAATACTGGTCGGAAAAATATGCAGTGATAGTGAATGGGAACTGTGGCTGTCATTCTGGTAAACATTTTTTGTTTAGTTTAAGATTAAGAATTAAGTTTTAAAGTGATAATTGTGAGCGTCGTTTGTCTATTCTGCTCCTCCTTTGTGTGACAAAACAACAAATCGTGCAGTTTTTCTCCTGCCGCTGTTTCTCGTGTCTGAACTGATGACGAGATGAAAATGGCGGATCTTTCGAAATCCAACCCCGGCCTGAAATAGACGCGCAGCGCGATAACTCTCTCTAACAGGACTCTATTGAGCAGACAAACATCCATGTCTACAATAACTCATACCGTATGCCTTGTAAATAGAGATATTTCCATGGCAACGGGATAGAGAGAAAAGCAGGCGCGTCGAATATCAACAAACTCCGTCTGATGTGAAACTGACAGACGCTTTTGTTTGGTTTCACTGAATTAACTGTCGAGGTAATGGATTAAACACGGATTGTTATTGTCAGACATATTAAGAGAGGCCTGCTGTTATTTTACTGTGTTTAAGACGGCTGCAAAAGTCTTAAATGTTACGTTTTAGTGCATGCAAAAGTGTTTTTTTTTTTATGTGGATGGTTAAGCACAATTTCTTAGGCGCACCTAACTGCTGTCACTATTGTCAGTTTTCTGAAACACAGCCTGGCTAGTTTATGTTAGCTTTGACAGCTGTGCCTAATATGTTAACTGCTGGTTAGCTCCTGTGCTAGTTAGCCGCATAGCAGCTGAGCATAAACAGCTCGTCTGGACGCGAGAGTGATTGGAATGAATGGGAGCGGTCCTGTCGCTCGCAGTAAATCAAGTGTTTAGTAAATATGGGAATTTAAATGGCCCGCCAGTTCATTGTTGCGGAATATGTGACACAGCTATTATGCAGCTATGTTTGATGTAATGGTTTGGGTTGGGCTAGTAGTTTCAGTCCAAACTGCTGTATAAACAACAAAAAATTGGCTACGGTTGTTCTCAGTACAGTACATTTCAGTTTTTATAAATGCTGTGTGCAGACATACTGAAAAGGAAAACATGGTTCCCACAAGCCCTGTAATTTAAGTATTATAAGATAAAGTATTTTTTATCTTGTTTTCTTTACCCAGAAAAAGTCAGTAGAATTATTACAAGACTGAAGTCCTGAAATATTTAATGAAATATATCTGGAAACATTCTAAAAATAAATATAATTTCATTATTTTATGTAGCTTTTTATCTGTAAAATATATAAAGAAATTAAGTTTTAATATGCATTTGTTTAATATTAAATATATAAATTGTTTATATATTTATATTTATATATAAAGTTAAATTTTACATTTTAATTTTTATTATATTATTAGTTTTAGACACACCTATTTTTAATATTGAAAAGATGTACTGTTAATGTTATGTTTCTTAAATGTTAAGTTATATTAAATATAATAATTGTATATATTTTGTATTTGTTTGCCTAAGATTCTGTTCTTTTGGACTTTGTGTGCAACAAAGAATCCTGAAAAAAAATATTTCAACAAAAAGATATTTGTAGATGTTTCTATATTTTAAGTAATTTTAAGAAATGTATCCCCACCCCAGTGTGTTTCAGTAACTTCTGCACGATGGATGTGGTTTCACCTGAGCTCAACAGCCTCCTCCCTGATGAGATTATGGATACAGAAGCCATCGCGATGGAAGAGGAGCTCCCTGCTGAGCACCTCGCCGCTCCTCCTCAAGCTAAACCAGAGCCGCCGCAGGTTCCTATGGAGACAGAGGTGCCTGAAATCGTCAGCTTGTGTCCAGCCCCCACGTCTATGCAGATGACCTCCACCTCCACGGGCGCACAGTGCAGCACCAGCTCAGGAACTCAGCTCCTCCTCGCCCCCTCTGGCCTCATATCCAGCATCACTTCTGCCAAGACCACCAGTCCTGTGGTGACTCAGAACCTCCCCAAAATTTCCAGCGTCACTGTCCCGGCCAACCACCAGCTCATCATCAACAAAGTGTCCGGCGGCCTCGCTGCAGATGGCAAGGCTCCAGGCACTGCTGTGCTCAAGCCAGAGGGCCAAAAACTCTTGGTTGCCGGCCTCAGTAAAACAGGGCAGCCCATTATGTTGGCTTTGCCTCACACTTGGAACAAGCCGGCCACTACCCAGGGCACAGGAGATGCCAAGGCCCAGGCGACGCAGATCAAAATGGTGACTACAGTAGGGAAGCCTGTGATAGCAGTGAGCTCGGCCAGTCAGCTGATGGGCAGCTCCACCACACTGCAGGCCCAGCAGCTCAAGACACTTCAGGTGGGTGTTAACAACCTTTCATTAATACACTGATCATGAAATGAAGCTTAAATATTGACCTTTTAATTACCATATATATATATATATATATATACACAAGGTGTTACATAAAATTATAATGGGCAGTCGCTGCAGTTGACAGGTTGTTAGTCACTTAACACTTTCATGGATGAATAGAATAGAAAAGCTTTTTTTTTGGTACGTAAAGAATACATTTTATGATATTTTATTTTTTTGTAGTATTTATAGTCATAAAAAGATCAAAGAAAAATGCTGTTTTAGAACCTTTCCTTTATTATAAGTTCATTAATTTTTAACTATTTAAAGCCATATTTTTATTTTTTGGTCATTTTTACTTGTAAGGAAAATGCCTTTAATAAAAGTAAACTGTATTTTAAAAGAAATTGTTATTTTTATAAAGTCTATAAATGATTTTATGGTCATTTAAAAAGGAAAAAAAGGTCTGAATTTATTAACGAGTTCCTAAAATGTTCAATTGTCATTTATAGTAATATTTCAAATATGTATATTTTTATAGTATAATTAAAATGAGATATTAATATTTTTTTGAAATTGTTTTTCTGTGAGACAAAAATGTCTTTTTATTACTGTTATTACTTTTTTTAAAATAACCTATTACCTTTATTTGGAAGATTATAATGTATGGTATTTTTGAATTATATAATTTTAGTTTTATTTTCAATAATAATAATTAAAAAGAACTAATAATGATATGTATAGTCCTATTTAAAAAGTCATCAATTATATTTTAATTGTCGTTCATAATAATATTAACTTCTAGCCATGTTTGTACATAAATTCTTTATTTTCTGTAAAGAAAAATGTCATCAGCAAATTTAATGAGGCTAAAGTGTAATCTTACTTCCTGTTCTGTGTCTATCATAGGCGTCTGAAATAAATTGCAAGTATCGCATTTCTCTTCATAGATCACAAAGAAGCCCCCAGTATCTACAGCTGGACCGATGATAACAAAGCTCATCATCACAAAAGCCCTGAACAATAAAGGACTGTCCAGCCCAGCTTCTGTTTCTCCTGTAGTGACTGGTACACTTATGTCCTGTCTTATAATATAACTCGAGCAAGAATGTCGTAAAGTGTAGTATCTAAGTTTGAATTCTTGTTTGTGTTTGTCCACAGGGCGAGTGGTTACCCAGACTACTCCAGTGACACCTCCACGCTCCATCACCATTGGTGAGACCATCAGCACTGTGCCACAAAATACGTCTGGTAACAGCAAAGTGGCCATCTCACCTCTCAAGTCTCCCAGCAAGGTCTTCAATCTTTTAAACGGAAAAACTGGCATTTTAATTACATTCACCTGTCTTTGTGATGCCAATTTTTCTTCCTCGTGTTTCTCCTCTCTGCAGCTGACTGTGGTTTCGGTGGCCAGTCAGTCTCCAAACTCACCTCAGAAGTCTGTGACTCTGCCGCTCAACGTGGCTCTGGGCCAGCAGATTCTCACTGTTCAGCAGTCTGCCTCCACCTCTCCAGCTAAAGCAGGAACCAGCCAGTCCACCGCACAGGTACGGCCAACTCGAGCCCTCACAAACCAAACCAGTTTGCTATACTGTCAAATATAGGTTTTAACTGTCTCCTTCGGCAATAACAGACTGTATTACAGTGTTATTACAGTTTTGTGTTACAGTGCTACATTTTAAATGCTGATTCCTGTATGCAGACTGTAAAGCCAGTGCAGACGGTTGGAGCAGTGGGAGCATCCCAGTTTAAGACCATCATCCCCCTCACCACACCTCCCAATGTGCAGCAGATCCAGGTGCCGGGCAGCCGCTTCCATTATGTGCGTCTGGTAACGGCCACCACCGGCAGCAGCACGGCACAGTCAAGTGGGAGCACCAACACCAACCCTTCAATCCAACCAGGTGAGTTTATCACAGCACAAGCCGTGTGAGCTGCTTGTAACCACAATTTTATCCCTTCCAGTTTTGCTTCTGCTTTCTCCTAAAGAGTTCTCCTAAAAGTTTACTTCACTTCGGAACATTCGTTCACGGATTTGCACGGTAAATAAAGTGAATAGGATTTAAATTGCGTCTCTCGCACACTTAAATGCACTTTGAATGGAACGTATAAATTCACTTCGAACTGGAATGATGCCGGAAAATTCGGTGATGTCCACTTCGCAGTGTGCATACGTTCGAACAGAACAAATGACAAAAGAAACATATGTAATGCACAGAGCGGGGGGACGCTACGAGAGAACGAGGATTGAGAACCGCTGATCTAGCAAAGTGAGTGTTAAATCGTATTCACTTATTTACGGTGCAAATCTGTGAACGAATGTTCCGAAGTGAAGTAAACTTTAACGGACACTGTGTAGGGACCATGTCGATTGGGAACACAGCTCAGGCACGGAGCTCTCTTCTAATGAACTGATTATCAGAATCAGGTGCGTTAACAAAGAGAGAGATGCAAAATATGCAGAGCAGTGGGGCGCGAGGACCAGGGTTGAGAACCACTGGTCTAAACAATAAGCTAGAAATAATGTGAACGAACGCCACAACAGTTTAGGCACCAAACACAAAATTTACCTTTGGCCATGACTGTAGCTTACATGGAAAAGAAAAACAACAAACGTGACACTTATAAATTAAATTATTTTATATATGGGTCAGAGATAAAAATGGGTTTAACCATAAAATCAATGTGTAATACTGCTTTAAATTGTTAAAGCAATTGTTTAGAGTTGTTAAGAGTTTTCTGTTTGAATTGATTACAATTTTCTTTTGTTTTTCTGAGCCAGAAATAAATATCATGCATTTTTTCCCTGATTTGCTAAATTTACCCACTAAAATGTAATTCAGTGTTTCAATCATGTCAGGCATGACACAAAAATCAATTTATGACACATTAAAGGACAAATTACTTTTAATGATTTTTTTACTCATTTAAAACACAAACTATTTAAGATTTAAGATGCTTCCTTATCTTTTATATATTTTAATATGCACAAGTCAAAATAAGCATGTTGTCTGAATTTTTACTATGTATTATGTCACACTGAATGAAAATGTAACGTTGTTTACACCAAATCTTGACATTTCATTCTTCAAAAACACATTAAAACATTAAAAAATCACTTTTCGTTTGCTGCGGACATGCACACAACTGAAAACTGTCATCATTCACTCACCCTCGAGTAGTTCCAAACCTGTATGAATTTCTTTGTTCTGCTGAACACAAAGGAGGATATTTTAAAGAAAGTTTCACTGCTTTGTTCCTCTAATCTCCTTGTAAAAATCTAGCGTTGACTCTTATTTGTGAGTCCAGTGTAAATTAATTGGCACAGTCATAGGTCTTCACTGATTAGTTGTTGTTGGTTTTTTTTTTGTAGATTTTATTTGTAAAGGAAAAAAAATAGAAGAATAAAATGTAAACACACAACTGTTCAATCATCTTGAGGTCTTGAAAAAAGTGATTTCTGCATAACCGGTCCCCTTTTAAAGGTCTTTGCAACAAACTGCCAAAATAATAGTTTGCTTAAACTCGCCACAGAAATGTATTACTATTTAATCATTAATAAAAATGTCAAATGATCAAATATATTAAAACATTACATTGACCTATTATTATTTTAAGGAATTTTATACAACCAGGATATTTTTTTTTATCAGTTTTAATTTATACAGGGTAAAAAATATTTTGTCCAGCACCATGTTAGACAAAGTGTTTTGTTGTTCTAAAAGACTTATTAAATCAAAGTTATATCAGTTAATTTTTTATAGTTTGATCAATATGTATTAAACCACGAAGCACAGAATACAGAAAGGATTTTCTTTTTTTTACTTTCTTAAAATAAATGAATAATATTTTAGAGGTACGTAAATGCAATCCATCAGTTGGCCTAAACTGTATGTTGAATAACGTAACATTTAATGCGTTCATATGTGTTACTGTTTGTCATATTGACGCACGCACTGTGTTTTTGATCTTTTCAGGTGTTAAATTATTACCCTGAATGTGTCTGATTTGGTTTGGAGTCTTTAAATCTGTATAGTTCGGTCACAGAATAAGAGTTCCCAACTGTACCCCATGACAGTCCTTCAAAATATTTAGTTACATCATTCCTGTTTTAACCCTCTTATTGTTTTTAATAACACTGCAGCGATTCATTTTTAAAAGAACTTCAATGATAGGATTGAAAATGAATGGACTCATAAGTGATTAAAGAAAATCTAATAATGTGTCTCCTGTTGTGTTGTTACAAAGCCAAGCCTGTGATGATGAATGCTGCAGTACGGATGTCTGTACCCATCGTCCCAGCACAGACCGTCAAACAGGTACACAGTCAAACACCTTGCTCGCTACACATAGTTAAACATCGTTGTTACGGATTGTCGTGCAGCTTTTGGTCTTTTAGCTGCTCGGTTTGATGGTTTTGAGCTTCACAAACAGTCTTTTATTCTACACAGTGTTATTTATTTTTTACAGTCATTGATATTAACTCAAATACTGAGATAAAAGTTTATAGTTCAGATATAAGTACTGATTTCTATGGTAGTGAATCATGGAATCAATCGTTTTTTTGAATCATGGGAAAATCAGTTTGCAATAAAAATTGTGATTCTCAATTTATCCCGAACCGTGCAGCTCTAATTTCACACATGCTTGATCCTCTTTTTGTACGCAGGTAGTACCCAAACCCTTGACGTCAGCAGCTCAGGTGGTGACCACCAGTCAGACGCCCCAGCGTCTCATCATGCCAGCCACACATCTGCCACAGATCCAGCCCAACCTCACCAACCTGCCTCCGGGCACTGTGCTTGCCCCCGCCCACGGCTCTGGAAACATGGGCTACGCTGTGTTACCGGCCCCATACGTTACGCAGGTCTGTATGTCAGCGATGGAGCAGGACGTTTGAGTTTGGAGGGTTGTTTTTGTGGGATTGTCTCACCTTGCTTGTTCCCATAGATCCCTCAGACTACGTTTGTGACTTTGACCAGCAGCTCCACCTTCTCAACAGCCACCCCTATACAGACTCAAGCCAGGCTTTCACTTAACGGGTGAGCCAAGCTCCACGTGCCACACTTCTATAATGTGTGTAACCCGACCAATACGGGTTTTGGGGGCTGGGGCCGTCAAAATAAATCCATAAAACCTCAATAAATAAACTTTTGACTGATAGAATACAGTGTGTGTGTGTATAACAATATATATACAACAAATAACTTGAATAAGGAACATGAAGGTTCTTATTTAAATAGTCTTTTTTGCATTAAGTCTGTGTCATGATTGAAGTGTACCGACCTGTTTTTTCAGTCTGCCGCGTTATTGATTATGCTTACAAACTATGCTGACTTTGTAAATGTGATGTGACTAATGTGATGAGCATGAGTGACGTGGCAGTGGACTGTGTTAACGTCGCGGTCCAGCTGAATTTGAATGCTCGTCTATTTGTGGACAAACTATATAATTACACCAGTTAAAATCATTTTATCTGTGTTGTAGTTTATATTGGTGGCATAACTGCGGCATGCTCACCGATGCCAACATAGCTGTGACAGACTCGTCTCTACCAGTAAAATAGGCAAAACAATATATTGGTGGAGCTCCAAAATAAACCATTCGGTTACATTCTGCCTGTGTTTTATATTACAGTTTATCAACGTCCGAAGCAACTTCGAGGCCGAGAAAACCCTGCAACTGCACACGGTCACAGTGTCTGAAATTGTAAGTGTCACCCATCATTCTCTGAAAATTGAAAATGGCCCATATGAAGTGTGTAATCTGTTTCAGCTGCTACATTTGGCAAGCGCTTTCATAGTTTCCAGATCCAGTTATATAATATTGCAACTTCCTTCCTTTTAACAGTCTGCAGTTCAGTTCTCAGACTGTCAAATTCACCAAGAACCGTTTATTCTGACAGACAAGAAGCAGATTATCAGAGGTGCCAGTATAGCTTGAAATGGTATTGCGCACAAGCACCCCCTGTCCAGCAGTGCCTGTGTTTTTAAACTTCGCCAGAAGCATCACTGCTGTTCAGATGTTTGGGGTCGGCAAGTTTCCTTGTTTGTTTTGAATATAACCCAGCAAAGAATATGAAGCAGTACAACTATTTTCAACATGGATAATAAATGTTTCTTGAGAAACGAATCGGCATATTAGAATGATTTCTAAAGGATCGTGTGACATTTGAAGTTAACTTATACAAAATACAAGGAGAAAACATTTTAAATGGTACTGATATTTTTACTGTTATGTCCGCTCAGATGGATACAACCCTGGTGAGGGGAAGGCACAAAACAACACACTAACCGAAACGTTAGCAAAAAAAAATCATACAGACCTCAAACATTTGAACGGTAGGGCAATTCTTAAGGCCGCTGTAGTTCACTCCAGAAGTTTAATCTCTCGTTTCACAGGTATTGCGATTGCTTTGCCAACGGGGAGTTCTGTAATAACTGCAACTGTGTTAATTGCTTCAACAACCTTGATCACGAGAGTGAAAGACTGAAGGCCATCAAGGTAACGAATTACTGCCTTTCTGTAGACTTTTTAGTTCAGATGCACAGTTTTGAATATCAGAGACCTGAAAGGTTCGCAGATAACACAATCATCTCTCCATAGAGTAGTAATGCCCTCTTGTTTGTCTTGCTGTACAGGACAGTTGTCCTGGAATGCTTTGAAAATCTATAGGCGTCAAATGAAGTCATGTATTTTCTCGCAGGCATGTTTAGACAGAAACCCTGTGGCTTTTAAGCCCAAGATTGGCAAAGGCAAAGAAGGAGAGTCAGACAGGAGACACAGCAAAGGCTGCAACTGTAAGAAGTCTGGCTGCCTGAAAAACTACTGCGAGTGTTATGAGGTGAGTTTTCGAGAAGATATGTTTGGTTTCCACTTGTGTTTAGGACCGGATATCATTCTGTTGTCTGTTCGCATTAGGCAAAGATCATGTGTTCGTCCATCTGCAAATGCATGGGCTGCAAGAACTTCGAGGAGAGTCCGGAGAGGAAGACGCTGATGCACCTGGCAGATGCTGCAGAGGTGCGAGTCCAGCAGCAAACCGCAGCCAAAACCAAACTGTCCTCACAGATCTCAGATCTGCTTACCAGAACCACGCCGGCCGTCACCAGCGGAGGCGGAAAGTAAGTCCCACCTTTATCAGCTATGCGTTATCATCATATAGCGTCTGTCCATCACAGGTTTTTGTGTTATTCATCTCTTTATCAACCAATTGACCTATCGGTAAACCCCTCCCATCAAACATTTATCAGTTACATGGAGAGTGGAACTCGGACATCTGTAGGTTTCAGCACCATGAAGAAACGAAAACTGAGAGGATGGGCAATATAACTTACTTATTTTACTTGAAGCAGCTAGAATAATTAAATGTATCATTTTGATGGCAGATTTTAATCTAGAAAGGATTATATGAAACGCATGTGAATGAAATGAAATTACGTACTTATATTAAATGTGCTTCTGATTATAGACAGGCTGGGATTGCACAAGATTTGTCTTTTAAAGACAACCGAGTGGAGCAGAACAGCTTTCTGTTGTAATGTGATCTATTGTAATGTTTGTTCCTCAGTCAGAACATGGCAGACTTGTTACAATATCCGGTGGAAATTCTTATTTGTGTCCTGTTCCAAGACATAGACTAGAATCTGTGATTTACTAAGTACAGGGTTCACTCCGGAAGCTACACATTCACCTCTAAACATTAGATTCATCTGCGCTGAAGCCACACATGGAATATAACTCCACAACAAACAGGAAATTCCAATTTCAAACATAGATGGCGACAAAGAGCGAAAAACTTGCAAACAGCAGCTTTTAAAGGAATAGTTGACCCAATTCACTCACCCTCGAGTAGCTCCAGATCTGTAAGAGTTTCTTTGTTCTGCCGAACATGAAGGAAGATATTTTGAAGAAAGTTTTTAACCAGGCTGTTTTGGTCACCAATGACTTCTGTAGTATTTTTCTTTCCTGCTATGGATCTCAATGCTCACCAAAACAGCCTGCTTACTCCCTACAAATACTCCCTTCATACAGCTTTGGAACTACTCAAGGGTTAGTAAATGACAGGATTTTTAACTATTCCTTTAAGCCAATGGTTCCCCCCCGATACTGCACATTTCGCATCTCTTCTTTGTCTGACACACCCATTTCAGCTCTTTGAGTTTTTGCTAATGAGCTAGATGTTAAAAAGCTGAGTGTAAGCCCTACGCAGGACTTTGCAACGTCCAGCTTTCTGATAAATATTTACACCTGTTGCACCAACTAAACCTACAATCTGGCGCAGCTCCGCCCGGCATAGACGATGCGTGTCCTTGCAGACTCGTTCTCTTGCAGTTATAGGCATACCTGAAGTCTCCCTATACGTTCCACGACAGTTCTTTAAACAAACATTAAAAATGAAGGCGGCAGGTTAAGTAATATACCATAGATGTAATGCAATGCGTTTCTCTAGTCATTTTTTCTAGCTGATATCTGAACTGTCTGAGCTGTCGGCAGTGTGTTAAAGCCAAAACTGAACTTTGCGGTTGTCTGCCGTAGTAATTAACTGACAGACATGAATCCTAAAAACGAATAACGTCCGAGCAAATCATGAATCAAGTATACCTACCTCTGACTAGGCGTAAGATTTAGTTTCAGACGTTGCACTATGCTAAGATGGTGCAACGGGTATACACTCTACCCACGGCTTAATTTTACATCCAATCTAGCCTTACGACCAGGTGTACATCCAGCTGGTGCAAGCGCCCCCTGATGAGCTGAATCAGGTGTGGTTGAGTTAAGGAGACATGGGAAAAGATGCAGGGTCGGAGGTCCTCCAGGAATGTGGTTTGGAACAGCCTTGTCTGTGAAACTAGGGGTTAGTTTTGGAGAATGATCTTGTAGTAATTGGAGTGTAACTCTCTTTTCAGGCTGCCTTACACATTCGTAACGAAGGAGGTGGCCGAGGCGACGTGTGACTGTCTGCTGGAGCAGGTCGAGCAGGCTGAACTCAACAACCAGCCTCAGGCCATGGCAGAGCGCCTCATTCTGGAGGAGTTTGGCCGCTGCCTCCGGAGAATCATCAGTTTTGCTGGCAAAGCCAAGACGGACTGTCCCATCAACTGCTAGAGGCGTGACTCAGAGCCTTCCCGCCCGTTTGGGGCCCAGGGTGTTGCTGAACCTAGACTCGGGCTCCACTAAGGGCATTTTTACTGGCCCTCATATGGATTCATGGGCCTTCTAGTAAAAAGACCCGTACCAGAACGTCCCTCTGGCCTGTGAGGTGTGTTGTGGAGGATGCTCTATATTCAGTAGGAGGACTAAAGTACTTTATTGTAGCCCCTGCAATGGACTGAACACTGTTTGCTTTACCGGAAGGAGTTTATTTTAGAACGATCAATGCTGTTTTAAGGTAGTCTTTGTTTTGTTTGCCAATGTTTTCCACTTTTAAATCTGCATAATCATGATATGTGTTTGTCTTTTAAAACTGGATTTTCATATCATCATCACTCACTGTCGTCTGAAAGCCCTTACTATTAACCTCGGGATGAGGAAGGAACTTCCCTGCACATGTTACAATTAGCCGTCTGATCATGACTTGTATACAGTAAGTAGCCTGTACTGTAGCTTCATTATATTGAACTGCTGGCGGCAGATTTTGTTCCTTTGAGCAGAATCGTTTGAGTCCTCATCATTCTGTTCGTGTTGGAGGACGCAAGCGTTCGGCCATCGAAGCAGAGCGTGATTATACAGGTTTCCTGTACTCCAGAAATCTAAGATTAGATTTGAACCTTTAATATTGAAAAAAAAAAAAAAAAACAAGCAACTGGATAAGCTTTGTAACCCAGTAGCTTGTTTGATAGGCTCCTTCATTCTCAATCCACAGAGCAGAAGATTTGACGATTTGTTTGTTTTGGGATTTATTTGCAGTTATTGGTTGATCAGATCTGTCAGGGCCTAATTAAACCAAACCTTTCCACACTCGGAGTCTGAGTCTACACGTGTAGTCCCTAAAACACTTTGTGGCAGAATCTCATGAAACCTGCCAAGAACATGTCTAGTTTATATATTGCCTCCCAAAATCCTTCATTTATATTACTTTAAGACAATGTAGCTTCTTTTAGAACTCATTAAATGGATAGTTCGCCCAAATATGTGCATTTTGTCGTTTTCTCACCACCTTATTGGCATCTTTCTTTGTAAAATACAAGAATTTGAGAAAGTGTTTTTTTTTTTCTTATACGCTGTTATACACATAACATGTTTGGGTGAACTAACCTTCATACGGATTTTTCATGGTATTTAAATAGTTTAACATGACCAGTAACTGCATTCATTAAGCATAATGCAGGAATTTCTTCTTTTTCATTAGTGTAGATGTTATTTTTGCTTAGTTATTATATTACAGTTTGACTTCTTTTTAAAATTATTTTACAGTAAAAGGAATGAAAAACGAATTAGAATTATAGAAGTATATACAAATGACTCATTATTACTGTATTTATAATTGCTTTGATTTGGAATAATTGTATTAGTTTTTTGTAGCATATTTTACAGTAATGAAATTTTGTTTTTAGAGATATTGAAAATAACCTTGCATAATGCAAGTAGTCTATGATCATTTAAATAAAGAAAAACAAGTTTAAGTAAAATATTTTACAGTAATTAGTAATGAAGATCATATGTGTGTGTGTGATATTTCGAGGTAATTTTTGTGGACCTAAAGAGTGGGATTATATATAACTTTTGTACCTTTTGATTTTGGGGTGAAATATGACGGACGTGTTGGGATGTACTGCCATAATGTGTTTTATGAGTGTGGCTATTTCTCAAAGGCAAGTAAACTGATGTATGGGATATTAAAACAGTTGGTAGGTAAAATTACAAGAAAAAGAAATCATCAACTCGAGGTGGTCTTGGTTGCGACAGGTGCTTCATACAGACTTTCCAGCAAGATTTAAGTGCACGAGACGACTGACTTCATTTTGCTCATAGTGCCTTTTCACATAACCGCTCAAGCGATCTTTCACCGTGATCAGTGGAAGTCTGCTTTCTTACAGATTAAACTTCAACAGCAGTCGAAAAACTAAACACCTGCTGCATGCAGTCTGCCAAAAAAATAGTTTTAGGCTATTCCGTTTTATTTATATTATAAGGCAGTTACTAAAACTATGAAGGAACCTATTCTTCTGTTTTCCATGCTTGTTGAACAGACCATCACACTGTCATGAGGACATTTTAAAGGGAAAGGTTTCTGATCTCCCCTACATTTCACAGCTCATTTATATTTGGCTATTAAACAGCTGGTTAAAGGTTAAAACGCTTATGCACCTTGTTATGCCTTAATAACCACCTCTATACTCAGGGCTTTTAATGTAAATATCCTTATAACTAATAGTAACAATAGTTTCTCTGCATGACTGCAAGCAATCTGCTAGACAACTCCTCTAATTCACATTAATGCATTATTCTTTTTCATCAGATGTGTTGGATATAGCTTCGTTGATTCTTAATATTTTAATAAACGCATCTCCCAGATGATGCATAGCTTGCAGTATGTTTTGCTGTTGTAGAGAAGACATGAGAATACGGGGTTCCTCACCTCAGCCATCCAAAACTTTAATATCATCCCAGCTTTGCTTGTTTATAGATCTTCTCATTCGTCTTTTAGGGTGATGTTTTTATTTCCAGTTTGTAATCCAGACCCTTTCCTCCATTCAATTTCTGACAGATGCAAATTATTTTCAGGTTGTACATTTGCTGAAAAAGAAGATGATGAACAATGAGTTCATGTCTTTGTACGTATATAGCCAGTCGATGTTATCTTGTATAAATGTAAATGAACATTAGTGCTCCTTTGTACCTTTCTGAAAATTGCCATGTTTTTTAACAAATGAAACTGTTCACTAATGTATAAATGTTTCCGTGTTTTCATATGATGAGTTGTGTGAGGCAGACTTTAGTGTTTGAGATTTGTTGATTTTGTTCATTGCATTCTTCAGCTTTTTTTGTTTGTTTGTTTGTTTGTCCTTTATTTTGTTTAACACATACCATGTCTGTACACATGATTAAAACGTATCAGTCAGAATTAGAATTCCTCTGAACTACATTGTAAAGTTTGTCTGGTCCTTCTCTATAAAGCGATAAAGAACTTCATTATAAGCACTTATTACATTGCCTATCACTGTTTGATTTTTATCAGTCCCTGCTGAAACAAAAACCAGCAGATTTAATGATTATAATGGTTATTGTATTGGTTTTAATGGAAAGTAAAATGGTGTCTGCTGGTATGTGAGGGGGTGTTTGAATCCAGATTTAAATTACAGTTTTTCTTGCTTTGCCTCATATTGTCAGAACTCTACACACAAATCAAAAGACAAGCACACAATGGGCAAAACCCATCAATTTTACTGAAAATGAAACTTTACTTTCAAAATGTAATTTCTTCTCAAAATGGTAATTTGTTTTCAAATGACACACACAATCCATCACATGAACAGACATTTATAAGAACCAGTTGATCCCTGATGTGCTTACTGTAAAACACTAATGAGCACTTCTCCATTCATCATGATGACTTACTGTAAGCCTTTTTTTATTCAGAGTTACACTTCCTACAGACAGTACATAGCCCTACAGAAGTGCATTGTAAAATATTTCTGAATATTGTTTTTATACAAAACACACAAATACACGGTACCAAATATATTTTACTGTACTTTATTTTTCCCACAAAAACAATGTATAGTGTTCATCCCAACCAACACAAAGTTGCACATAATGTGGACATACATACAGTATACCATCAACAGAAGTATTTACTGAAAAAAGAAAAGAAAAGAAAAAAACTCTTCTTTTTCGGTCTGGCCACAACACTTCATCCACAATCCAAGCAATGTCTGCCCTGGCCAAGCAGCGGGGTAATGGCAAATCCAGCCATGAAAAGCATCAACGGCTTTATCTCCACAAGCATCTTCCATAGCTTGGAGAAAGGGTTTGTGCGTGTGTGTGTGTGTGTGGATTTCGGTCATACACTTTCCATCTCCACGCAGAAAGAAATTCCTCAGTAGGAGAATATGGAGGGAGATAAACAACTAAGAAACGTTATGCAAAGTAGGGCAACTGATTTTACAATTTTGAATGACAGTGGTTTCCTATGGAAAACTACGGAAGCGTATTGCATTCACTTGAGGAAAAAATATCTGCTCTGTTTTTCTGAATTAACGACTTAATTATCTCAGAACTACGAGATACATTTTCATGAATTTTTTTTTATTATAATTAAGTAATTTATATATAGTTAAGTCATTAATTCAGAAAAACAGCAACAAAAAAAAATTCATGAAAATGTATCTCGTAATTCTGAGATAATTAAGTCATTAATTCAGAAAAACAGAGCAAAATTTTTTTTTCATGAAAATGTATCTCGTAATTCTGAGATAATTAAGTCGTTAATTGAGAAAAACAGAGCAGATATTTTTTCCTCAAGTGAATGCAATACGCTTCCGTAGCTTTCTGATGCAAAAATTTGCTGCAAAGAATTCAGAAAAGAAGCACATTATAATAGCTGAGGGTTTCTTATCACTAAATTATTCCAAGCTGTTTCCTGTGATGTCTTGTATTGGCAATACTGGCTTAGCCTCTATTCTATTAACCATTAAGCTGCTGTATCCAAGCATTTCTAGGCACTTCTGCAGTTCAGTTGTTCTGGGTGCAGTCCAGGAGAATACAATGTAATCTGTAAAGCTCTTGAGATTATGGAAAAGACAAAATAACATGTGCTTAGGAATACTTGACACCGTGTTTATCTAAAGAGAACCGTTTAATTCAACAGTTCCACAGGAAGGAGATGAAGGTAACCTGATTGTAGGCAAAGAGAGAGAGAGAGATTTAAATGGAACTATAGGAAGAGGCAGAACCGAAGGAACACATGGACTCGGGCGGATTAAGTGAAATCTGGGTGGGTTTGTCATAAACGTTCACTCGAGCAAGGATGAGGATGACTGAAAGAAAAGGCACAGTGAGGTTATAAAAGTGAAGCAGTGTTTACAGCGGAAGGTGGGTCGAATCTTATTATATATTTTTTTATAATTCATCAAATATATTTCAGGAATGTTATATCAGTTCATAAATATGATGAATACTATTTTTTTCCTCATAGTTATTTTATTGTGAAATGTTGCTTTTAAATATTCTATGTATTTATTTAATTCATATTTAAATGATAGTTTTTAAATTATTATCAGATGTGAAGATCTACGCTGTAGAAATGACAGTATTCCTGGTAGATTTACATTTATGTTATTTACAAGAAACAGTTTGTTCAAAGATAAATGGACAATAAACACAAACAAGTCTTTATAGGAAAAATGAAATAAATAAAACAATATATCAGAAAGAAAGGAAAAACAGAAAAAGGTTGATTTCTGGTTCCCAGAATTCTTTGTTTTTAATCGTTTTAAAGATAAAGACTTGTTTGTGTTTAATGTTTATTTGTATTTAAACAAACTGTTGCCAATAAATGTGATAATTATAAATCTACAGTAAGTTACTGCAAACAGCTGCAAAACTACAGCAAATCTGTTCCATCGTCTTGATGATACGGTTTGTTTCTTAGGTGTCTGGACGGACCAGGAGAGACAGATGTACCTTTCTCCCACAGATCATGACGGATTACAAAGAAAGGATTACAAAGAAATGGATGTCGGTGATTAAGACATACAATAAGAAGGACGTTCTCAGAAAATCTGAGTAAATCTCTCCAAGAAAGCGAGCAGGTGAAAGATGAGTAAAATCAAAGAGAAGAACAAGGTCATTCTTGATTGACTGCACGACTTAAGACCAACTTCCTCTAAGTGCTGAAGAACATACATCTGGCGTGAAGACTGCTGATCACTAGCCCCATCTCGGGTGACTCGGAGGACCTATCGAACACATTTGTTGGACATGTTTAACACCTTCTGAGCCATTTCTGCATTTCACACACTCATTTTTATATGGAAACCTAAGGCGCTGGCAAGTGTGTTTTCACACCCTCACATCTGTCTAATATCCTTTAAATCCTCTGCTCGTCGCCTCACTTCCACTGACCTTTAATTCTGCTTTGCATCTTTAATTTCTATTTCTTAACTCCTCCTCTCTGACATTTTGACATTGGTGTGCCGCTTGAATCATTTCTTCTAGGTTTAATAGTCTTGCTTTCCCATACACACTCTTTCCTGTCCCTCACCTCGTCTTCACTAACTCTGATTCCGGATGTAGATGGACAGCATCTGAATGTCGTCTTTTCTTTGCTGACCGCAGTATCTGGTCCTGTCTGAGTCAGTCCACCATGTTGGAGCATTTGTCCCGCAGGAATCGCTCCTTGCTGTCTCTCTCGCTGACCTCTCTGGCCCTAGCGCTCTCTGTTTTGGCCTTCTGTACCTCGTACTGGTGCGAGGGGACACATAAAGTGGTCAAACCTCTCTGTCTGTCGCCTGTCAAAATGAAGAACTGCGGGCAGAACAACAGCCAGCCTTATACAACCGGTAAGAAGTGTAACTACGCTCTTAAAATAAAGATTAATAAATGAGGGTTTCGCAGCAAAGTCATAGAACTATCATTTTTGCTTCCCCAAAGAACGTTTAAGGGAACAGTTCTTGAAATATTGTTTTATTGTTATGTAAAGGACACTTTTTCGCTATGAAGAACGTTTAGTACAGAGCCTATACAGCACCTTTTATTTTTAGGACTGTGAAACAATTCAAGCCCAGCTGTAATTACATTTTTTACATCATGTGACTTTCTCATCATCACTGCATTTGGTGTTTGTCAGAGTATTTCAAAGATACAAAACAAATTTCAGTGCTTTAATAGCTTGGTATATTAACATTATATCAGTTCATGAAATTACGGTATTTAATTGTAAATTTTAAAACCGTTTTTACAGTGGTTATTGTGGCAACTACAGCTGCCAGGGTTCATTGCACTTTGTTTTACAGAAATGGCTGTGAAGTTCAAACAAATGCAGCAAACAACCTAAATAAAATACTACTAATTAAACCCATAGTTGCCTTTCTACTCTGCGTATCGTTGTAAAAAGCAAGTGTTTGATTTACAAAAAAGAAACAACTCATCAGAAAATGTTCACGATGTATGTGTTTGATTCGCTAAAAAGAATCGCTTCATTTATTCAAGTATCAGTGATTCACTAAAAGAACTGGTTCACAAGATTCATCTGCTCTGGAATGCAAGTGAACTGATCAGTGTTTGTTAGAAGTCCGTTTCCGCAACTGAATAAAATTTAAAAAGTAATTGCGATTTTTTATTTTATTTTTTTTTCCTCACAATTGCGAGTTTAGATCCTTCTTTCTTTTTTTGTGTTAAAAAACAAGTCATAATTTACATAAGAATATCTCTTTGGCTTTGAAACTGAAATCTTTGATCTTATCTCTGCCCTGACCGCTTGTAACACTTCAAAGAGAAAGAAACATTTGAAATCGCATCACGAGACTCCTTTAAATTGGCTGTAAATAAGCTTCCAATCAGTCATTTCATGACACGCTTCACTAACGTCTGGTAAGACGTGTAAAGAGTGCAGCCTGTTTACAGCGGTGTTCTTTCGAAAAACAACAGCAAAAAAAACGGCATAATCCTGTGAAAATAACCTACTGCACTTTAAAACTGTAAAGATCAGAGATTTACAGGTCAGTACTCTCTGTAGTGTAATCTTCCAGGTCAGACCTCTACAAATCTAATAGATGATTTTAACCCCTCTTACACTGAGGGAGATTATCACTCAATCTGGACATTATGAAGGATTCAAAATGAAACGTTTTTCTTCAGATTAGGTGAACACTGAATTACACGATTACAGAGATATCTTGGAAACAGCCATCAGTGTCAGTTGTGCAGTTCTAGTAGAATCGTACAGAGTAGATCTGATGCGTTCTTTTTATTCATCGTTGTTATTTCATTCAGTTCTTCTCCACTTCTTTCCACAGAGGTCCCAACAGCAGACCCCAAGAAACCAGACTCCAATGTGACAATGTCCCCCAAGCAGAAGGAGGAGCTGGCCCGTATGAGAGCCAAAAACCTGGCAAATGCAGTTCACTACATCTGGGAGACTGGTGAAGACAAATACATGCAGCGCTACTTTCACACTGGCTTCTGGTTGTCCTGTGAGAAACACAGCGACGGGGCTGGTGAGGGCTTCTCTTTGAGGGGTCATTCCTGTTATACGCTAACTTTTCTGTCTCAATGATTTACGTATTCAAATATTTTCTCTAAAACAGTGACACATTTATGCTGAAATGATGAATATGAGGTCTAATTTATCCCTTAAACAGAGATAATAGACATTACTAATATTATTTGTTTTTTTTACAAACCTTTTAATGGATATATGTGTTCAATAATATCATGTCCTCTGAGCAAAGTAATCCACTTCCTCTAGAAATATAAACCATCAAATGATAAACACCTCAGTTATTATATGGACTTGGCTAAACTTCTACTCATACATACTACCCTGTTAGGATGTACCTCCTCATAGACTACAATTCTGAGTGATATTGTTTATTTTTTCCCATCGGAATTTTGAAATGTTTTCTTGCTTGTCCCACTCTTACAGTTCCACCCTGTTAAGCTATTATTATGGAGATTGTTTGTCCAAACAAAAAAATAAACAACATATCTGACATAGTTAAAAAGGTTTTGCTCATCTGTAGAAGGTTAGAGAGCTAAATGTTGGTCACTGGAAAAAAAACTACATCTAATTTAGCTTATGATTCTCCACCCTGTCAGGGTTTTATAACATCTGGAATGTGAAACTAATAGGGTGGAATTTCTAGCAGAACACAGAGCTTGGCCAGTAGGTGTTCCATATATTTATAAAGCATATTTTCACAATGAATGTTAAGGCAAAATGTTACCAGAGACTAGGAATGACCCTGATACTTGTTAGCAATAAATAATAATTTTGCAGCTGTTTGTGTTCAATGAATGGAATTTGATTCGGGTTCAAAGGAAAATCAGTAAAAAACACAATTAAGACATAAAGCTACTGTCATATGGCCAACTGTCACAGCTGTTCTTGATACTAATGTCCCGATTTAGTGCCTTTGAACATCTGTTTCCTGTTGTGGCCTTTCTTAACTCTTATTTAACTCCATGGGGTCACCCCAGTCCTCAACATCTGCCACAACAAGACAGTCTCACACAACTCAGACAACATGGCTGCAAGTTTCTTACATTACATAATACACCTCACTGTTTTTACACATGATAGATAGATAGATAGATAGATACCTACCTACCTACCTACCTACCTACCTTTCTCAAGAAACAGTTTAGCAAAGACATTGCTTTTCTTCCCAGGTGAGAAATGTCGGAGCTTCATTGAACTAACCCCTGGGGAAACACAAGGTGAGATGTTTATGAGCTAAAGATACAGAAATCGGCATGAAGTAGCTCATTTCTGATTCTGTTTTTATAACCTGTAGGAGTTCTGTGGCTCTCAGTGATCTCAGAATTCGCATACATCAGTCTTCTGGCGATGGGTTTTCTCCTGATGTGGGTGGAACTGCTGCTCTTGTGTCTGAATAAGGATATGTATGCACTCAAGATCAATGCTTATGCTGCCATCTGTACCGTGCTGTCTGGTGAGTTTCTGAGAGCTTTGAGGAGGAGATATGGTTTTTCACCCATATGTAACAAACAATAACAATATCTTTACTACATTTCAGGTATGATGGGAATGGTGGCACATATGATGTATACAACAGTATTTCAGATGACTGTCAGCATTGGGCCCAAAGACTGGAGACCTCAGACGTGGGACTACGGCTGGTCATTTGCGTAAGTCTCCATCTTTCTTTAAATCATATATACATATTTATATAGGCATGAACAAGTTTCTCCAAGTCTTGACTGGAAACAAAACATCTAATGTTTTTGAGATGATAGTACACTGATGTAGTTACTGCTTTGACATGACTACTGAAGCTAAGATCTGACTCCAGAATCACACCAAGATTCTTGACTTGGTTTTTCGGGGTTTGACCCCTAGAGTCAAGGTCACCCTAAGAACTTCCTCTTTGCTTCTGAATGTAATGACTTCAGTTTTCTTCTTTTTTAACTGAAGGAAGTTTTGGGACATCCAACTGTTAATTTCATCAATGCATTGGCAGAGGGAATCTGCTGGAGCTGTAGTCATTTGGGGATAAGGCTAGGTAAATCTGGGTATCATCTGCATAGCTGTGATATACAATTTGGTTCTTTCTCAATATTTGCAAGGATTGAGCCTTGAGGGACTCCGCATGTCATGGACGTCCACTTGGACTTATGTTCTCCTATACTCACATAATAACCTCTACCTTCTAAGTATGACCTGAACCAGCTGAGAGCCATCCCAGAAAGCTCTACCCAGTTTTCCAGTCTCTCTAGAAGTATGTTATGGTCAACAGTGTCAAACGCAGCACTAAGATCTAGTAGTACCAGCACTGATATTTTACCAGAATCGGAAATTAGGCGAATAACATTTATTATCTTAACAAGCGCCGTCTCTGTGCTGTGATGCGGTCGGAAACCAGATTGAAAATTGTCCAGGTATCCATTTGAGTTTAAGTAGTTGTTCAACTGATTAAAAACTACCTTTTCAATAATCTTGCCTATAAAAGGAAGATAAGATATTGGTCTATAGTTGCTCAATATGGTGTTATCAAGATTTCTCTTTTTCAGAAGGGGCTTAACAACTGCAGTTTTCAGGGAGTTTGGAAAAGTCCCAGGAAGAAGTGAGGTGTTTACCACTTTTAAGATATCTGCTTCTAAACAGTTAAACACACTCTTTAAAAAAGATGTGGAAAGTGTGTCCAGGTTACAGGTTGATGATTTAAGGTGCTGTACTATTTCAACCAAAGTTTTGTTTTCAATTGCTTTAAAAACAGGCAGATTGACTTCTTTTTGAAATTGTGGTCGAATCTGTCTGACCTCTGCATAACTAGAGGATGTGCTAATCACCTTTCTGATATTAATGATCTTCTCTGAAAAGGAGGAGGCAAAGTCATTGCATTTGCTGACAGAGAGCATTTCACTGGGAATCTGAGTTGGGGGGATTGTTAGTTTCTCAACAGTAGCGAAAACCTCAGAACGAGTCAGTGAAGACTTTCAATACATTGCGTTTCATTATAAATTGAAGTGATGAATGAAAATATCCATTATTTTAAAAAATTGTTGGAAAAAGTTGTAATAAAATAACCAAAACAATAAATAAGAATATTTAAAAATGCAATTTTGCTAACATTTTCCTCTTGTCCTCTGTCCTCCCTTAAAAATATAATTTTATATTATAAATAAAATAATAAACAATAACAATTATTAATACAGTATACACACATACATACATACATTCATTTATATTTTATTCTATATAATTATGGACATTTATTTTGATATTTTCAGTTTTTTTATTTATTAAATAAAATTATAATTCTATATGGTTTTGTTTGTTTCTATTTTGCTTTATTCTTACTGTCCATTATTCTCGCTCTCTCTCTCTCTCTCTCTCTCTCTCTCTCTCTCTATATATATATATAGTCACCTCATACTGATGCATTTGAAAAAAGATTACATGCAGATAATTTATTAACTATCTTTAGTTAGATGCCATAACAATTTAATGTTGGTTCTGTTTGTGTTAGGTTTCTCTTGCAGAGATTATTGAATAAATCTTCTGGGCCCTTCTTCACAGTGGAGTAAAGAAACATTTGAGTGCTTTTTAAGTATTTCTTTTGAAACTCTAACTTAAAGTATATAAAACAAGCTGTTACAGTCATTTAAAATGACAAAAGTACTCATGAAGAGAAAAAGAAAGAGGTAAATGTGTCCTTAAAAAGATCTTCTGAGACAGTTATCTTTAGACAGCATCGTTATGAAATTGTTTCTCTTCACAGGGAGTGGTCACGAGGGAGTTACGCACTCATACCTGAACATGCTTCAGTGATGCTAACATCAAACGATGGATTGAGGTCATCAGGTCCGTGTGTCATTCCATCACTGATAGGAATGGAAGATTAAGGTAAAGCATGTGATGCTGTGATAGACAGACTTCTCACATTTTCATAGTAAACGTTCACTCAGTCAGGTGCTCAAGATACTATGTTGAATGAGTGTCATCTCTGTGCAGATCCACTGCTAATTAGTAAACAGCTCTTGAAAAAGAAACGGAAAAAGAAAGAAGACGCTGAGTTTCTGATGATGCTGTGTTCGTCTGTCCTTGTTGTAGCGATGAGTGAGCTCTTCCTTGACACAAGAGATCGATGTGATTGGCATTGATTCCGTGCTGTTGCATGCTCGAGATACATCACCTGTGCAAACCCATGTCTGCTGCTAAAGATTGATGGAAGAAATACATCACTGTCATTCCAAACCTGTATGACTTACGACATTATGACAACTCGTACTGACTTGCATTGCATGGAAAAAAACAGTTGAAACATTCAATTAGTGAATAATATACTAATTATATAATGATTTTATGGTGATTTTTTTTTAAATTCTAAAATCATGTTTTTTCACATTATCATTACATTATTTATTGTGTTAGTTAGCTTTTTTTTAAAGTTAATGAAACTGCAGTTTGACTGAGATGAATTGTAATGCAAAAAACATGTTTTTCTTACATGATGAACAAGTAACAAATAATTTCTTAACAACAAAGTTATCTGTTTTTGCAAATGAAATTTCCAATCATAATCCCAATCACTGAATATTCTTTGTTTTTTACATGACTTTTTTAATTTCTAAGCTGAGGCCATAAACTTTTTGTGAAACATTTTGTTCACAAGTAATAATTCTGTCTTGATAATGTAGAAAATAATTTAGTAATTCTACTTTAAAACTTTATTTAATCAATTCATTATAAACCATTTCTTTGTACTTGTGAAATGTATTAGCAATTTCTAAGTGAAAATAGTTTTTACTTTTTTTTTTTTTTTTTTTTTTTTTTTTTTTTTTTACTGCATGATTTCTGCTTACATCAACTTATTTAAATTTCTTCTTTTTAAATCCATTTAAGTCATATTGTTCCCCTGGTTAAGAACAACTACAGACACATAAATGTGTATCTGTAACTGGAATCAGCTATGTATCACTGATTCCAGGATATCTTTGGGTTTTGTATGCAACGTATGCAACTTGCTTATCCATTGATATTTCCACTTTCCCACCGCTACACATCAGTTCAGCTCATAGACCCCATTGACTCATGGCCACCTCCGGTCCACTGCGTTTACAGCAGCCAGTCCGAAAACTGATTCCCATTTTGTTCACCGCCCGCCGCTATTTCTCTCATCCATAATTCAGTCACCCCCAGATCGACCCCTCTTTCATAGGAACAGACTCTGCATGCTGTAGTGCGCCGATGTCCATCAGCAGTGAGCGAGTGTGTATGCTTGTGTGTTTGAGTGAGTGAGTAAGTGACAGGGGGTTAATGTGTCTTCAGGGCTGCTCTCTCCATATGTCAATATTTAACCAGCGGCGCTCGCTCTCATTCCCTTTAGATTTTTTTTAACTCACTTTTTCTGGCTAACATTATCAGAATTAGCATAGAACTAACTGAGAGGTTAAAGTTAGCATAAAATCAAAACGGATACCTGAGACAGTACATGAAAATCCATTGGTGCAAAACATATCGCTCTATCTCTGAAATTAATTCCCTTTCTAGCTCAGCCGATGTCATCAAGCCCTATATTACTAGACTGGACACTGTTAAAACCGATCGTTTTGATTGCGATTGACTGCAAACCTGTGCAAAACCAAGGGGTCAAGGTCTCTGCCTCAGGCATGACACCCTTGGATCAGCCACAGCAGGGGCTGGACAATATTCAAAATTGAAAAACTGGCATCCTTTCAATGTAAATTTGAATTGATTTTGCCACCATTAGAGGACATGGAAGTAAATATAACCTAAAAAGGCATTTTGGAAAGTTAAGTTTTTTAAGTTTCCTAGCCAAACTTCTTATTTTCTGTCTTAGTACACAGTGTAACTACAGAAGAGTCATGCTTTAAATAGGTGTAAAAGTGCTACCGCCTGACTTAGAGATCATCTGAATGGATTCAAAAACGGTAAAACTCACACTAGGGGACCTGAACAATGAGCCTTTAAAGTTTTCCTTAAATATGCATGTGTTTTCTAATTAAAAAACAGGAGATACTGTATACATTAAGTCACCATAATGTGAAACAGTCTAATTGAACACATAAAGCTCTAACTAACTAAATACCCCATTTTTACCCATAAAAAAAGTCACATAACTTCTGCTTCAGGAATTATAGATCCTGTCTCACTATTAGAATTTCAAGCTTCCTCAGTCAGCCTCATTTCCATGTGCATGTGCTTTAAGGGGCATTTACCAACCATCTGAAGAGCCCCTCATATTCTCAAAGGAGAGAGAAAGCTACAAAGGGCTTTTCAGGCTGTAGCTCCTGGGTTTCTCTCTGTTTTTCCCGCTTTGTGTTGCTGAACGTGGTATGATAAGTGGAAGACGAGTTACCTTTGATCTGTCGGGTTATGCATTATTCAGATGTCGTCGCTTGCTCGCTCTATCAGGCTGCGTGACGGAGAGGGCCGAGATTTCTCCCTGACTCAGCACGTTCTCATGTATTTTCCGACCACTAATTAAGGCTAAACTTTCTAAAGATCACATTAGGCATTCCAAGATTAACGTTAATAGGTCTTTGTCCAACAAGTTGATTAAATAAGCAAGATTTGAAACTCTCTGTGTATAATCTGGGAACTATTTCTTTTTGCTTCGAATTCAAGGCATGCCAGATGTATTTTCCACGACAAAGAGTACAGATTTACGCCACATGGAATGCTAAGAATGATGAGGATGTGAAATGCTAATGTGAAACAGCATGCCATGCTGAGGTTTACACTACACTGTCATCTGATAAATATCCGCTGGAGAATTCCTGGCTCTGTCTGTGCCTGCCTGGCTGCTTGTGGCACACCAGTGACCGAATACCTCATAAATCACTAAAGCAGCGATTCCCTGCCATTCATTTTGCTTTTTAGAACTATAAATCAAAATGATTACATGTTTGAGATAACATATTTGAAATCCATTTTTTATGGAAGCTTGTTTCTGTATAAAAATGGCAATGGCAGCTTTTTATCTCACAAAATCTCTCTTTTTTTCCCTCTAATCCATGTTTATATTTTGCAATTTTGACCTTTTCCTCTGAACTCTGAGTTTACGTCATAAAATTCAAATTATTTCCCTTTCAGTTTTGTGAGTCTGTATCACAATCTTATAATTAACTTAATTAACTTTTTACTATTTTCCTGCGAAATAGTTTTAAGTTAATTATATGACAGCACTAATTAAAATAGAAAACTGTTCTTTTGAAATGTAAAAATATTTCACAATTTAACACAATATTTTATTTTTATTACTTATATTTCTCATGATTTTAACAAATAACTTTTAGTTGTATCACCAACGCAAATAGAGTGTGGTGCATAGCATTATAAACAAAACATTAACAATTATTGTGACATCCATATGTTTGTTATGTGTCAACAATAAATTCATAAATATTGACGAAACTTATATGTTTTATTAGTGTATGTATGCTTATTTGTTTCATTTATTTATTTTATTTTTCAATCCAGCAAAATGTCCTGGTTTCCTCTATCAAACATGATTCTGCCTCAGAATCTGCTGAGAAACACTGAACGATAATGTGTGCGTGTTTAGACCACCCTTTAAATAACAAACACAAGCATGTCATAAATCCACACATTAATATTCTATGTGTCTTTTATTCAGTATGACTTAAATAACACTTGTTTATATAAGCGGATCAAGCGTTTCTACTAAAGATCACAGGAGAGGGTGTTCTGGCGGAAGATGTAAGCACTATTTATTTGTTGAGTTCATTTAAGTATATAATAAACTTAGAGAAGAGTGTGCAATAGCAAACACCCACACATGCATTTGTTCACATGTCTACAGCTTACAAATACTTACAGTATGTTGAAGAAGTACAGAGATCATCCACACAGACGTTCTCTGAAGTCCAGCACATATTGAGATATGGATGCTCAGCGCTGTGAAAAATGCAGAAGGGGTTTGATTTAGTGATGCATTACCCACTATCACAGCAAGACAATATCACATTCAATAAATTATTATTACAGTGGAAACTCATAAGGTGCTCACAGAGAGAGATATGAGTGAGGGCTGATAAGGGAACATTTTCCCTGTCAGGTTTGAACAACAGATGAGTCCAATTTAGAGAGACTTGTGTGGGCAGTTTCTGTTTGCTAAAAGCTCAAGCTGAACATCTTCTAATATAAAGTTCCCTCAACATGCTGTGGAAAGAAAAGCGATTCCTTTTCATCCATCAAGTAATGCTGGGGCTATCGTGAAAAACATCTATCAATATTTTATACTATATTATATAAGCAAGTACTATCAGTTATTCATATTAGTGATAAAAAAAACCCAAAACAGCTAAATATTGAATTTAGTATTAAATTTGAAAACTCATTCTGTACTATTTTTGTTATTTGCCATTATTTTTCGGTCAATAACGAAACAGTATGTGTATATATATATATATATATATATATATATATAATTGCCAGATTATTATTTATTTTAATTAATACATAAATACATCCTGATATCATAATTAAAAAACTACTCTTTAAAAGGAATACATTTTTTTTTAAAGAAAACTGTATTATATATTTTGACATAATCTGATATTATCTATTTATTTATAGAAAATATTAACATTTAAATAGATTTTTAAATGAAATTTAAATGAATTTTTAATTTGTCTGCCACAAGACATTTGGTGTGACTCCCCAAAAAAATACTTATATCTATATAAAAAAATCTATATATTGCTTTCACTCACATGTATTAATGGTAAAATATGATATAATTTGACAAAGCCCTCAGTTCTAACAAACAGATTTTATTTATTAATGTAGAAATCTCTTTCTCATTTTTACAACTTTTTTTTCTACTTTTTTATGCAGTCAGAAAATTTTTACAGAACCAGCACCACAATAAATCTTACACTGTGTCCAGTAGAGGGCAGAAGTTTTGATCTAGAAACAAGCCTCTTCCCTTTGCCATGGTCTGCTGACACATTCTTCTTCACACAACCCAAACTCTTTGCAACTTCAAGACAGCTGTGGCTGCAAGAATACAGCAGATATAAGGTATGGGAATCAACACGTCCTTCCATCATAGTGAATACATCTTGACAAGATGCCTACCGAGCGTGACTGTGCTTGCAGGCTGAGATGACTGGCATAAAGTGCGTGGCTGATATACAGATGAACATCTGACATGCCAGGGGAAGGAGGAGTGCTGTGCATGCTGTGCTGTGGATTTGACAGGCAGATAGTCTCAGTGCTTGGGTGTGGTGCGAAAACAGGTACAGACAACAGTCTGTCAGCATTCAGAGAAAGTGAAATGTTCAAATGAAATCGCATCCCTCATTTTCACGTTGAATAAAGCTGCATGTGTTTTTTGGCAGCCGGTGTGTGATGGTGTGATCTGGCATGTGGATGTGGGTTGGAGAAGCCATGGCTGATCATTAGGGCACTAAGTGTAAACAGAAGCAGGCCCACAGGAGAAGCCTAACGTGGCCTCCTCACAGAAGATCAATAGCCCATCCACAGAGAGCAGCACACGCAACATATCCTTAGCAACAGTCTTTGAGATTCACCACCAGATTTTCCATTAAATATTAGAATTCTGTCTTTATTTACACATTGTTTATTTACTAGTGAAATAAAAAGGGACTGTCAAGCTCTACTATGACAATGAAACACCATAAAGGTCATTCACAGGTGTCACAAGACACCTAGGAATGCATTGTGATTTTGTGACAATGTATACTGTTTTACAGCGTATTTCAGCGCTTAAATTTCAGTATGTTTCTCTCAAAACATTACAGGTTGGATTCAGAAGACTTGCAATTTAGTGCTTGAGTCGCATGTGCCAAAAACAGTTGTTTAGTAATGCTGCTTTTTATCATTTTGAGACACAGTTATGAATAGAGTTCTTCTTCAACTTTCATGATATTAACCAGCGTCATGATATTCTTCAGAAATTCACCATTGTGTTCTATGGAAGAGTGACTAAACACAATGTTGTTTTTGTTAAGTAAAAGCGAAACTATTTTAAACAAATAAAACATAAATATCTGGGGGGGGGGGGATTGTTTAATTAATTAAACTTAATATGTGAAATTAAATTAGAAAAGTTTCCTTAAAATAAATAAAAAATAAGAAACATAAGTAATATGAAATAAAATATATTGAAACTAAAAAAGAATTACATGTAACACTACACATAACCATATTACTAAAATTAAAAGCTAATTACAAATATTGGTATGTATGTATGTATGTATATATATATATATATATATATATATATATATATTAGTGCTGTCAAATGAT
>JAUCMU010000039.1:7926117-7942477 GCA_032275025.1 Enteromius treurensis
TATTATGTAAAGAAAAACTTTTATTTTGGATGCGATTAATCGCGATTAATCATTTGACAGCACTAATATATATATAATTGCGATTAATCATATCCAAAAAATATTTACTGTTTATATTAATTATGTATATATAAATACACACTTGCACTTTTATATTTAAGAAAAATATATGTTTACATATATTAAATTTATATAATATAAATTATATGACTATAAATATATACATGTAAATGCACCTAAATATTGTCAAATTATATAAATGGTAAGTGTGTGTTTATATACACATAAAAATATACAGTACTTACACAAATATTATGTTAACAAAAACGTTAACATCATTCACGATAAAGTATGACTGATATATCTGAGGTGTCTCTTACGCTCTTTTTATAAACATTTATTGGAATATTTTGGGGATAAACTAACCCTTTAACACTGCGCAATGCTATAATTCTTATAGGTCCGGTCATTTTGGCATTGTTTTCAAATGTTGTATAAGTCATGTCAAACTTCTTGACAAAATGTTGTGCGCCAAGGCTGTTAAATAATAGGCCAGATATGCTGATGTATTCCTGGGTGGAGGATGGGTATGTTATAGTCTCCATAGAAACATAGCCGCAAACTCTTGTGGAAAGTCCCTTCCCAAACACTGACCACAATGTGTCTATGTATGTGAGTGCATGCGTTTAACATTTAGTCTAATTCTATTCCCCCCATAATGGGGTGTATGAGTATTCTCAAAGAAAATATTATAGACTACCATTGTCTTTTAAACCTTCCCGGGTGTGTCAAAATGAACAATAATCATGCATATCTTACTCCATGTAAATTCTGTTTTCTGGTTGAAACAGAATGTTCTCCTCACAGCAAGCAGAACAGAAAATTAGTTTCATAAGGCTATTTACATGAAGTAACTGTGGGCACTAGACTGCTCCCAGAATCAAAAAACAAACTGCTTCTTGGTTGTGGCTAGAAGAGATACAGCCGGAAGCTAACAATGATCTACCTATTATATTGTGTTTCATTAACGTCACACCAACCCCAAACCTACCCTTACAATAATAAAAAAAAAAACAGTAATTATTTTTGTACAGTGTGACAAAAATTTCAAAATATGTGTGTATGCCCAGTAGCATCGAAACCAATCCAATCAATCACAACTTATTCACAAATAATTTGGAAACCCTAACTTAATGTCTTTCTAGAAGAAGAACCTAATAGCTTTGTTAGCACATTATGATAGTAGCTTATTTCGTTTGTTGTGATCAAATACATCCGTGATATTTAAACAAACTAAACTTAAACCTTGATTTTCTTTATTTTTTTCTGACATTTGACAAATAACCAGTTCGGCCGCGAAAAAAAAAAAAGATAATTTAGATATTTATACAAAAAGGCCGCAGATGTTGTCACAGGCGTGCTGATATTTGTGATATATTTTGCTGACGTGATATTGCTTTCATAAAACAAGAAATGAATATTAAGTAACATATTTGTCTACAGTATTTCATACATCTCTTTAAAAAATATCGCTGGCAGACTTCCAAAGGAAGCCACTATCTTCAAGGCACAGACTAAAACCCGGTCTGGAGCGCTCAGTGAATGGACCGGAGTGACACAGCTTCATAGCGTTCTATGATCACTCTGCTCTAGCTCCACTCCGGGATTTCCAGTTCCTGTTTGTACTCTGATCGAATGCTACAAACCGTGCAGTTCCCAGTGTTGTTGTTCTAAAAAGCAGAGCTCCCGGAACGCTGCTGTGTAGACTGAATCAGATTAGAGAAACTAACTGACATGTAATATTAAACTTTAAAACACGCAATTTGTTTATGGAGCCACAAACGTCATTATGTTTTTCTATACTTTTAATGGAGCAGCCTCCAATCCCTTCTCTATAACTGGGCCGGCCAACTGCTCCATATTTGGATTACACATTCACACACACTCTTACGCACGCCTCCACACACTCACTCCCTCCGTCACACACTCTCTCTCTCACTCACTCACTGGAGGTGGGGGCACGGAACGATAGAGCTATTAGCTCGGCTGCAGCAGACATCATTGTACGAGCGGAGGGGAGACGATTCCACCGGCAGTGCGCGAGAACGCACGGAGAGCCTCGCGCTTCCCTGCTCGTTATACCGTAAAGTAAGTCCGTGCATCTAATTTACCAGCACAAAACTGGCTTTTGGATTTGCTTGCGATCTCGGGAAAATGGCTGGAAATTAAAGGACGCAGGAGGACCAGAGAGTGACGTTTATTTAAAAATCTTTGTAAATATGTACAGTGACAATTGCACTAATTATTACGTCAACCTGTCCTCGGTTGACCGGGCGAGATGTTCAAGATGTGCTGTTTGTCATCTCGGTTAAAAATTATATAACTACTTTGAAGTAGCGCACGGGAAACGGGGCGGTTACTTGCGATCTGTGAGCCCGAGCAGGGAGCGCTCCCGCCGGGGCTGACTAACTGCGCCACCCCGCCTCATTACATCTCTCCAGATAGACTTATAAACATCAATTTATCTGCTGGTTATTAATCAGTCAGCTGTACTTTTTTAGGCAAACTGTCACTCGTCTTTGCTCTGCGCACTTCTGCTGAGTCAACACTGTTGCTGGAAGCCTTTTGATGTGAAAACACAATCGCGGAAGTGTTAGTCTGTACTAGAGTTGCGACTTCAACCCGTTTAATTTACGGCTACGCGGTTTATGCAAGTGCATGTATCGCCCGTGTCTGTTCAATTGGGAATAGCACGTACAAGTAGGCTACAACACTTTTGTCTCCGCTTCACTGTCACTGTGTTTTAATAGACATCGGTTGTGTTTCAAAACCTATAGTGCATGGTTCCTAAAACGCGGTGTGATTTGTACGGCGCGTTCCGAACAGACTCCAGTAATGCTGTCTAGGTAGGAAGCCTTACTAGGCTTTGAGACGCAGCCATTGAGTGTATCCCGTCGTGATGTCACTCGGTTCATCCCGGCTGGTTATATAATGAGCTGTTGCTGTGTATATTTCATGTGTTTGCAAGGCTGATGGGGCATAATGTATTGTGACCGACATGCAGTGCCAGGTTTGGTTGCTTTACGAAACAAACCGTGCAATTTAGCGTTGATTATGTAAACATCTGCTTAAGTAGGTCTTTAGTTAGAATAACATTATACTATACTGCACAATGTGATCTGTGCATTAATGCACTATGCAGCATATAGACTTGAGGTCGTGCACAGTTTACAGCAGTAATGTGAAGTACTGTATATTGTGCAATGTACAGTATATAGCCCTAACCACTTTACATGGGTAAAGATTTATTGCACGTCTCATATAACAGTTATGGCATATACTACACTTTATACTGTTATGTGGGCTATACCATAGCATACTCTCTTTCAGTTACCACAATAGACTGCACTGTATGATGAAACACAATGTTTGGACTTTTTATCTGAGCTGAATTGTGGTGCAGTGGCATTTACTAAACTGTTTCATAGGCTATATTGCACACATGACAGTACGGTATATTATACTGTAGGCTACTAGAGGTCACTATAAAATACTGTACTTTACTGCAGTGTATTCATTTATTGTATCGTACTATTGTATGTCTACTATACCATGCAATGTATAGCTTTCAATTTTCAATTTAGTTTTAAAGCTCATTTCGAACTTTTGCAGTAAATGTGAAGCAACTCCCAAATGACTGTTTTGAATAGAGAATATCTCCCTCGGTTTTCTAAAGAGATTTAATTCACTTTTAGACTTTGCGTGCTGTAAAGAGGCAAAGAAAGAAGACAGACATAGTGAGAAATGAATTATACTGCGTGAGACATTCTTGCGTTTGAATGTTGAAAGACAAGAGTGTTCAAATAAATAAAGGAGGATTATTTGCAGGATCACCGTGCTACAGTTTCACCATGTTCTGCCGAGTATTGCCTCTGCATGCTCTGTTTTCATGCTTATTATTAGTGTACATTTCCAAGGCTCTTGGATGATGAAGAAATCCTAGCGCACTTAATGAAAATCCTATTGTTTCGAAAAGCGTGTGGATTAGTGTTTCCCCTTTTTTGTGCGCTTGTAATACATTTCAAACAGTATGGGCTGCCCTCTGCAACCTGGGAGTAAGCTGTCTGCTCTGATTATGCAGTGAATGCTTTTTTTCAGAGGGATTTGTGTGCCGGTGAATTGCTCAGTGCTATAACTCGGAAAGCAAATCTCTGTTTGATGGCCCCAGTACCACTTACTTTTAAATGCTAATGAGTAGTAATTAAGACACAGAGTATGGTCTAATCACAAGTGCTCTAGTGCGTCTGCTCATTTGTTCGGTTTTACACATACACCTGTCGCTTGTGAAGTGCTCGTTCTTGTATCTCCTTATTATCTGCGCTACTCAAACTACCACGGTGTCAATGGAGTTGAGTGTGCTGAACCCAACTGAGCTTGTGACAGATGCAGACAAGGCTAACTTGACACGCTCGAGTGCTAGTGAAATATGGAGGGACACACCTCCACCTGCAGACAGTGCTTGCATAATGCCGCTGTGACTGGCAGGGACAGTATCAGCCAATGGGTGAGTAGAGCCAGCTGGACCAGAAATATGTTTAAACATTGGAGGGGTGGTGCTTAAGTCGACCTGGTTTCACCCTTTGCTGAAAAATGAGTGTCAAGTTAGGCCTATCCAGGCAAGCTCTTAAAGTACACTCCCTCACAGGTATGCATGCATGAACCCAAGACCGTGGCCACATTGTTTTGCAGCATAAAAGGCAAATTAGGCAAATGAATGTTATGCCAATTCTGTTTTTGAGCTCTACTTTGTTCGTTATAGCTGCTTTTTTGTGATTTCACCTTGAATCTAATATTTTACAGAGTCTGTGTGGACGTGTTTGCACCTTGTATTGAAATCTGTCTCGGGTCATTTGATCGCATGTGGCCATCTGTTGCTGTTTATAAATCTTGGTTGTTCCATATATACATTTGTAATTTCAATCTGGCCACACGTGATGTTTTGAGCAGAATGCTTTTCGTTATTTTAGGAATAATTCACCCCAAAATTTAAATTCTGTCATGTATATTCCCCTTATATGACTTTCTTTGTGCTGCATAAAACAAAAGTATATATTTGAATATATATATATATATGTTTTCATACAGGGTTCAAAATGTTAAATCTCCAAAGAGGAGTTCAGTGGTTTAGTGTATGTCTTTGTATTTTGTACATTTTCAACCTAAACTCATTGAAAAAACATACATCTACCTATTTTTGGCAAAACTACAAAAACACACCTATACAATTCACTGCAGTTTTAAACTGAAACGAACACTAGCAGCAGTAAAACACTTTCATTCCTTTTCACACTCATTTTGTGCAGATTATTGTTTAATAAAGACTTATTCTTGCTTTGTTCAGAACTCAAAAGGCTTTTTTCATAGTGCATGATTTATAAACTAATGCATTTTGACATTTGCAGCACATGCTTGTACTCTATAATGTACTGGACAGCTTTTCTGACACAGTAAACTTGCTCAGCGGCTCACCTGGTATACTGCATTTCACTTGCTATCAGAGGACATTTAAAAAAAAAAAAAAGGGAATTTTTGCTCCAGTAAATGAATACGTATCTCACATTTGATCTGGTTTACACTATAGGCTAGGTTTAGGGTCATGTTTAGTAGGTTTAGACATTTCACATGAAGATCCAGTTATGATATTTTAATTAAAAATTATAAGATAGAAAAAATTTACATGCATGGATGATTTGTTAACAGTAAAAACAGAACAGGTGAATTTTTATTTATCTTTTAATTTCATTCAAAATCTTTGTTTTAGTGCAGTGGTTTATTGACAGGTGAGTAGGTGGTCCATCACTGCCCTCCACGACATCTCAGAACAGATTAGCGTTCACACTGTAAATGCAATGTAGTCCCATGTTTGTATTTATCTCTGTCCACTTGTGATCAGATGTGAGTACCAGTGTAAAGGGAGTCTACAGAAGTTCTACGTCCTTATACAGAGTCTCAAAGTAGGGAGAGAGTATGTGGTGGGAGAAGGAGGCAAAGAATGGAAGGGGATCGGGATCGATTGAGCAATGCTGTTTCCAGACCTTTATAGCCCTTTTCTTTCATCTCTCAGCTCTATTCATTTGGTCTCCCTCCATGGGCACAGTACACATCCCCAACCTGCTTTTGTACTCCAGCGCTCAAGAGCTTTTTTTGATATTGAGATGAAAAACATTCCTTTCTCCAATGAGTGGATGTCAGCGTGCAGGCTGCTCGTCTTCCTCTAGACTCCCTGTGACGCCTTTATGTATAGCTTGAATTGAAGCTTTTTATTTTTCAGCTGAACAATGCAATGAACATGAACATGCTTGAAACTGTTCATTGTTCAGTGAATGTGCTGATTTTTTCCCCTTATTCTTCTTGTCAAAGTGTGGCGCTTCAGGATCATCAATAAATCTTTTCATCCATCTAGATACATAGTTAAAAATAAAGCACTTGCATGAATAAATCACATTAAAGCCTCTAGAATTCATGACATATTCAGGCTCTGCAGCTTTCAGAGAAACATACTGTACACGCATGCGGCTTCTGGACAGCCGAGAGTAATTTTGAAGTCTTTTAAAATCGTGTTTAGTGGCTTTTGAGTCAGAAATATAATTTTGAATTTAACGTAAAAAAACGCATGAATGGCCATGCAAAGTCTATTTAAGAGAAAGGGAAATTCTCAATGACACCTGGTCCCTGCAGTATCTAAGATGTCAGAAGGCAACATTGCATTTTTTTTGGGTCAGATAACTTTGAAGGAATTGATCTTTCAGATTTAGTTATCAATATGTTGATATGTTTTGAGATATGCAGCCTTAGATTGAAATTACTGATTTTATTCATCCCAGTTCAGTATATCAGCAATATTAATGTGTTTGGTCAACAAATATAAACAACTTCTATTCAGATTGTGGTTGCTTTATGCACATTAATATATTATTTTTCCTATCCAATGCATACATAAATCAATGATAAATAAGGAATATTTAATTATGCTTAACCACTTATACAAGCTTATCAGGTTGTCCCATTTCATTTGATTTTTCATATTCAGATTCTGTAACATAATTGCGATAATGTCTGCCTACCTCGGAAGAAGCATCATCCGTGCTTGTCAATCAGCTGATCTGAGGCTTTGTAGTGAAGATGCGTTCAGATATAAATGGAATCAATGGCTGAAGTTCTGAATGGCAGAGTGTGAATAGTGTATCTGGTCTGTTTCAGTGTGGGGATCGATGACCCCTCTGTGGGCTGCTGTCCTCCTCTAGCGTGGGTATCTGTGCTTGCTGCTCCCTCTGGTCATATCTAGACAGTAGAGCCACTATTGATGCCACTCTTTCACCATGAAAGCAACAAAGAACAGCAAAGCTTCACGCTCATGTGCAGCTGGTTTAGAACACGCTGAAAATCCTCTTAAAACTCGTCGTGGATTCTCAAAGCCTTAAGTAACAACCGTTTTTGGAGCCTGCTTAAGAGGTAGTTCACCAGAAATGAAGATTTGCTTATCATTTATCCATCTTCATGTTGATCCAGACATTTAGGTGAATATCCATGCTGCCTTACAATACAATACAATAAAATCGAGACGAGGAGCTGTTAAAAATGCTAAAAAGGCACCATAAAAGCTTTAATAAAAACTCCAGTGTTTTGCAGTTCTCCTGAAGCTTACTGTGGCGAATTATAATTATATAAGTTTACGTCCTTATTGACCAAAAATTATCTTTGAACACTATTTTCACCATTCATTTTCAGCTTTATCTTTTTGCTAAGCATCTCATTTTGTGTTTTAGAAACATTCTAAACGGTTGGAACAACACAAAGGCTAACAAATAATGACATAATTTCTGTTCATGAAGAAATATTCCTTTTAGTCGTTTGTTTTGCAGTTCAGAATTGCGCAGGAGGTTAACAGTTCTTAATATAACAGGCCTCAGGAAATTGACAGTCTAAAAGCCTTATTCTCAATATATATAGCAAAAGCATTGTGCATCAGTCAATTGTTGAGGTACCGCACAAAGCTAGACCTCTGTGCAGTGTTAATGTACATTCATGTATCTCAATCTTTTAACAATAAAGATTGTAGCAAATCACTGAACAGGAGAATAGAGCAATGGTAATGTATAATGACCAGATGAAACTATTTCTTTATTAAATGCAGTCTCTGTAATCGAAACGACGACAATTTTAAGCACATGTCAGATTGTGCAAAGGAAATAGTGTGTGTTTGAGTGCATTTGGTTCCGGCGATCTGTCCACGGACCTCATCTAGGTGTTCTGGTCTCCAAAGAAAGTCATCTCTTTGTGCTGATCCACCATCAGATATGGATACGGACTGAGGAACAGAATAAGAGAGAGACAGTCTAATATTAGCGTAGATGCCATTTTTTTTAACAATCCATTAACGGATTTGATTAATAAATGTGTATTAGTGTGTTAAGTGTAAGCCAGAGTTAAGAATTGTGTGTCTTTAATCTAGATAATCTAGACTGACAGTGTGTGCCCGCCTCCCGAACAGTATTAGGTAAATAGTTTGGGTGCTAAATAGGAAAACGATCTGCCACCTGCAGTAGATTTTGATGTTCTAGGTTTTATCAAATGGCCAGAGTTTTGAGAACGCAGCAGACATGGAAGACTTTAATGTGATAAGAGCTCGCTCAAGTACTGAGGGGCTAAGCCATTCATGCTCCTACTTCCTGTTTCTAGTAAGACTCTAGCTGCTGCATTTTGAACCAGCTGTAGTCTATTTATCAAGCGTGCAGAAGAACCACCCAATAAAGCATTACAATAATCTAACCTCAAGGTCATAAACGCATGAATTACCATTTTTGCATTTGAGGTTGAGAGCAAAGGGTTGCAATTTAGATATGTTCTAGAGATGGAAAAACAGTTTTACAGATGCTAGAAACATGAAATGAAAGATTGCTATCAAAAAGCACACCTAGGTTCCTAACTGATGAAGAAGAATTGACAGAACAGCCATCAAGTGCTAGACAGTGTTTCTGGATTATTACATGTGAGGTTTTTAGGTCCGATAATTAACACCTCTGTTTTCAGAATTTAACACTAAGAGGTTACTTGTCATTCTCCATTAGTTTCTCAGTTTTGTGTGTTTCACCTGGCTGAGAAGAAATCGGCAAAACCGTGAAAGCTAACACCATGTCTCCTGATTATATCTAGGCTCTAATATATAGGGTATAACATACAGGTTGTTGGTTTAGATGATTTAACAAGTTTATACAATTCTTCCTCTCCCCTAATAGAGAATGAGTGGAGTTCTTCTACAGTGCTGATGTGATATCGTAACTGACATCTACAGTATCGCATATCTATTCTATTTTATCTCTAATAGGATTAATCTTGGAAGTAAAATGCTTCCTTCTAATAGACACGAAAACTAATCAGATCTAGCCCTTTTCATTGCTTTTCTGTAAGTTAGCAAATTTTCCTGCCAAGCTAAACGAAACACTTCTAGCTTTGTTTTCCTCCAGCTACCCTCCTTTTTCCGGGCTGCTCTCTTTAGGGTGCGATTGTGCTCATTATACCACGGAGTCAAACTGTTTTCTGTTACCTTTTCTGTTAAGCGTAAAGGAGCAACTGTGTCTAAAGTGCTAGAAAAGAGAGAGTGTATGGTTTCTGTTACATCATCACGTGCCAAAGAATTGAGATAGATCAGGAAGAGTACTTACAAAGCATTCTTTTATGGTAGAGGTGATGGTTCTACCATACTTGTAACAAGGTGCAGAATTTACAGGTTTACTGTATCTATATGGACTTTACACAAGACTAGATAATGATCTGAGATATCATTGCTTTGCTGCAGAATTTCAACACCATTAACATCAATTCCATGTGACAGTACTAAATCTAGAGTATGATTTCGACAATGAGTAGAGAATACGGATCCTAACGCATCTTTTTTGTTATCAACATGGATATTAAAATCACCAAAAAATTTAGACTTTATCTGCAGCCAGTACTAACTCAGTTAGAAAATCAGCAAACTCTTTATCAAAGTCTGTGTGATGCCCTGGTGGCCTGTATACAGTAGCCAGTCCAAACATCACAGGGGATTTATCACATTTTTCTTTAGATAATGTTACATGCAGCACCATGACTTCAAAGGAGATATAATTAAAGCCTGCCCTCTGAGAAATACTGGGAACATTGCTATAAATTGTAGCAACACCACCTCCTTTGCCTTTCGGACATGGCTCATTTTTATAGCTGTAATCTTGGGGTGTAGACTCATTTCAAGTGATGTATTCATCTGGTTTTAGTCAGGTTTCTGTCAAACAGAGCAAATCTAGGTTATGATCATTGAAATCATTTACAAAAAAGTGATATATTAGAAAGAGACCAGGGGCCTGTACCATGAAGAATTACTTTATTATTTTTATAATTATTATCTCCATAATCTATTCCACAAGCCAGTTTAGTTTAATAGTAATAGGCTTTATAAATTAATATATACATAGATAATATGCAGTATAAATAAGTAAACATGACTACATATGAGTTTAAATTTTTAAGTGTTTTACCTACAAGTATAGTGTTTATATCTTATTTTAGTGTTATACTTAGAAATATTACCATCTTTATAAAGTGACTTTACAGCTTACTTGCACTTTTTTTAAGCTTTCTTCTTTCATTAATAGATTGTTTCATCTTGCTGTGTAAATGTGTTTAAATTTCTCATGTTGTTGAATCTTTTAATCTTTGGTAGTGAATCTGACTCTCTTACGAGAAGTGAATGAAAGTTTAAAAGCATGTGATTGGCTGCTTATTGCTGATGTCACACTTTCATGTGCAGGTGCTACATTAACTCAGGATCAAGCCAGGGTTAACAAAGAAAGTTGTTGAGCTTCATCATGGTACCAATAATCCATGATTGCATCGGTCTAGATTTGTCAACCCAAAACTAATCCTGTAACTCTGAGTTTGTTTAGCCACCATTACGGTACAGGCCCCTGGTTTTCATCTAAAATATCTTAAATTGTCCTCAGAAGATGAACGAAAATGTGGTAAGTGACAAAATTTCCATTTTGGGGTGGAGTAACCCTTTAAATCCACTCCAGCGCTCTTATTTATAAAAACTGCACTTTTTATTGTAGGTTGTTGTATAAATCTAAATTATGATGACTGGTGATGTTTTATATGTTAATGAGATTAATTAGGAGTCGTTTACAAGCAGAGAGCTGAAACCAGATCTGAAAGAGAGGCATATACATGTTTTTTGTTCAGATGTTCATTCTATGAATCAAACGTATGAGAGATGATCATGAAATGAAACCATTAGACGGTTTCTACGCAACATTTCATCAATGGTCTACTTACAGTAAATTAAATTTGTCAAAATATCCTAGTGATGATTAAACCCAGTTCATGAAACGAGTCTACCAAAGAAAAAGATTCTTGTCATATTACATCATTTCACCTGTAACGTAAGTGCAGCTTATTTACAAAATTAGGTCATTATTAAGGCAAGAGAAATTCGAAGAAAAACTGCAAAGCACTCACTTGGAAATATCTCATCCTCTTCCGTAGAAAGAGAGGTCCTCCAGAATCCCCTGCAAAAGAATTCCTCTCATTATGATGTGTTTTTTTCAGTGTGTGGATATAAACATGTCTTCCAATCCTTCAAGCACACCTTTACATGTCATTTGAACTCTGTTTTTCTGTGTTCCTCCAGTGCACATGAACCTGTCTGTGATCACGTCTGACAGAGATGCGCTGCTGTGCTCAGGAAACGTCCACCTGGCCTTCTGGATGCATTCACCTCTCTGCCAAACAAAGATCTGTATTATTATATACAAAATCTAATTATAGGTCCGTTGTGTCTACGATAAGAGGACTAAAAGGCCTTAATAAGTAGAAGCAGAAGTAGTGTTGTGTGTTGTGCACGGACAGCACTCACTCGTGCTCCGGTGTGTATGAGCGTGTCTGATCGATGCTTTCCTTGTCTGGTGAACTGAGCCGGAGTCTCATCCAGATGCAGCAGCAGCTTCTCTGAACACAAACCATTTTAGCTCCAGATTAAGAGTGCATTCTTCAAACTCTGATGTTAATGTCTTCATAACAATGCATCCATTGAATTGAATTGAACACTCACTGTGCTGGTCACATGTAGCGTCCGGAGCCAATCGGAGAGCACGATTTGACAAACCGGTACAAGGCAAACAAATAGGCCTGTGTGCAAAGTTATAGATGTAATGCACTCGTTAGTGACAGAACTAGATGTCAAGACACTGGACCTTTTAAAGTCTGTACAGTTTTTAGGATATTTTAAAGGTTTAAAAAAAATGGAAATCACTGCTGCTAGTAAAAATAACGACTAAAACACACAGTGAATGTAGATTAGCACTGTTGGTGGCTTTTTCAAAGTGTGGGACCTGGTCAGATTTAAGTGAACTGGGGAACATTTAATGCAGTGATGCGATGAATCTTACCTTGTCTTCGTAGATATGGTAATATTTTGACTCAACCTAATCAGAGCAATGTCGTAATCATAAAACTCTTTCACATCCTTGTCCTTAAGGCCTCTCACATCAAACTGTGAATGAAGAATCAGCTCCACAGCTTTAACTTCACCATGACCTGTGTAAGAAGCACAGTAATGTTCGTATTGTACTTTAACACTTTGGCAACACAAAGTTAACAGGAAATGTACTGCTCGCGCTCTTATTGTTAACGATTATTTCTGCTCGGATTGGCTTTCTTTTCTTTTTCAGCCTGCTTTATATTTGATTCGCTTTGTGCAGAAAACTGTTTTAGTTACCTTGCATTAAAATGTGGGGTAAATAACGACAGATCTTACCATGGAGAACCTTTATATCAGCAGCACTGGCTAAGGACACTGACTCATTTGCATTGACTTTCATTAAGCAGTGTGCAGCGGTCAACACCGTGCTCTTGGTCAGTAGAGACCCTCTGCACGTTCGAGCCCCCTGCATGACAGAAAAACTGCTAAATTATAATCTACCATGTGATAGGATATAAACATTACAGACAAAGCAGCATGCAGAAGAAACAACACAAGACCGAGACAAACTGATATCAACAGAATAACCAGAAGAAATACACGAGTAAAGCGATCAGTGTCAACGGCACCAAATGAACAAAAAATTGAGCCAACCAAGAGTCCATGAAACGGAGCATCACTGTAACAGAAGACTTCCTTACAGCTTGATATAAATTTACCAACCCAGGAAATATCGACGTGCCAAGGTCTGGTGTAAGTGTTTTTTGTAGAGTCGTGCTGCTCCTCTCGAGCCACTCCACACTTTGTCACAGCAGAATCGCCTGGGAAGATATTCAGATTGAGGAAACCATTGTACCTTAGAACATTTGTAAGGACACCACAAACATCAATCATGAATCAAAATAAAATCACAAACCTATATTTGATGCGTTCATCTTTAATGTGTTTTACACAAGGGAATACGTGAATAGTACGTTTAAATAATAAACAAATATAACAGTACAAGGGAACCCTGGAGGTTCTCTGAAGCCTGGTCACTTACTGATCATCTGATTGAACACAAGTCCAAGCTGTCTGTAGTCCTTCAGAACAAAGAAATGCCTCTCATCTTTTTTGGAAGAGGCAATGCTTGAGAGTTCTTTCTTGTTTACGTCTCGTCCAACAGCAAACACATACACATCTGTCAGACATATACATGTGCAACTGGTAACATCATCTAAAAACACACCAGCTCCTGCAGTAGCTACACTCACATGCGCCCTAATCATTTGTAAGTAACTGAATGAATGGCTCAATCTATCGAGCTTGAAAAGGGGTGGTGCAGCCATCCAGTAAAAAGGGGGATTAATTCATCTCACTCACATAAAAACTGACTTAGTCTTCATCAAAATGAATTAAAATACACTCAGAATATATAATTAATTTATATGCTATAAATACAACTTATTATATTAAAAACAAAGCTCTGCCCATATTTTATTTAAGTAACCAAAAGTAACTTAATGCATTCATTTTAATAAAAAGTAACTAGGTAGCATGATTAGTTAGGAGTAACGCAACAATGTAATGCATTACTTTTAAAAGTAGCTTTCCCCAACACTGCAGATAGATGATTTACTAGCTGAGCCAAACCAGACACTCATGGATTAAACAGACTCAGTGATGGCTGAGAAGAACTATATCAGCAGCTCCTGAGGAAGATATGGTCCCTGCTGGGCCTTTTTTGCAATAGAATTAATGTGAGTGTCCCACGTCAGGCCCTGGGAGATCCTTTCATTCTTTTCATAGCTTTGCAAAACTTGCATCTGATGTTTCTCTGCGTCGCTTTTTGCATAACTCTGGGCGCTTGACACAAGCTTCACTGTCATTTCTTTGTAGGAATGAATTGCTTTGGCTAATTTTTAAAGTCTCTCTGTGAGTGATCGTAGCAGCTCAGCTGTGTATATAGTGTCCTGTTGCTCCCTTTTTTAGCCACTCTGATCTGCTTTGTTAGTATGTTTCTCCCCTGAGTTATTCATCAGAGTTATACAGTAGGTTTGAACTTGTGTGAGACTAACCCAAGAGCTCCTCTTGTGTGTGGTCGTTACTGGGTTTGTAGCCGAGTAATTGTCGGATCTGGGGTAAAATGATTTGTGGGCTGGGTCCCATATTGGAGTGTCCTGGAAATATACAAAAGCTAAATATAATAATATTAATGAGGATTTTGAGGTTTTAACATACAGCACTTTTTAAAAATGAAAAGACACAGTGGTATCAGTCTTACCATCCGTTGCAATGATTATGACGTTCTGAGTCTCATTGAAGTGACTTCTTTTGTTCCCTCTGAGGATAGCAAGCTGTTCGTACACCCTGTGTAGGGCGCCGTGCAGATTGGTGCCTCTCTTACTCCCGTGGCCTAAAATGAAATGCATTGTTTGATCAAACCGGAGTAAGAGCACTGCAGTAAAACTGTAGGAAACGAACATACTTTTGTCACTGAACTCCTGTAATTTCCTCAAGACGTAATGCACATCTTGACTCTGTTCGTTTGTAATGGACACGATTTCTTTGGTCTCGCTGGCATATGAGACGATGTCAAACCTCATGGTGACTTCATAACTATCCAGCTGGAAGATGAACAGAATCTTATCATTGCATGTTTGTTTTGTGCTGTGGAAGTAGAGCTGTGTAATAAAAGAGCAGTGATGGAGAGAAGGACAATTCGGGCTTGTTTGAAGACTACTTTACGCAGTTTCCTGTGGATTGAGCGTTTTGAAGACCTCATTTATCATGAAAAAAGTCAGATTGGACAATATGGGGCCTTTAAGAGACAGTCTGCTCTCTTCATATTTCTCGTTCGTTGTAATACCACAAACCTTGTGGACAAGCTGAAGCGTGGCGTTTTTGGCCAAGAGAAAGCTCTCTGGTGAAATGCTGGCTGAGGTGTCCAGAAGGATGAAGACGTTCAGACGACCTTCTGCAACCCTCACAGTCCTGCCCAAAGATTGCTCTGTTGTGCAACAAAAGGGAAAACAACTAAAAGTCATGAAGCAGCATTCCCAAAAGTTCTCTTTTTTTACCTTGTTTTTTGAAGTCAGGATGTGACACGTCCATGACCGCGGTCAGAGATCCTCCCAAGGCCTGAGCCACGGCGTCCGGTTGATCATATGAGTACTGGGCTAAAACATCAATCAGGTATGTTTACGTTGTGTGAGTTCAACGACACTGTGCAAATACAGCTCTGTTTCTGTGACTGACCATAGCAGCGCGGTTCTGCCCCGCTCCATTCCTTTGAATCCAAACACTGTCTCTCAGAAGGGCCAAGCATATCCAGCCCTGACTGACACAGATAGTGCACTTTGTCTCCGATACGGAAACGTTCCCCAGAACGTAAGGCTCCTGGAGGTGTGCCTGGGTTTTTGCAATCCTCAGCTGGAACAATGATACATATATTTATCAATTATATACCATACCCTTTATATGGAAATTATGGATTCAAAATCAAAACCTATGTAATGTTTCAATGGGCTACTTGCAGAACTTCAGCATATTTGGATTTTTTTTTAGAGAATTTGGCATATCTGAATTTAAAAGAGCCCTTCCCATATACATTGGAGTAAATGGATAATTGCATTTTACAGAAAACACTCTGAACTTTAACTAGTGGTGGGCCGTTATCGGCGTTAACGCGAGACTCTTATCGCGTGATAAAAAAAATATCGCCGTTAATCTATTCTCAAAGTTGGGTTGGAGTCTATACTACGCAAGCTTTGGTGACTTTCACCTTGATAGTTTAGCGCGGATGTATAGCCGAATTACACTGTAGCCTTATTCGGACGGGACTAGTTTTCTAAACTACTGTACGTG
>JAUCMU010000039.1:7947421-7961142 GCA_032275025.1 Enteromius treurensis
TTATGTACATGTACTGAACTGTTATTATTCAACCATGCCAAGGTAAATTCAGTTTTTCATTCTATGGCACCTTTAAGCATGTAGACGTTTTGATGCTTGAAAGTTTCATGAATGGCAAAATTTAAAAATTTGTGTTTCAGAGATGAATGGTAGTAATATGTTTACAGTAAAATGTTGTTAATTAGTTTTTAGAAGTAATTAGAACAAATCAATGTAAAATTTTGAGATAAAAACTGTAAAGTGATATTCTCAGAATTCTCTGTGTGACACTCCACATTTGAAAGTATTTTGCTAAAATAATCATGTTTTTTAAATAATAAATATAAATAATAATAATAAAGTTTTTTTTAAATAATTTATATACATTTTGGCTTTATGTTACATCTTATGTTGTTTAATGAATGTTTATTGCATTATTTAAGTGCCATGTGTGTTCCCATGATGGTGTTTGTGTTCGTGTGTGACTTTTATATATTATTATATATTTCTTCTATATATTATTATATATTTCTGCTTGTGGCGGAGCTACTGTACTTGTGATGAGCTTTGATTCTTCACTTGGCTTTTTCTTTTACCAAATGCATTGTTATGATGGTTGTCCGTATGTTAAAGGCACAAAACAGATTTTGATAGCAGTGTGCGTTGTTGAATTTATTAGTTTACATGAAAATGTTCTTGTTTGTAAATTACTGTGTCATACAGTAAAATGTGTGGGTGTTTACAGTTTTCTGTATTTTTTACAAAATTGTTCTGGTTATCACAGCTGCCAAATTTTTTCAATAAAAACTACTGATTTTACAGTGTATAATCGGCACATACATTTGCATGCCCGTGTGTTTTGGAACCTGCGCTACCAAACTAATTTGCCTTGTTTAGTAAGTCTGGCCCTAATTTACTTTACATAAATTTTACTTTATTTTACAGATTGTACAAATTGTAAGAGTTACAAAAAAGCTGTTTAGTTACAATGTGCAATATAAAGTCTCAAAATAAAAAATTGCATTTGTGGAATAAAGTCAAAATAACTTTTTTTCCCCCTTAATTCAGAAATGTTTTATTTTATTTTATTTTTTATTTCATTTCATTTCATTTTTTTATTTTATTTTGTTTTATTTTATTTTATTTTATTTTATTTTTCATTTCATTTCATTTCATTTCGTTTCTTTTTTTTTTTCTTTTTTTTTTGTCTTGTCTTGTTTCTAAACTAAGCCAGTCTGATATCTATCCACATTCAATGCGATTATGATTCTAGTAAATGTCAGTATGTGATGCATGACCAGCTGTCAGTGGATTTCTAGTTGACACTGCCTGAAGAGTTGTAACCTTGCATGTCTGTGAACTTGATTTGACTGGAGACTACACTGTGTCCGGGGTCATTATCAGGAGGACACTCCTCTGTCTGAGCGTGCTTGCGTTGTTCTGAAGATTACATCAGGAAAGACATACCAGAAAGGGGCTGAGGGCTTCTTCTTTTTCCTGTTGGGAAATGATTTGATTCATGTGGCCTGTGTTTTCAGCTACCTATTCATACTAGTTACCTCAGCGTTGAAGAGCAAGCAAAGCTCTGGCATTTCCTCTTAGTCGCTGACAGTGCATTGGTAAAATATGGGGTGTGCTGTGGAACACAGAATAGCACTGTATTTTTTTGGGCTTTGAGCAACTTCACAGAACATCACAGTACTTTTTGAGCTCCTCTGACAGGAACCCACCCTTAGAGAAACATTATACGGTAGACTTGCAATTTCAAGGATAGTCTACTTTGAGCACAAAGGCATTCTTTCCCATTCGCCGCAGAGCCTTCTAACTTTCAAGTCCAAAGACAAGGGAATGTAACTGTTTCCAAATAGTCTTCTCTGTGAAAAACTTTGGCAGATGATGAGCTGTAGTCCTCACGCTATCTGCTCAGAAGTTGCTAGATTAGCAGGTTTCATTGAATTCTCACAGTCTGTTTTTCAAGTGTAGCGCGTGATCGTTCCATCAATAGTAATATTTCTCAATCCTGCCTATTCTAGCTTAGAAAGCTGTGGACTTATTGTTGTTGTCGGTGGTGATGTTTAATCTCTTAAGCCTGAGGGCAGATTTTGTAATACATTGTAAAGGAATTACACATTGTTACACCAACTTCCCATAGTTACTCCAATTTCCCAAATCTTAGAGGATAATTTAGACCTTTCAGTAAGCATTCCCTATTCATTTATTTTTTTTTTTTCTGGTACAAAATCATTCAACTTCACATTTTTAATAGAAACACATCTTTGCATAAATATAATAAAATATGCAAAAACAATTTGTAATAATTTTTAATAGTAGTACTAATAGTTAGAGTAATAATGCAAATTAACATTTTGATTAAACAAAGCAGCTTTGCATAAATGTAATGGGATGAATATAGTGCTGTCAAACAATTAATCACGATTAATTGCATGCAAAATATTAATTTTTATACACACACATATGCATGCATGTATATATTTCATTTTTTTTTTACATAAAAATAAAATATTACATAATATATCAAATTTGTATATATGTTAATTATATTATAATAAATATATACATGGAAATATTTTCAGAATATATATATATATATATATATATATATATATATACACACACACAGTATTCACATGTATTATGTAAATACGAATCATTGTTTGGCAGCACTAGAAAAATAATAAAGAAATTATTATTCATAATTCATGTCTTTTTTTGTTTTCTAGTATCCATATTCATTGTAGTTTAGATGGCAAAGCAACTTTGCATAAAAGTAATGCAATTATATTAATATAATTGTAATGTTTATTAATTTAATTATTATTATTGTTATTATTAATATTAATAATACTTTTTATTTTTTATTTATTTTAGATTTCATATTTGTATTGTTGTGTGAAAGCTAAAATGCATAATTTTTCATAATATATGCCATTTTTATTTAATTTTCTAATTTATGATATTGTGCTAAAAAGCTGAAAAACAGTAATTAAAATAAATTCTGTCCACCTGTTATCACACACACAAATAAAAAAAAGAAGAAGATAATTTGTGTTGACCAGAGAGTTAACTAATTGCTGTGTTTCAAGACATGAAAGCTCTCTACTCTCGCTCGGTTTATTCCTGCTTTCTCACAGCAGTTTAATCATGTTAACTAATCACTAGGGGTCAGATGATAGTATTTCTGTTTCTGATAAGAAGTTTTTCCATTAAATAGGTCAGTTGAAAAGACATGAAGCACTGCAGTCTAATCTGGGAATTCCTCTTAAGGGCTTTTTTCGGTAACCACTGCTGCGTTACTTAAAATTGTGCAGCGTTTTTCTTCTAGTTAATTAAAAGACCCCAGATCTTTCCCTCAATTACTTATCAATTATCCCGGTGCTTCTCTGAGGTTCTGCAGGGCTGACTGGTCCTTTCCCCCAGGTGATGTGGATTAGAATGGGACGTGGGTATAATGCGCATGAGAATCGAGGGTGGGGGGGCTTTTTATTTCTACCACTGCAGTCGTTTTCATTTTTTCTTGTCATCATCTGCCCCACTTTTGGTCTTTCATCTTCAGAATTGACTGTCAAGGAGATGTATGTTTGTGTGGGAGCGTGTCACCTTGTGTTTTTATGTGCGTATGTGGGTAAGATGCCTTTACATGCTTTCATGTTACGTTGTGTGTGAAATGGGTGTGTATGCTGCGGTTTATAGAGGGTAAGTGTACGCAGGGAAGAGTTATTTTGGGCCTCTTTTGCTCTTGTATTTGAATCTGTAAACGTGTTGTGTGGGCTGGAAACTCAACGTTATGAGCTGCAACCGATACGGTGGGTGGAAACTAGTGGGGTCATTGGTGAAACTCCAGCCGGGGTTCTCCAGCCCTGATCCCTGGTGCCTCCCGAGGTCTTATATCTGTTTAACATGAGGTTGACTGCTCAGTTGAGTTACATACAGGGTCCAAAATTAACTTTTTGCCAAATGAGTCCATGGTGATTGAACAAATTTTTAACAAATGAATCATAGGTATATGTTTTAGGGGCCATGAAACAAACGTGTTTTTTTTTCACAAAAGGTTCTTTGTAGAAAAAGAAAGTTCTTCAGATTATAAAAAGTTAAGAAAGAGATGATTCTTTAAAGAAACGTTTGACTCAATGGTTCTTCGTGGAATCAAAAATAGTTCTTCTATGGCATTGCAGTGAAAAACGTCATTTTTATAATAATTTAAGTATTAAAATAGAAATCTCAATATTTTAGTTTTTATTGAATTTAATCATACTGACTTCAAACCTTTGAACTGTAACGTTTCAGTCAATCAACCATCCATCCATCCATTCATGTGTATAATAAATATTTTTTGGTATGTTGTGATTTCTTCCTTGCATTATTTAGTTGCTGGAGGCAGTTTTATCAACTCGCCAAGCCATTTTTTTCATATATTTTCATGCAAATTTTCAATATTCCTTGGATGAGAATATTATTAATTACCGCCAACCACCAATATTATTATGCTACAGTACACATCTCAGTTCTTTCCTCAGTGTGTCATTGCTTCCCAAAGACACACACACAAAACTATCTCTCTGGGCTTTCGGCAGTGGCTGTTGTTGATCACAGAGGGTCTGCGTTCCCCCTCCTGGGATTTGGGAAGCTTTCAGGCTGGCCAGGCACCAGAAGGCATCACATCTCAGCAGATATCCTTAGACCCACTGTGTGTTAAGTAACAGCAACAAGAAGCTCTTTAGTGTAAGTGTGTGTTTGTGTCTCTCTGCATCCTTCATTACATAAGCAGGGTCACTGCAAAGAGAGACCCGCAGAGACGAGAAATGAGGGCCCCTGACATCTTTGCTGTATACACACACATTATGTGTCTATATCGACGAATAAAAATCAACTTGACAACAAACAGACTATGAAAACAGCATTTCCACCCCAGGCGTGCTAATACCCTTGCTGATAAAAATCACAAGGTGGGTCACATGACGTGCATGTTCAGGTCACTGGGTAGCTCTTTGAAAAATAGCTCCGCTTTGTAAAACAGGTTTTGTCTGCAGAGTCAGTCGTATCATGTGTTGTACGTCCCACCGCCAATGAGATTACCGTGCGTTAGTTTCCTGCTGTTTCAGAACGACCCTGGCGCTGTTATGTAAGAGTCTTCATTGAAAGTGACAGAAAAAGGTTTTCCGAAAGGTTTCGTGACCTTTTATACAGCCGTTCCGAGGCTGTAATGTTAACAAACCGTTTGTAGGGGAGCAGAGGAAGGCTAAAAGGTTTTGCTGTCAGATTGGTGAAATCTCGTGGTGCTTTGGATTGAATCGGCAGGTCCCCGCTGACCTCGCACATGTGCGCACACATACACACGCGCGATTGACTGTCTGCGCTAGATCGCCGGGCTCGGGGTGTTTCATTCGCACTCCAGCTCTATTTGTGCTGCTTTCACGAATCTCCAGCTTACGTAAAGCACATGCTTGTGTTCATCCTTTATGTTCTGCGAAAGAGGGTGGGAGGGACAGCTTGTGCTTAGAAAAAAGTATTATGCCCCGGTTATTTTTAATGATATTTCCATGGCATTTTTCATTCTATTAAAAATGTATAAATCTATTGAAATAAATAGACAATGTTTTTAGCAGTGCAAAATGTCAATATTATTTTTTGTTTGTATAGCCTGCCATGGTATTGTCTTGCTTTTAGAAGTGCACATGCTTGCTTTTCTTTGTTGTTGTCGTTTTTTAAGCATGCATAATGTAATTATGTTATTATTTTAAATACACAATGATATTACCTTGCTATTTAAATATGCATCATAATACTAATTTGTTTTGTACCATTTGACCTTGTTTTTAGACATGCAGTACACTATGCTATTGTGCTTTTTGGTATTATCTTGTTACATAAATTTGTGCTGTGGCATTACCTTGTGTTTGTTTAGAAACACTAAAATATTAACTTGTTTTTCACATGCATTTTTTTTTACATAGACCATAATATTAATGTTTTAAAACATGCACTATGTTATTGATAGGATTTACATTATATATGTATCATGGTATTATAGTTTTTTTTAAAACTACTACCCACTTCTACTATGCTACGCCCTCATTTTTTTCATTGTACTACAACTGTTTAATCACGGTATTAACATGGTTTATTTGACCTACCATTAAAATGCTGTGAATACATACCATGGTGTTTGAAACTCTGTCATGCTAATACTGTTTTTATAGCGATATACAGTGAATTTCTATCATTTTGATTTACTAGGCTTGGTGTGATATTTTTTAGGATCCATTTGAAAACCATGAAAACACTATAATAGTTAATGAATAATGTAATCATTCAGTTTCATGGAATATATCAAGATATTACAGTCTGGAATCACTATGTTTTTGTCAGGGCTGAATATGTGTATTTATTGAAACTGAGAAAGACGAGAGAGAGAGAGAGAGAGAGCACAGGCAGGTGAATAGAGATGCTTTGGAAGTGTGCTATATATTTGGGATTGTAATGCCTTGCAGCTCTAATCCTTGCATTATACCCTCTGTGGATTTGGCCGTGGAATTACCCTGTAGTAAAGAGCTCAGTGTGTGTGACTGGTGGCCGGACACTGATAAGTAATGCTGATGGATGGGAGGGTGCGGTCTGGGCAACAGAGAGAGGGTCTCTACTGTGTGCTGTTCTCTCTGAGTGTCAGGAAGCCAGGACAGGGAGAGAATCTCATTGGTTGTGACAGTGTTGTGAAACAAACCAGCAGCAACACAGCAAGTGAATTACAGAAGCGCAGGCCTGGTGTCTGAGAAAGGACCGACCTCTGGTGTGTGTGAGCATGTGGTCATGTGTGTGTATGCTACAGTATGTGTGAGAGACTGATGTTAGCACAGTTGTGTGCTATTTGTGTGTGTGTGTGTATGCTCATGAAGTTTTTTTTTTATGTCTTCAGCAATTGGAGGACTAATTGATGTAGTAAGCAGCGGCTGTATTTTAATACCCCAGCCACACCCCAACGGTTGACACCACTCACCACTTATGAGCATTTACTAAAACAAATAATAATAATTTTATAAATACTATATATCAGTGATGCTGTTAACTAAAACTTCACTAACTTTGCTTCCCAAAAACGTTAAATAAGTTTAAGCTGATAAAGTAAAACTACTTCAGCTGAAGTAAAAGCTACATAATAATAATAATAATAATAATAATAATAAATTATTAAAATGACAAAAGCACCTAATAATATTTACTTAAATTAAATTAACAATAAAATAAAAATCTAAAAAATATTCCAAATATATCAGTAGTACAAAAATAATGTTTAAGTGTACTTAAAAGTGTTTTTTTTTTTTAAATATAATGTATGTCTGTGGCAAATGAAAATCCACCAGCTTCTTTTTGATTAACCAGAACATCAATTATTTATTTGCTCCAGAAAATTTGTGCAAAATGGTGAGTAATTACAGAAGATTTATGCATGGAGTTTTGAGAATTTACATACATGCTTGTCAAATACATTGTGCGTGTGCTTAATTTATCTTTTTATAGCACTTTAAATCTCTGACATTTTAAAATGGAAATTTTTAGCTGTTATAGAAAGGAATGATAGCTGTTTTGTACCTTTTCAAAAAAATAGCTTAAGCAGAAAGATGTCTATATTTTGCTAAAAATAATGCTAATGTTGTCCAAAGGCTATAAAGTCGCCAATATATTCAAGGGAGGATCAGTTGAAAAAAACATTCTTTATACAGTATATATACTGTATAAAGTATACATATATATACAGACCTAATCACCACTGCGTCTGTAACCTGTCATTCCCGTCGAACTATATGGAGTGGTTTTAAAACCCAGTGACTCACCTCAGTTAGAGATGAGTAAAATCATCTTCAACAAATGAATAACCAAGTCTAGTTTCTCATGAATAAAAAAGCAATGACACATTACGTAAGTTCAGAACAGCAAATACTAAACACTGCCAAATTATCAATGTTCATGGCATAAAGCATGTCATGTCTGGCGTAGTTTACACACAAATCTCACTCAAGCACTAATTCTTATTGTAAAAGCATATAATGGCCTGCACATTCTTCTTTTTTTCTTATTCTGGAGAAAGAAAGCCATACAGGTGACATGATGGTGAGTAAATGGTGACAGAATCGCAATTTTGCGTATCCTGTCTCTTTAGGGTTCGGTGCATTCTTAGAGCCGTAGTGTTATATTACTGTGAAGCAAGAGTCCATTGACAGTTCACCAGTAAGTCATTGTCATGAAGCTTGTTCTGGGTGGAGTGTTTGTGTGTGTTTTCATTATCTGTGTCAGCAGTGTGCTGCGTGACTGGCTGCTGTGCACCGATAGGTCAGAGGTCAGCCATCTGCGGTGAGCAGGAGAACTTTGAGCTGACCGACAGGGGTGTGTGTTTGTGGTTATGTAAGCACCACTGAGCCTAGAGTATGTATGTATATGTGTGTCTGTGTGTGTGCGCACCAGGAGCTTCATTCAGCAGCTTCTAAAGTGCCGTCCACACTCACAGCGACAGAACAACCTGAAGTCTTACGTTTCTGATGAACACTTGCCATGACTTACTGTAGATCAAATTTATGCAAATGGGTGATGACGTCACAAATCATTCAGTTCTATTCTGGGCGTGCCAAAGTGTTAAATGCAATTAATACAGATGATCTAGCAAATACTGTAGCTAATAATCAATTGTTGAGGCTTTTCATTATTGATTCTTGTTAACTTTGATTATCAATTAACTTCACTATTGCACTGTGTATGGAAAACCCCTGCCAGTTATGTTACCTTAAAAGACTGAGCAGGATGTATAGTAAGTTTTTGTAAAGAAAATCTGAAAAATGTTAAAAATCTGATTAATTAAACTTGTTTAAATCAAATATCAAAATAACCGTTGCAGTTTTGACTAATACAGTACCGCACACTTGCGCTGTTTTCTAAAAAAGTTTTACTTAAGTATTATATTATGATGTTTTAAAATGTATAATAATATGTATTTTGCATTTTAAAACTAAACAGATATAAATGTAATTCAATACTTTTGGGGTTAATCATAATTTGCTCTAAATAAAAGCAGCTTAAGTCTGAGTGTCCCAGTGTAGATGCTAAGTAAGTGTAGTAGTGTGTGTGTGTGTACACCTACTTAAATTGTTACCCATAACTAAATCTGTTAAATTCCGGGACATCCACATTTGTAAACATGTCATAAAAATAAAAGGTAATTTTTATTGCAAAAAACAGCTTTCTGTTAGGGTTAGGCTACAATGGCCTAGTAAACGTGTGTGTGTGCACATGTATTGCTTGCAACATTTTTTTTACTAGTGAGGTCCAAAATGTCATCATTATTCAAAAATGTACTCAATAATATAGTGAAACTGTGTGTGTGTGTGTGTGTGTGTGTGTGAAAAGGAAAGAGAGGGAAAGCTGAGGTTAAGACATTTTTAACCTTTCCTTTAGTAATATAAACACAGCTGCTAATGTGAATGGGCAGATGAACTTGACGTTATGAATTTTTTAAAGACCGAAAGCCCTTAGCAACACATAGACACACACACACACTGTAGCTGCACAAACAGGCCTAGAAGTGTTGAAGGTCATTTGTTAGTGGAAGATTAAAGCTCCTGTATGTCTGTCTTTTTTGTGTTACTATAATATTATCTCACTTCAGAGCATTGTGCCCTTGTAGTCCAATAACACTCAGACTGTGAGGGACAGAAATACACTTTATACTGTTGTTGTGTACTCAAGTGATTACTGGAAGAAAATATTTATTCGAAATATATAAAACTTTTGATTTAGATTGTGTCTAACAAAATTGCACCATCCACGCTATACTGTACGTCACACTTTGCATTGTTAACATGTTAATTATACCCCTTGACTCGTTTTGTAAAGGAACAAATACAAATGGTATAGATTTGACTGTTTGTGGTCAGCTGCCATTTAACCATTGCACTTCTGTAATTAGTCAGAAAGATGAGAGAGAAACAGCAGCCTGCAGCCCTTTCTCAGCTGCTGAATTACAGGAAACAGAAACAGAGAGTGCCCTTTATGAAAGCGGGACGAGAAGATACTCTTTTTAGTGTAACCTAGACACTAGAGAGGCAAACATGCTGTTTGAAATGTACAATGATTCAAACCGCTACCAACGGGGAGAGATAAAGTCAGTAATATTACAATCACCATACTGTATTCATACCCTTTCTAAAATGTACTGATCTTGATTTTATTAGAAATACTGTAGTAAGAAATATCTACCTTATATAAAAATGACCGTATATATATATATATATATATACATTTTTTATTCATGGTATGTTTTCCATTTTGTCACTTCCCAGCTGCTCTTGTTCCAGTAAGTTTATTTCTTATTTTGACTGTGATATGATTTATGATTTATAAATATCCGATGACTTTTATTATGACTAAATAAATAGTTCATCTTAATAGTCCAGTCATTCTGTAACATAAGTATGTAAGGAGTGTATAGTGTGTAATCTTTAGAGGTGGGAGGTGTTTGACTGACAGTGGGTGGAGCAGCAGACAGTCGGTAATATTTTTTCCTGCGTTTTTGAACAGTCAGCTAAATTCAGCGCTGCTGACTAAGACAAGGAAGGGTGATGGTTTATATGTGAGTACATTTGTCTATATATGTTGGTATATGTCGGATTCATAACATTTGCATAAGTATAGCCTCTCGTCCGTGCTTTAGAAGTAAAACTGTTACTCTCATTGAAATCCAGTATCGTGTAAATCTCCAAAAAAAAGGGCAAAACTGGTCAGAAGAGCGCATAACCGATATCCTTTTTCTTATTTAGGAATGATTTTTCCTTGTAAACCATGAACCACAACAGTAAGGCCGTGAATTACTAGTTATGCCATTTTAACCACAATATAATTAAAGCTTATTGCAAATTATTGAAATAGTTTGAGCTTATGCAGTCAGTATTATGTCAGCTGCAATGCTTTTATAGGAGCGGGAAGTTCCTCAGAGTCTTGAAAGGTTTATACATTATGGTTAAAATCCCTGTTTCCCTGTAGAGAAAATCAATTATGAATTATGTTTTCAGTTGTGCCAGATCTGCTAAGGATGAAGACCATGTGACCTACATTCACTGTAAAAAAAAAAAAAGTTAGTTTTACTCACCAGGATGGCCTTTCAAATAGATGCAAAATCAGCCCGCAGGTGTTTAAATCAAATTTGAGCTGATACGGTTTAAAGTGATGTAAACAGCTTGTGACTGCTCTGTACGCATAAATACTGTATGCGCCCTCGTTGCTATGGGTGATGGCATCTAAACAAGATTAACTGGTGGTTTACTCAGAATAGATTTGACAGCAATATTTAAGTACTGCACAAAAGCACTCGTATTGTCCTGCCAGAGCATTACCTCCACCCTGCCCTTGTTTTGAAGGAATATACCGAAGCAAATCAAGACAACTGAGTGTCTCAAGTCCCAGCGCCTGCTTTGAAGCAAGAAGCGAAACATTTGAGGGGAAAAAAAAGGAGAAATAGTTTCTGATTCAAACAAACAAGAGTGGTTGCCATGTCGACAGGCATCTATAAATAGTGTCCAATGTTTGTTTTGTGAACGCAGTCTCCCCCAGGAGCTTCAGAGACCAGAAGAGTGATTCTGATTAAACAGCCTTTCCTCATAGCACTCAGGCCTGGAACGAACCATTAAACTGGAGCGAGAGGTCAGACTATTTAAGAGAGGGAGGGTTTAGTGATGAAAGGCTATGGCGTGAAATCAGAGAAATCTTTATTTAATAAACACTATGTTTTATTTGTGATTTATTGATTTTATTTTATTTGATCAGAAATGCAGTAAAAACACTGCAGTCTGGTTCTCAGGCGAGCACCTGGAGATTTGGTTTAATTTCATCATTTTTAAATCTAAAACCCTCAAGCGTTTGCATTTATTTTGGGTAATCACTGCTGAAAAAATATTCTTATTATTTGTGATGCATACATTTGATGATATGTTTCGTTAAACATACTTTTTAAGGGTAAGATTAGCAATTTATTGATTGATTTATTGACTAAAATCCTGATTAAGTAGTTGATCTCATTTTATTTTCCGATGGATGAAATCAGTCTGATAGTAAAGGAAATCCCAACCCTAAGGTGTCTCGCTGGTTCCTACGGCTGAAACTATTTAAAGTACATTCTCAACTAGTCTCCTGTTACCTTGGTTACATATTCAAGAGGAGTGATGGCAGCATTCATAAGAGGATCTCAAAGCACATTTATTATACATAAAATATAAAATCCGGTATTTCACAAATCCATGCTGTATATAGTCAATTAACACAAATTTCAGCTTTTAAAAAGCATTTAAAGCTCTGAATGTTGATTAGTCAGACAAGCAATCCAGTCATGATGAAATACACAGTCTAATCAGTACAATGTATGTAGCACAGCCACTCAGACCTGATTGCTTAAATTGTTTTTGTATGTGGCAGGGAATGGTGAGGGTTATTGGAGCCAGCCAGACTCAGACGTGGACAGACCAAGTGGGAATCGCGAGCCATACCCTCAGACAGCAACAGGAGAGATTTATCCATCCCTGTCCCAGTTGTTTCTTCTGGACTCTGCTCTCCGACTAAACCTGGTTATCATCCTGCTGGGTGAGACAGCAGTTTACTTTCACTTGGGTTGGCTTGTGCACGAGACTCATTCTTTCTTGGGTCAAGCTTTTTTACCCTCAACTTCAAAACAGATTCTCATAATACCAATTACAGGTCTGCAAAACAGGTACTCATAATAGACCTCGTATGAAAGAGAGGCTGTGTTGTCTTTTCTTCCCAGCAGGGTTTTCTGGCAGATGTGACAACTGGAAAAAACATGAAGAGTTTTCTGTCTCTTTCTCAGCCGCGGTTGTGTGTAAAGACTGGTGGCGTGAGGTCAGCCTCGTCACACAGCTGCGTGAAAATGCATAAAGCGTCTGTGTTGCTCTTCTTCTTTCTTGCTATACTTCGATCACTTGTTATCTCTTTCACTTGCTGACTCAACAGTGCGCTTCCTCTTTTTCCACTCACTGTTTTGGTATTTGTTCCTACCTCTTTGTCATCATCTTGTAGTTGTCTGGAAAGCTCAGAATGACATGATGACAAAAGTTTCATTTTGGCCGAACAAAGGACGGTTTACAAGTTGTACAGCAAGCTGTGATGGTTTACAGCAATTACAGGTATATAGTTTGCCTGTTTATTCATTAAAGGTTGGTCAGATTGCTCCATGTTTTTGGTTAAAGCTACATTTTTTTATGTTTGTATTGGTGTTTGTATATACAGTATTAGCAGTAGTACAGTCTTTGGATGGGTTTTCAGCATCTGATTGTATAAATTCTCTATTTTTAAGTTGGCATACAAAAAAAATGTATAGAAGTATAGAATGTATAAAAGTATTGCACTAACTATTTTTTGAGCAGAAGACAGTATCTTTTATGGATTGAGTGAACCTTAAGAAAATTCACTTGGTTTGTAAAATATGTATTATAATATATAATATTGTAACACTCTTAGTTCTGTTTAATACATTTCAAAATATTTTACCAACCTACCGTTTAAAGATTTGGTCATTACTTCATCACTACTGCACTCTTCAGTGTCACACAGAGGTGGTCGAAGTACACAAATCAAGTACTTGAGTAAAAGTACAGTTCCATACTATAAAATATTACTCCAGTAAAAGTAAAAGTACTCCTTTTTCAATTTTACTTGAGTGAAAGTATAAAAGT
>JAUCMU010000039.1:7963884-7976942 GCA_032275025.1 Enteromius treurensis
ATTACACAACACTACCAAAATACTATCTATTGAAGGGCGACTTGGGAAGAATAGCTTCATAATGGCCTGAGAGTTGAGATTCAAGAGCGTTTTCGATCTGACAAATGAATGAAAACAGTATGTTTACATTGTCAAATGATCCCTGTAGGCATTATATAGAATTAGATCGTGAATGAACAGGATTGTGGGTTGCAGTATGTCAATGGCAGAAGAAAAACATATACATTTAACTTATCTTGTAGATTCTTCTGTTATTTTTGGCATTCTTGGCATAGCATTACTGTCATGCAGAAAGGCTCTGGACATACTGAAGCGCTGTCATTTCCCTCGTGGCCTCCCTGATAAAGACTAAAAGGAAAGGTCAGCCGCAGGCCGGATGTCTCACAGACAATGTGAAATGTGTTCAAAGGAGCTGCTGTTTTTCATTGAAGTTACTATCGAACAGGTCCTTCTTTCTCGCGCTTTGTTCAGCCAGATAATGGAACAAAACAATTGAAACATGCCTTATATGCTATGCCTTGCAAGTTATTATTAGTTTCCTAACTAGTTTTTTTTTTTTTTTACATATCCTCTTCAACCAAATGTTTTTGCGGTTATTTTGGTTTGCATATATTATTTCCTTCAACAGCATCACACTTGTTGATGTTTTTATGAACTATTGGTGTCTATTTTAGTCACTGGGTAGCTCCATACACACTGGAATCTCATTGGCCCAAAGTCTTGCTTGACTTTTTTGTCTTTTAAGCATCACTGTCTCATTTTAACTTTCTTTTAAATGATGGACGAAAAGAAGAACGTTTGAAGAACGCTCTTTTTCCATGTTATCCCAATAATTAAAGGGTTATTTCCCCTCAAAATGAAAATTCTGTCCTTAATTACTCACCCTCAAGTCGTTCCAAAAGCGTAAGACCTTCGTTCATCTTTTGATGGAATCAGAGAGCCATCTGACCCTCCATAGACAGCAATGCAACTGAGATAATCCCAGATCCAGAATCGTAGTAAAATCATTGGTAAAACTTTAGTATTTGCGACGCTAGAAGGTTATAACACAATTAGACAAGTGGTTTTGCATCTTAATTGCATACTTCATTATGTTTAAGTGCAATGGAGGAAAAACAAGCCATGCGGTCTGAGAAAATTCAGCTTTTTTTGTGGGAAATGGTGTACTTTGGTATGTCTTTCACTAGCCAAGCAACTCAATGGGAATACGAACGGATGATAGGATGTTCGTAAAAATATATCGTAGTTATTCTTATACTGTACTTTCCTGCTGGCTGTTTCGTCTGGGTCAGGGACATTGGCCACTAAGAAGCCAGAAAGCCAAGAACAGAGCAAGTCTTTGAGCGAGACAGGGAGAGATGAGTCATTCCTCATGTGAGAATTTGAGGAAGAATTAAAGGGAAGCTTTCGGCAGGGACGCGCCAGGTCTTTCTGTGCTCTGAAGCTGCGAGAGAAAGACATGTGGCAGATAAGGTGCAAGGACGGGGGAGGTGATGTGTTTATCGTAGGCAGTGTGTGTGTGCGCGTGAATGTTTTTCACAGGCCGGACAGCTTCCATAATGTGCGGCAAGATGCTCGAGGTCTCTGTGATTGACGGGTCCTGCCGGGTCCGATGGATGCTGGGAGGGAGAAGAGAGATTAATGTCTACTCTTAATACTTTGTTTAGCTTTTGCCCTTTCGCACTCACTCCCCCTTTTTTTGGTCTCCATTTATTGTTATTCAGAGTGAAACTTGATTCATTTGACTGACAGGAAGTGGAGTTCTTGGAATGCAAACCTGAGCATGCACGTATCTGTCACACCCTCGTGAAAATGCAAACACAGCACAGCAGTGTTTAATCAACACGTAGAAAACATGCAGCGACACACAAAAATGCTCATTTGCATGAAGCGATCAATGCCATGTGGTGAACTTCTGAAATGAGGAGCCAAATTCCCCTCTGGGCTTTTTTGTCCAATTCATGTATTCATGTCTAAATAATGTTTATATTTACCTTTGATCGGGACGTCATTTCCATTTCCAGTTTACAAGGTTTATAGATGGCAGGGGTTTTCAAAATAGGGTCCACGGGCCTGCTAGTGTGCCCAACAAAGGGGGGGAAAAAGAGTTTCATCTTGCTTTAAAAAGGCTAATCATAAATAATGACTGCAGTGATTTTATTCTGTTAAAAGACTTTACTCACATAGAATTTTCATTTTACAGTTTTTTTTTTTTAAATAAATCATTTAAATAATTATTTTCTCCCTTTTAGCATGCATACTTTCAAGAATAGTTGGTATTTGTGTCCTTGGATTTGTTGGATACTGTTTTTGAATGTATTTTAATTTAAACATTTCTATATACAGTTCTATATATTATATTATTATTATTATTATTGTTATTAATATTATATACATTTTTTACTGCTTTCAATACTAAAAAATAATTGAATGCTAGTTTAAAAAACGATAAACAGTCAAGATATTTTATATTTAGACTTAGATTTTAATCTATTCTTTTGCAATAAAAGGAATTAATGCAATTTAGTGCCCATTTGTCTTAATAATATATTGCTTACTATTTTTCTCATTTACCTGAAAAAGGGTCTTATGAAAAATATTTCATTTCATTTAAAGGTCTTTTGTATCAAAATATTTGAAACCCCCCTTAACATATGAAACACTATTTACCTTATTCTACTGACAAGCAACAAGTAATTAGTGTTTTTGTACGATTACATATTAAAGTCATATGATGTCATTGGCCATTATTAATAGACACTTCCTTCTCAGGCCATTAAACAACAAATTCTTGATAAACATGCACTATTTGATCTAGCTGCATTTTTTTTTCTTCTATATTGCTTTTTTCTTATCCTTATTTCTGAGCAGTTGCTGCCCACTTGGACAGAAGCCGCTGGTTGTAATTGTTAGAGCATGTATTCAAAACTCCATTCTTGGAAAATCGTGCTCTCCTTTACTCTCTCTCTCTCTCTCTGTTCCCTTGTTTCTCTCTTTCTATCACATTCACAGAGACAGAGAGCGAGGGATCAGTTGAGTAGCTCTCTCTGGTTGAATGATTCATCCCAGTGCACACACACACACACACACACACACAGCTAGGAGAGCTTCTGATGCAGATATTTTTAGAGCGCGTTGGCAGTGGGATCCAGGGAGATATGTGTGTGTGTGTGTGTGTGTGTGTGCGTGCCTGCGTGTGTGAGTACTACAGACAAAACCCGAACGTGATCAGAGAAGTAATGTCACATCAGAGCGCAAAGACAGTGACTCAGTCTACAATTCTCCTTCCAGTAAACGCACACAGCGCTCACAATCAACAGACGCTACTGTCCAAATCATTACTTACATTATGACTAAACATAACACTTGAAATCACTGAGAAATTACCACATTTGCTACAAACTATACTGACTATAAGTAGCCAGAGCACAGACAGTCCTCAAACAAATAATTTGTGTTCTGTAACCAGGGCCGGATGCACAAAAAAAAAAAAAACCTCCTTAAGAAATAAAAGAAGAAAGCTCTTAGAATAAATTATAAGAATTTTAAGTGCAGTACTTGACGTTCTCATATATATTTTTATTCCCTGATGATAACCCATGATGTTTCCAGCTGGAACACAAATATTTGATAAACATAAAAGTATTTTAGTTTACACCAGTAAAATATTCTTACAATAAAATGCATTTTATGACGTAAGTATTAAATTGTTTAATATATGAAACAACCCAATAAATTCATTTTAATAAGTTCCATTTATTGCATTTAAGTGCTCGAGACGTAGTTTAAATCCTATTCACTTATGTACAGGGCAAATCCTTAAATGAATGTTCCGAAGTAAAGTCAACTGTAACGGATTTTCCCTGCTGAGGGAGAAGGGTGCAATGACCACTGTGTAGGGACCATGTGAATTGGAACACAGTTCATGCACGGAGCTCTCTTCTAATGAGCTGTTTATTAGAATCAGGTGCGTTAGCAAAGAGAGAGATACAAAATATGCAGAACGGTGGGGCGCGAGGACCAGGATTGAGAAGCGCTATATTAGACAAACCAAAATACACATGTATTAAGACAAGGTTAAGTAAAGTCACAGTGTGTTACCCTGTTGGTGTACCGCACAGTATGCATAAAGCAGTATGCTAATATTCCTTTTACATCTAGACTCTCCACTAACAGCACATCAGCAGTGACCTCATGGCTTCGTAAAAGTGTTTCTTGTGATCTGCACATTGGGCATGTTCACTATGCTATTGTTATGCAGGTGCTCACTGTTCTACTATGTACTGTAATGTAAACACAGCCCTGCCCTGGATCTAGTGCTAGTGCATATCACAGAGACTATATCAGCCTGCTAATAGAAATGCATTTCAATTAGCATGGATGTATTTTCAGTCTGACTTAGCTAAATCCTTTATGTGAGTCATATGTCAGACTCAGAGCTTAGCCGAGGCAGTCATTCTGGTGTAAATGAGCGCTGACTCTGAATAATTAAAACGCCTTGTCCTTGCCTGGTCCCGCTCTCATAAGTCACCTACATATAGAGACCCAGGCTGGAATGGTTTTTATAAAAGCTAATACGGGCCATGGAAACGCCTCATCTAGTCGATCCGAGGGACAACCTGTTCAAACCGTCTAGATGAATACGATGACTGAGGTGTGGTTGTCATTCTCCCTCTTTCTCTCGCTCTCACACTTTCTCAGGTGTTTCTCTTCACTCACAACTCTGAGTGAGCGAAAACTTGTTTAGTGAGTGATAGTGTGGGCTTTGTAGGTGTGAATGGCGCGCCTGTGTGTGTGTGTGTGTGTGTGTCAGAAAGGCATTCAAAAGGCATTCACATTTTACACTATTTTACGCTTCGTGTTTATGATCTGCATACAGAATACATGTGGGTTTTGATGTAAATAAGCAGAAAGAGCACAGGTAGACGTTTAATTTTTTTTCATATGAAGAGATCTCTTTTATTTGGGTTTTACAAAATGTTTGTGATATAGTATTTATTTTAGATTTCAGTTTATTTGATTTCACAATGGAATGTAAAGCATTTTGACATCTTTTCATTTAAAATTTGTCTTAAATATTTTATTAGTTTTGCTACAAAATCAGCTTTACCATCACAGGAATAAATTACATTTTAAACTACATTCAAATAGGTTATTTAGATTGTAGCGCTATTTCACATTTTTATTTTATTTGTAAACAAATGCATCCTTGACGAGCGTAAAAAATGTTTTAAAAAGTTGCACGGTTAATTATCTAGCTATTTACATTTAAGGAATTATAATTATTTCATTAAAATTCCAGTTTTAAGTTTAGTCATTCTTTAGTTTTTTTTGTTTTGTTTTGTTTTCAACATGTGTTCACTGCTGTCACAGAAAATGGACGCCCACCAACTCCATCCTTGCATTCAGCCATACCTCACGCATTTCTCCCTGTCTTATTGTCACACCTGTTTGGAGGTTTCCCGGCCCCTGAAAACACACGTTTCATCGCCCGACAGTGACAGGCACTGATTGCAGCCTCGGACCAATACGAGGGTGTGAAGAGGGGGCGAAGTCAGTATTCATCCCGTATTCTCCGGCTGCTTTGGGTGGCTTTTCCTGCAGTTTCTCTCCTGACAGCTTTGGCTAGCACACAGGGCAGGCTGCTGTCACTGATAAGGCAGGTGACAAATGAGCCAGCCCCTGCCTACATGGGTTTTACATTTAAAAATGGCCTAGGCCATCTTTCGGGATGCCAGCGTGAAAGATTCCCACCCCACACCATGGGAATCAAAGATTCTGATGTAACCCCACCCCCCAGTTCAAGTCCATTTTAACCCCTAGTATGGAGGTTTGCTTGAGTTTCCGTGGCACTGCACCTCATACAGCGAGATTTGTGAGGGCAGTGTTGTTATTTTACGCTCTCCTTGTCTCCATGGTCACAGGGCAGATTGGACTGCCAGCGCTGTGAGTTGTGATTGCGATGATGCCCTGGCAGCGGCACGAAACAGAGAGAGACTTGTGGTGTATATAAGAGGGGGTGCTCGATGGAGTGCAAAGGATCCGATCCGAACAAGAATACATTAAACGTCTCTTACAGTACATGCACATCACTTTTCTCACATTTTACTTGCTCATTTCTTCTATTCTTAGAATAGTCCATTTCTGAGGTCCTTGTGAGGTTATGATGTCATAAAGGCCAGTTATAGTTATGGTCAGCTTTGCGATATTAGATATGATGTACAGTGCTAAGCATGTGCATGAGAAAACGTTGCTATATTTTTAATAGCTGTCCATTTCAAGCCACGCTGCTGCTCATTTTTAATATTTCAATTCACTATGGAAACAAAATCTCAAACCATGCGGTGGTGCACATCAGTCCAGATGTTCAAAATATAAATGGACAGTCAGCACAATATTATTTTGTATTATTAGCTAAATTTATTCTTATTGTTGTAGACTTGTCTTAAAATATTTATAAATAAAATTAACATTAACAGTATCTGTCTATGTGTTATGTTTTGGAGATATAGTGGGCTGCAAATATTGTTTTATTTCGACTTTACAGGTTTCATTTTGAATCAGAAATGTAGTCTCGATATGACTGCTGATGAACCAAACTGCGGTGATGCGAAAGATTACAAAGCCTAATTTTACAGATAGGCCGATTCAGGAAATCAACACTGGATGATCTGATCTTTAATGCGGATGTGGTCTAGGCAGTTTGACTCAGGAAAATAAAAGACTCCAGTGCTGTTTAAAATCTGTTTTAATGACCCCGGTCCATATTCTAATCATTAAGCTCAGACCTCTCTTAAACACATGTTGAATGACCACAGAGCTTGGGCTGTTGAGTCATTTCCTGTTTAAGTGTACGTGGGAGCATATGATATGCATTCGGTGACTGTGACTGTCCGGGAGTCATCAATCTGTACTCAAGTGAACAGAAACAGGCCTGGATTGGGAGTGCTGGAGAGATGATGGATGTCCTCATTCAGTCACTGAGTAAGCAAGGGTTGTTACCGAGTCAGTTTAGTGCGTTACGCTATTGACTCCACATGCTGCAGCTATTGTCTGTACAGTTATAATCTTTCCTTCTGCGTCGGCGTGAGATCCGTGTTTGGAGAGCTGTTACTTTAGACCTAAAAATACAAGTGGAGTTCACAGCTGCGATGGAGGCTGCTGTGTTCGTTTCCTTATGGGCTCGAGGGTTCGCTGAAAACCACGCGGTGAGGCTTGGAAAAGGTGGGAAATGGGAATGCCTGTAGGGAGGAAGTGATTGTGAATTCTCTTTGACAGGGTTCTTGCTGCTTTTGTTACTTTTTTTAGTCTTTAGCATTTCTGTGCTTCTCTTTACAGCTGCACGTGTCGATTCAAAGCATATCTCATGCCATAAAAGAGGGTGAAACATGGTAATGAGTAGCATCTTTTAATAGTCCCTCCCACACTTGTATTCAGAGCTGTGTTGTGAAACCTGGTGATTCCTGTCAGGAAGTTAAGAATTGGTTATAGGAAGTTTGTTCATTTATGGTCGACTTTTAGGCCCTTTCATGCCATGGCTTTGCATTCAAAAACAGTATACCATAGTAGTTACATTCCACTTTTTTGTATTTTGTAAAACTTTTTTTTTTTTTAACCATATTGTATCTGGTCAGAAACAGAATAGGTTACTGTAAAAGTATGTCCGTTTTGAAAGTATTTGATTCAGAACTCATGATGGCTCATATTTATGCCAAGTAGTCTAAATTTATGAAACTTACATATTTATTTTGTCAATTTTGTTAATAAACTTGATTAATAATATTCATCAAGTTGATTAATTAAGTTTATTAACAAAATTCAGGCCCCAAATGTGATATAAGATGATATTATATGTGTGCATGTGTCTGTGTGTGTGTGTGTGTGTATATAGAGAGAGAGAGAGAGTTAAATTGCCTATGAAGTTTCATTATTATTAGTAATATAAATATATACTGTATATTGCATTACATTCATAAATGTTTAACTTTTTTTTTTTTTTAATGGTAATATCTTTTTAAAAATAATTGTGGAAAATATGACAGAAGTGTTTTTTAGGGACCTCACTAAAAACTAAGCTGTTGGAAAAAAAAAAGGAAAAAAAGGATGCACAATATATAGTTTTTAATTATTTTGAACAAATATTCAAATGTCTTGCATTGAGCAATATTGGATAATTAAACTGTTGATGCTAATTTCCTTAAATTGTACATTTAGATAACCTAAATATAACTCTCACTTATTCACAAAAAATATTACTTTTTTTATTTTTTTATCTTTTATATTTAAAAAAAAATAAGATATAATTTTCAAAAATGTATTGATTATTGTTCAAGATATGAAATTATCAACTTGTCAGAATCAAAATGTTTATATTAATGCAAGGTATAAAGTCAGTGTGAGATATCGACTTATAAGATTGTCCTTCTGTAGCTCTGTTTTTTCATGTAGAGGTCAAAGTGGTTCCTGTTGGAAGGTGCATTGAAGCACTGATATGAGTCAAGTGAAAGGAACTTGGGTATACGTCCATTAGATGTGCGAAACATGCAAAGACATAATTTCTCCATCTCAGCTTGCACATTACGCTCTGAGCTTTATAAAGGAAATGCATCTCACCAAATATATAGGAAATGGATTTCTCGCTTTCTGCTTTTCTCATGCACGCCGACTTGAGGTCTGGTTTTAGTCAAGGTTGTGGTTTATCTGTGGTTGTCCATCCCCCACAATTCCACTGAGCAACAGTTAAAAGCTCAAGGGCTTGTTCTTTAACTGCCCTGAGGTTGTCAGTGTAAGCAGTGCTGCTACATAAGCACCCATAATTACATGACCTTGGGTCAGTGTCGTGTATACCGTAACGAACAACTAGAGGAAACAGAGCCATTTGACATTCAGAACCTACTGATTCTTTCAACCACTTATACACCATTGCACAGAATGACAGAGGAAAGGGTGTGCATCAGTTTGATTATAAGGGGTGATAATTAAAGCTGCACGATATTAAGGAAAAAAATGTGATACGAGCTAACTACATTATTTAATTGATTTATTAAAAGAACATTTCAAGCTCCATGATACTGAAGATTCAGTTGTAATATTTTGGGATAGTGTTTCCAATACATTAGTGAATGCATGTTTGAGAATTGACAACAAAACCAAGCATCAAAATAAATAAATAAACAAGTACGGTTCTGGATTCCCAGCCCACATTTTTATCTTACCAACTGACACATCAGTTAATTGATTCTTTGTTTGCACTGCATGGCCAATCACCTCAAGACACCATCTCGATATTCCTCCCGACTTAGACACAGATAAATGGATCAGGATGGTTTGTAATAGACACTGGAGAAGGCGTAAAGAAGCAGAACACATTGATTAGGTGAGAGTGCGTCTAAGAGCTGAAGAAAGCTCCTCGTCTCAGCGCGTAGGACAAGGGCACTTATCAATGATGAGAAAATGGGAGTGATTGCTGCAACAGCAATGAATCTCTATCAGCACATATACGATGAAGTGTCATATGGATGAGTTATGTTAGTGTGCATATAGTGGATGTTTAATGGATATGTGGGAGAGTTTCCATTTGTTTTAGACTGTACGGTGCTCTTCAACACTTTGTTGAAAACAAGGGACCCATCTGAGCAGCCAATACTAAAGCCAGACCACTCCTGATTCTCTCTCTTTCTCTGCCTGATGGTGTGTTGTAGTGGCACTTAAACTCCCACTCAACTGGACTGTATTCACTATCATATGACTAGTGTACAAACAGATAAACTGTGGCCACAAACATTATGCACTGATCAAAACAGATCAACTTCCTCCTAAAGTAGTGACGCTTTCAGTGCTGTTCTCACAAGGTGTGGAGAGACAGATTCCTTTTCCTGTGCACTTGTGTGTAGTAAAGCACAAAATGAGAATAATTATAAATCTCCAGCACTGACAGGTTTTTCTCCTTTTTTTTTTTTTTTTGCTTTTCAATGATGAGCATAATTTGGATATTTTTAGTTGTCAGGAAGTTACCGCACTGCACTGATATCATAGAGAAGAAAACAATCGTTCATTTTAAAGAAGCTTTATTGGCATAATCCATGTATTATTATTTTATTATTAATCTAAAACTAATATGATGTTGTATAATATAATACTAATGTTTTCCAAATCAACAACCAATGTATAGAATAAATGTATATTAAACAGAAACTATATCTGCGTATCTTTTTGTCTTAAAATATAAGATAATTTGACACTTTTGCCATAAATACTATCTATCTATCAATCTATCTATCTGTAAGTCTGTAAACCTACTTAAAAACCCATAACTTAAAATAGGGCTGGGCGATATGTATTGAATGATATATTATGCGCATCTCGTCAGTAAAGCCGGTTCTTTGATAAGCGATAAATCTCAGTCAGTTGTTTTCAAAAGGAACGCCAGCTTATAAACAGAGCCGTAGATCTCAGTGATCTACGGCTCTGTTCATAAGCAACATGTACATCCATCTTGGTCGCATATTATTGGACAGTAGCACAGTTTGTGCTGAATACAAAAACAATTACATGTTGGTCAATAGTATGTTATTAGTAGCTGAAATAACCACAAATATCAGAGCATGTCAAAACATCTCAGGGGCCCCAAAATCACCTCAGACCCCAGAGGGTTAAATGATCTAAACCCACTTGACGAATATTGTTCTGAAAGCAGCAGAGTGGATGGTAATTTTGCAGGAATTCTCTTCGGCTCTTGCCCTTGGCCCTTCTGAATTCAAACACTTCCCTTCCAGACTTGTATAGTGCATCAGAGCAAAGCAAGCAGGTTTCAATTAAAGAACGTGGGAGTTTGGCAATTTATTGTTGCTCTGGGCATTCTGCTACACTTAGCGTCACAGCGAAGCCTACAAAAGATGCATGTTTGTGTGTCTGTGTGTGTGTGCAAGCTAGCTTTTTTGACGTCTGTTAGAATGTCAGACTTTTGCAAGAGTGCCTTGATTTGTGCTTGTTTTGTGCGGGCGTCCTCATGCTTGTGTAAGAGGCAGCGGATTCGATTGATTGAGAACTAAAAGCCCCGCTGAGGAGCGCAGACAGCTGTGAGGAGGGAGTTAGCTGTGTGTGCGCGTGAAATGTGTGGGCCTTAATGTAGATGCATTATCACAAGCGCTGGTCCATTAATAATGACACATGTAATTTGCTGCCTCTCTAGTGCCCTTCTTCCTCGTGCCCAAAATGGGATAAAGAGCCATGATTGGTGCGTTGTGTAGAAAGCTGTTTGTCAAACTGTGGATAGCCCTAATCTGCCACAAATAGGAGGACGGCACTGACAAAGCTAACCGATTATATCGGCCCCCATTTACAGCCGTTTAACTGCATGGTGATCCCACTGGGACTTTAGTGTATGCAGTGGAGACGTATCAAATAACTGTAAATCAAAACACCTCAAACTGTGAACGGTCCTTGCGTTTCTTCTAATAATGCTTGTAACCATGCACATTTTCAGCAGAATTCTCGAGAGATATTGTCCTGTGCTTTAAACTGTAAAAATAAATTGCTATTATAAAATAATAAATAAATGTAATAATACTTTTTAAAAGTAAAATTGAAGTATTATACTATTTATTAAAATATTATCATATAAATATACTATACACAAAATACATGATTAACTTCACTGGGTTTGTTCACATGCATTAACCACTAATCTGATTTTGATTTCATATAAACCTTAAACTGAAAATTTTCTTGAGCACCCGCCCCTTTCCCCCTGGATGCCTCAAGTGCCCTATTCTTGGGGTTCTTGTTTGTTTTGTTGTTTTTTTATGTGTATGTGTGTATGGAGCCCTGTCTTTGCCCCACAACAATAAAATGTAACTATTAATCTCAGTTTTGCTAAATAAAAGGATCTGGCTCGCATCAGTCACATGACTGCCATTAACCAATGCTCGCCCTTGAGGGCAGAGCGCGCTCGTTACGAGCTGGGTACAGACTAATGCACCCGGTGCATCATGGGTATTTATTTAGAATTTATTGTTTTGTGTCGTTTAAGCATGACAGTTGGGTTTTTGTATTAGTGATGTTATGTGTGTTTATGTTCTAGTTAGTTTGGGTGGGTTTGGTTTATTTGCAGCCCTTTTCTGTAAAAGTTTAACTGTTACCATCATGGAGAGAGATGTGTAGGGGACTCGTTGATATTGCCCTTCGTTTGTAGAGCGTTACATATTAGGTTTGTCATGAATGTGACTTGCTATTATTTAGCCTGCTATCTGCCCCCTTTTTTAACTTTGAGCACCTGCCCCTTTCAGTGTCTCTGCACGGCCCTGTTGTAAAGACCTTTCTGATGCTGCATAAAGTACCCTGTGTGGAGGGACGAATAAAGATATTACAACCCTAAGATGTAATACAGGAACATTACATTTCTCCTTTCACTTATTTTGCTGTGTGCAGACATGTTGACAAGCAGTGACAAACAGCAACAGACAGTCACAGCACTCATTCAGACAAGAGAACGGATTGAGAAATGACAGAACAACAGACAAACCACATCTGGAGTTTTCTTTACGCTAGATAACAAGAAAGCCAAATGACATATGATGTATTTTGTGATGTTACACTTTATTGTGGATGTGATCGGTTGCTATTTTGGCCTTTTTAAATGTTAAAAGTATGATAGGAAAAATATATATATTTTGGAAATAATAAAAATTAGAGGTATAACATTAGCATCAGTATCAGCAGCAATACTGTTTTTGATAGATTGAAAATGAAAAAAGCGGTATCACCCTTACCTTATCCCAGCATTTTGCTTCTCAAGGAAACTGATCGTGTTTCAAGGCTGCTGAGATACATTTCCTGGAAAACAAGACACTGATTAAGAATAGAATTTTTTTGCAGTGTGTAGGAAAATCCTTTAATTTCAGCTTGTGTGAGTGAATGTGCGCATATGTCACTAGCAAGCAGGCCTGGACTGGCCATAGGGCATACCGGGCAATGCCCGGGGGGCCGACGCACATTTTGGGCTGGAGCTGTCAGTCATAATTTAATATTTAAAAAAAAGTTTATTAGGCCAATTTATT
>JAUCMU010000039.1:7992466-8003434 GCA_032275025.1 Enteromius treurensis
TAATTTTAACTCTATTTAGAGAGGGACCAAATGTTATCTGAATAGAGTCAATTTTACTCAGGGGAATTTGCTGTGTGCTTTTCATGAACAGGTCTCACCCTTTTGAGGGTTAAAATATTAATGGTCTTTTCTTAAATGAAAGATATGTAACGGAGAAGTGTATACAAACCTGAGTCGTTCCATATCCTCCGCTGTACTGCCTCTGGTTGTTGAGCCAGTTTACGATGGGAGCTGCACTCTGAAAGTCTTGAGCTTTCACAAGAGCCAAAAGCGCATAGGCTGAAGCCTCTAAAGTAAAGCTACTGCTCCCAGGGACAGGCCAGTGACTTCCATCTGTTTGAGATGAATTCAATTCAGTTTCATTTGTGTAGCACTTTTCAACACACAGATTGTTCTAAAGGATCTACAGTTCTTGTCAGATGAGATAGACGCAACACTGACACTTTAAGTACATTTAAGTACAAGAAAACAGACAAAGCACAGTTAGGTTAAATTAACCGTTCACATGAATTCAACAGAAATGCCCTGTCATTACCTGCAGAGGCTTTTCTCAACAGGACTTGTTTGTCAAGTGCATTTCCATTGGCAAGAGCATAAGATGCCATAGCCACTGCGTAAGGATTTGTCAGCCCATGTAACTGAGATCTGAGGTACACAATGGCTTTATATATGCTACTGTCAAGACTCTAAAGAAAAAAAAAAAACAGCAAAAAATGATTTACATGGAGTGGCATAAACATGTAAACAAAGTGAGCTAGAAGCACAATAGCTTTTTTTAAGGGTTGCATTTTAATTGAAAGACTAGCAGGACTCACTGAGATCTGACCGGCACAAATGCCTCTCCCCTCCTGCAGGGCAATGAGCACAAAAGCCGTCATGGACGCTTCTGAATTTCCTCCACGTACGTTCCCCTGTGTACAGTGAAGAAATAGTGATTTCAAAAAGAATTAAAGGTAATTAAAGCAGAATCTACTCTGCCAGTTTCAGTGCGGCACTACAGTTTAACATCATAAAATGATCTATAAAAAAGGCTTTGGACAGCGCTTAGTGCTGTTCTACCAGCTAGCAAGTAGACCGATCTGTCTTTTTCATCATCTTTATTACCTTATTGGATGCTAAATTGTGGTATGGTAAGTGTGATTAAAAAACTGTGGTAAGTGTGATGACACTTTAAGATGGAGAAGATACAGTAAAGCATTAGGTATATGTTAAACAAATGCTTGCATGTTAATGCTGCTGTGTAAATATTTCAATGTTGAAATTCTTTTATTTCATATTCCAGCTTAATCTGTTGAGAAAATACTTTTTCCTTTTTTTATCCGCTTAAAAAATCACGTTGTATTTTGTGTCACCATACTTACTTGTGTAACTAATACTGTAACTTCCTTATAAATATGGAAAACAAGTGTTTGGTGGTTTCTAAATTCATCCCTGTTTGTTTTGAGGGAAGAACATAGTGGAATATGGAAAAACTGTGGTGTTTTCCTTTAAACAAGTCTATTATGGGCTTAGGAGAACCTATGTACTTTTTTGAAAGGAAGTCAGTTAAGGTGAGTAAAATAAAAAAAAAAATCGTTTTTTTCTAGGTTTTCGGTTCGCCCTGTTCGGTTCGGTACACCCACGTGAACCGCGATATTTCGGTACTTAGCCTACTTTACGCATTAAACTTACCTTTTAATTAAAATTGCCATTTTCTGTGTATTAAGCGCATAGACAAGCAGGCGATGGTCAGAAAGCCTCAAGATTAGTGATGTGTCTTTCTTGAACAATTTGTTCATTTTCATCAGTCGCGCATGGTTCAGGCTGCCTAGGTTAAGCTTATGGGGCTGTCACGTGACGAACGAACGACTCGAAAAACCCGAAGACTCGAGACACGAACGACTCGAAAAACCTGAAGCCTCGAGAGACGAACAAATCAATTCTGTTTCCGGTTCAGGCTGCTTGGGTTAAGCTTATGGGGCTGTCACGTGACGAACGAACGACTCGAAAAACCCGAAGACTCGAGACACGAACGAATCAATTCTGTTTCTGCTTCAGGCTGCATAGTTTAACATTTCAGCAGCAAGCAACACCACTTAGTGATACATTTTGTTATTGTTGTTTGTTCTGATGGTGTATTTAAAAAACTTAAGTATTTTCTTGTTGCTGTCAATATTTATTTGAATAATGTTCATGTATATACTTCTCTTTTTACTGCACTTTTTATATTGTCGGTTTTTGAAAGAGGGCAAAAATAAGTGTTCTTTTTTAAAAATAAATGTGGTGTTTTGACTTAATCTGTTCCTTTTTTACATTTAATATTGTCTCTGTACCTTGATAACTTAAAACAGAAAGTGCAAATGACCTCCCGCTATGTTAGAGCTCACATACAGTACTGTACACTAATATTGATGTATCGAAACCATTACCGTGGCCAGAAAACCGTGATACAAACCGAACCGTGGGCTCACTGTACCGTTGCATCCCTAATAAATAATTACCTCAAGAAGATGCGCGCAGAGGAATACGTTTCGAATTACATGCGAAAAGAAGAATTCAGTGACTTGATCCAGCGACCATAAACATGAGTAAGTCTTTTTTTTTTTTTTTTGCTACTTGTATTCGTTTCACATGTCTTGTGCACGTTTTAAAATAGTTTTCCTTTTTCCAATTCCTGACTTAAAAATTGTAAAGTTTAATTTACTGCATTTAAATTAAATTTAAAAGTACGGTATTGTTCATGACTGTAACTAAGCTACTGTTCACAAATATCTGCTCTGGTGTAAATATTTTGAATGTGTTATACCCAGTCATTGGTGTTTGTAATCGTCTGAGGTGTATCAAGTAAGCTGTAAATATCACTGATAAAATGAGTGCTGTGTGGTAATTATGTTATTTTTTTCCTTTAAGTTAGTACTAGTATCAGCGAGCATCTTAATAAAGTTAACAGTGTAGTTTATTTGTTTAAACCGCATGCTTTGTTGCAAAGTGAGCCAATGTGAAAAAGCAGCCCACTCAGGAACCCGAACACTAAGACCAAACACACTGCCATGAGTCTCTTTAAAAAAACAGAACACATAAACAATATATATATAAAAATATAATATAAATATAATATATATATATATATATAACTATATTATTATAAATGTTTTTTGTTTTTTTTTGAGATGCAAATAAGAATATTAGTCTGATGTGTATTAGTCATGTGACTCGAGTAATGATGCTAAAAATTCAAAAGCTTTTGTTCCTAATATATAACTGTTTTACTGCACTCGCAAGTGAATCTCAAGTTATTTTGTGTGATAGCTAAATATATTCTCAATAAGCAGAAAATATACAGACTTGTTTTGTCCTCAGGTTCTTTCTTGTAACTCTCCTCTCTCAGTCACATACCTGTCTGATGGCTCATCATGCAGCTCATTATGCAGGCGTTTGTCTTCTCAGGTGTAAATCGCTGCATTAGTAATGATAGTTCAAGCCCTCTCGCATAGACCCTTTCCACTCAAAAAGTGATTTAGAAAATGTAAATCAATATACTATATTGTGAGTGAGTAAACAAGAAGATTTTCACATAATTTTGAAGCAAAAACACAAGGTCCAGATCTCAAAGGTTTTATGAATAAATGTTCTTTATGTGTTTCATGGCCTTATTTCAGTGACTAACCACGCATAAACATTTCTTTCTCAAAAACACTAACATTATTGTAGTCCAGTTTGTGCTGTTTGCGTTGTTATTACACTTTTGCCACTTATATGTTTAAAAAAAAGCAAGCAAATGTCAGAATTTCTCCAGACTCCCAAAACACTCTCAGACCCCAGAGGGTTTAAATACATTATATATAAACAGATATTAATCTGCACTTTATATATAATCACATTAATTTAAAGTAGGCCTAATTTTAAATAATTCAAAATATATTACATTTAAATGAACTAGTTTTTCATTTTTTAGAGACGTCTTAATTTTGAAATGCATATGTATTATAAAATATCTTTTTAATAAATAATTTTATATATACAATTATCATACTGTGTAGTAAAAAAAGATTTTGAAATCTATATATCTGATCACATTTACTATAAATTATCTGGTAATACATTATATGTAGAAATATATAAATCTATAATTATTCAAATTCTTGTGTGTTTTAATTATTATTATTATTCATTTATTACTTAAATGCAAAAAAAAAAGTCTCACAACTGTTATCTTATATAGAATATAATTATATTTTTTATTTATGATTAATTTTAGATTTCTTCGGTTTGCCATCATTGTTGTTGTTATTATGTGTAGAGAGATTTAATTTTGAAATGCATATATTTGAAAAAATATGTTAAATACATTATATATATAAACAAATATGAATCTGCACTTTTTATATATTTGTATATGAACTTTATATGTAAACTTCTTTTTTTTCTATTCGTTGTATCATAATCCAGCACTTTTTGGACGTTTGTGATTCCTAAGAAAGGCTGAGATGAACCTGAAATCAGCCTTTTTTTTATGCAGGGCTTCCTGTTCCGAAAGATTAGTTGACTAGTCAACTTTTAAAAAATATTTTTGCACATCCCTAGTTGCAACACAAATGCTACATAAGCAGAGGGCATGTCATTTGGAAATAGATTGCTGCTATCTAATCCTCTGAAGGCAACAGTTTATTTCTCACGTAATGCCCCAGAGATAAATGATACACGGCTTCCTTGCTGCAATCTGTGCTGCGGAGTCCTACTCCTGAATACTGATCTAAGATCTGCACTTCTGGGAGTTGAGGGATGTGATGTCATTCCCGCTTTATGCCTCATGGAATACCGCAGGTGGTTACTGAAAGAAACCAAACAAAGTCTAGCAGCAGCTACGGTGCATGCTGCGCGCTCAGCGCTGATCTGAGAGCAGCTAATAAGGACCATCTTTTTTTAAAGAGCACACTCACTGCATACCCACACCTCCGCCTTTGTGTTGTCTTGTTACTCGGTTTCCATAGCGGTTCGTTCTGTGTTGTGAGCATCTGAAGGGAGTGGAGCTGCAAGATGACAGAGTTGCAGTAGTATGAGTGTGACTGCTAGAGTAAATGCACCTGAGTGCATCTGTATGTGGATCATGTTCGCTCAGCGCTTAGTTCACGGGACAGGACGGGAATTCAAGGGTAGGAAGGTGTCCTGTTTGTGAGCGTACAGGCCGCTGGCTCTGGATTATTGAGTAATATATGTTTGTTTGTGTGTGTGTGTGTCCACAGGCTGTGCTGGAGGCCTGCGCTGAAACTACGAGTCGCATTGGAATTGTAACGACTTCAATGGGCCGCAACACTCACTGAAGCACTGGAGGCAACTGAATGAGGTATGACACACACACACACACACATACACACGTACGCCTTTTGATAGCAGTGACCTTTAATTCTACATTTTACTACTCCAGTCGAGGCATTATCTGGAGCGCAATTGTAAAAATAACTCTTGCTTAAGCCGTGTCCTACTCACCCATCAAATCAGGCCCTGATTGGTGGAGCAATAATACAGGTCTGCCTAGCAACAGGGCTGTTTACCAAACAACACAGCTGGGGCTGAAAGCAGTGCTTTCACGTAAAACACCTCCAGGAAAAAGCTAGCTAGCGCAAGTCGCTTGGGACAACACTGCTTTAATGATTCATGCTTGAAGCACAGTCGGTCGCAGGCGTACTGTAACATGCAGGTTTACTGTAGCTTGCTCACACACTGTCGTGTGCACATGCAGCGGGTTCGTAGACAGCGGTTAAAAGTCTCATTAGCAAGTAATACACGTGTTCTTGGGAGATATGTGATAAGGCTCATGTTCTCGAGAGTGTATACAGAGTCTACTCTAGTTTAAGTGCATTATATTAAGTGCGATTATGTGCATGAAATTATTTTAGTTGTTGTTTTTCTGTTATTTTTGTTGGGGTTTCTGGTTTGTGAATGAATCGCTCAAGTGCCCCCTGCTGGTGTAATATACACTGGAATATCATTTTAAAATAATAGTGTTGTTGTTTATAGATAGATAGATAGAAAGACAGACAGACAGAATGATAGATAGAAACATTTTTTTATTAAGTATTAAGTATTATTAAGTATTATAATTATTGAAAGAGGAATTTAAAATCTGTGTATCTGATAAAAGTATACCAGAAATTATATATTAACGTATTGTTTATCAAATAGATATGTTTTTTTTATTTTCAATTAAATGCAATTTTATTATTTTGTTTTAAAAAGGGGAAAGAAAATGTAAATATAAAATGCAAATATCTGCTGAAAGTATAGCAGAAATGATACACCATTTATAAATATCCAAATATATTTTAGATTATTTAAAATATTTTTACATTTTTAATTAATAATACATTTTACATGTATTATTATTTTTATTATTTTGTGTAGAGAAAGGTTGAAAATGTAACTGCTCCAAAAAGCATTTAAAAAATATATTCCCTTTAGAAATATTTAATAGAAACATTTTTGCCCATTGACTCACTTTTAAGCCTTTACATAAATAGAAAGTAATCCAAGTTATGATACACTGGATGCAATTCTGAGTAATATGATCTTCATGTTTTACCAAAACGTGAAAAAGTAAAAACAAACAAATTCATGTTCACTTTTCAGTTCAGTTTTTTCTTTCAAAGTGATGTACTCATAATAGAATTCCGAAAAAGATGTGTTAAATTAGTCCATTAATCACTGAACGATCAAGGCTGATGGTAGGTGCTGAAACTGACCCAAGGGCAATTACCAAAGTGTATCAGCAATAAATTCTGTTAGAATCTCAAATTGGCCAAATATGAAGCGATTCATTAGCCTAGCCTATATATCGGAGCATGACTCAAAAACTCAGGAAACGAGAGACTAATTGTGAGACAGACAGCTCTAGCTCGCGGGCAGGTCTGTGAATGGTTTGATATGAGCTCATTTTGAGGGTAATTAATGGAGACATATCAAAATGAGTACTTTATGAGCTGAGGCTCTCTTTTCTGTCTATTTTTCCCACTCTGTTTTTCATTTCTGACAGCTCTCCTATCCCAGTAGCTCCTCTAACCAATCATGGGCTTTTAGAGTAAAAGCTCTCCTCCAGTTAAAGGTCACTGGACTCTTAGTGCGCGTAGTGAAGCATAGCAATTCATCACACTCATGCTACTGCGCTTCCTAATGTGTTCTGAATGTCCTAATCTTCTGTGAAGTGTTAATATGGCAAAGGTGGGGATGGGTGATGTGTTTGGTTAGTTTTCAAAAGCCTCTTAGAAAAAAAAGCCCAAATGGATGACAAATTGAAATTTTGAGTGCATTGGAATGCTTCAAAGTAGACAGTGATTTAAAAAGTGTTATGTCTTTATAAAAATATGGAGGATCTGCCAGATCAAAGCACGATGTGCTTATGAAAACTTTACAGGGATAGTCGATGCTGTCACGATTTACTGACCCTCAGGTCAATGTAAACCTATACGTATTGTATTTTTTTCTCTTTGGACCCCATTGACCTTTATTGAAAAATCTAATTTTTCTAAATATGTTCTTTTATGTTCCACAGAATAAGCTCAGTCGTACAATTTAGGAACGGCAATTGTTAATTCTGAGAGTGAGTTACACTCTCAAAATTAAAGGTACAAAAGCTGTCATTGGAGTGGGTACATGTTTGTACCTAAAGGATTCGTTTTGGTTTCTTAAAGGTACATATTAGTACTTAGTGTGCATATTTGAACCTGTATGAAAAGTAGCTTTTGTACCTTTATTTCTGAGAGTGTAGTACAGGACAGTATTTGGATGAGATACAAGTATTTAAAAATCTGGAATATGGATCAAATCTAAATATTGATAAAAGCACCTGTAAATAAACACAGTTATTTCAAAATGAAGAACCCTTTGTCCAATGGAAAGGTTCCATGTGTTAAAAGGTCTTCACTGAACCATCAATGCCAATAAATAACCTTTTAAGAGTAGAATTCAAGTAATTTTTTTTGTCAGGAGTGTGTCTTGCGCTCTTTTGAAGTTTGGGTGCTGCAGAACCCAGCCTTGCGTTTGCCTAGTGTGTGTGTGAGAGAGAGAGATTGGTGAGTGTGCGAGGACAGCAGTGCTATTCTTGGCGGTTGGGGGAAGTCTTGGCTCCCCGGCGCATGGGAAAAGTGTTCTTGGCAGGAGTAGCAGTGGCATTCCATTGTGCCTGAGTCCCTCTCCCCCTCAGCACTTAAAACTGTGTCCTTTCACACCGTGATCTCAGCGGAGTGCTTTCTAGAAAGAGGGAGAATAAATAAGTTACTACCATAAACACGAAAGCACCTTGGAATCCATGCGTTCACATAGAGATGCAACCGTTCACACCTCTTCGCACACTTTTTTCCTTTTAATTTCTAACATTCACACACACACTCATGTCATACTTCCATTTTCCGTCTTCCTCTTTTGAACAGATTTGAATGGCAGCTTCACAATAACACCAACCACATTCACCGCTGTCATAAACATGTTACTCAGCACACTGGCCCTCATTCGCTGGAGCCGCTTGGAAGGCAAAGGTTCTGGAACATTGAAAGAAGGTCACAGCAATAAACCTTCAGCTCTCCGACGTGACGCAATGTTGCTCTCCCAGAAATTAATTTGAAAATGATTTGACCTTTGACCTAGGGGTGGGAAACAGCAGGGACAACTAATTGACATGATTATGGTGGTATGGCAGTTTTCTGAATGGCAGGCACTTGTTTTATACCATGAAATATTCTTAATAAGACCTGTTTTTGACTGTGGAGTTTGTTTTGTTGGTGTAGTGCATGTAGTCAAGGTCATATTTTGTACTTCAAACTGGTTTAGGGGATGTGTGTGTTTTGTGCGTGTTCATTTTTCTCAGCTGCCATGTGCATCAGGCATAAGCAGCATCTGCTGCATGTGTTTGTCAAGATCTGTGATATACTCTATCTTCCTACCTTCTTGTCCATATTTGCTTTCGTTGTTTGCAGAAACCATCTAAATCCATACAAATTCAAAGCCGCCGAACCATCCGGCCTAAAACATTTGAGCTTAAAGATGTTGTCGTATTTTATTTCTGGTTTTAAATTAGGGATACAAAATATACTATCAATTACCATTTCACTTATGAGATGTCAATTTTATTTATTTTTATTACACGGCTTCGTGGAATACTCTATTCTGATTGGTCAGTCGCCACATTCCATATTTTGTTACTCCCAGATAACAACCGGTAAAACTAATAACATATACCCTTTTGCAGAATTCAAATGAGCCATTTTAATCTACATTAATCTAGATTAAAAAAATGAATCTATGCCCACCCCTAATTAATACGCTCACATGCATGTACATATTGCGAAAACATGAACATACATATACATGATATTTAAATTTACATAATAAATATACATATTTAATAGGGGTGTAACGGTTCACAAAAATCACGGTTCGGTTTGATACGATACAGTAGTGTCACGGTTCGGTATGTTTTTCGATACGGCAAAAATACAATAAAAAAGAAAATGTTTTACTTTTTTTTCCACCAGTTTTATTTATTAAAACTAACTCATAATATGACTTTGTTTCCCCCCCTTTTCTTTTACTTTGAACAACAATGGAGCTATACTTCACATAACTCCTGGGGTTTCTTCTTAGCAGCAAATAAAGAAGTGTTTTGGAAAAGTCAGCCTTGGATGGTATTTATTGTAAGGTCCGCCGGCTGGATGCATGTCTCGCCTTCCAGCGCTTCTGGGAACTTCATTTCTTACATTTTGTGTTTTTCAGTTAAATAAAATACTATTTTCCCCTATATGTTTCATAATCAAGGATTTAAAATAAAAAAGTCTGAAAATCTCATCTCATTCTTGTGAACCCAGTCTCTTGTCAAGTGGGATGTATCTCATCACACCCCAATTACAACACATTACATTCATGCCCCTGCTTTTTCCCCTGGATGTGAACAAGGCTGACTACATCATATACTTTAAAAAGATGCGTAGTTTTAGTTTTTTTTCTTTTTCTTTTTATAAAACTAAAACTTAGTTTATATCTGGGGAAAAGCAGGGGCATGAATGTAATCTGCAGTTGTTTACACCTAGAGGAAACTTTAAACTAGTGGGTTGTCTTGATCTTTTACTATATAAGTGAGGACATTTGGTCCCTCACAGGTATAGTCAAACAAGGTACACGCCCACACACACATGTTGGGTTTACATGTTTTATGGGGACATTCCATAAGCGTAATGATGTTTATACTGTACAGACTGTATGTGGTATTGTCCTACACTGACCGTAAACCTAACTGTGTGCACTTTTAGATTTTCAAAAAACTTAACTCTGTGTGATTTATAAGCTTGTTTCCTGATGGAGACCTAAGAAATGTCCCCACAAGGTCAAAATCTACTGGTATTCCTATCTTTGTGTGGACAATTGTTCCCCATAGGGTGATAAATACCAGGTGCACATATACACACACACAAGCACACACACACACACACACACAGGTAGACAGCAGGTGAGTACCAACTTTCTTGCGCGCCTTCATCAGCAAACGCACAGAACGGCTTCTTGATGAGTATCAATGTAAACACGTATTGTTTCCAGTCCACACTTTAACCCAAACCAGCAGGTTCATGACTTCTTCAACCCATTACAATATTACTACTCGTTCTCATCACCGTTTCAGCTCAAATGCAGGCAGTAGCACTTATTATGGACTCGACAAAGGTCATATTTCTCGGTTTCAAAGCATTCAAAATGTAAAGAAATGCTTATTATTGTTATTATTATGGCTTTAATTCAGTGTTTGGGGGCCGCAGACAGTTTGTCAGTCAACCCCCAAACACTGAATTAAAGCCACAGTACACTCTGAAGACCGTGAAGCACGGTGGTGCAAGCATCATGATATGGGGCTGTTTCTCTTACTATGGTGTCAGGCCTATTTATCGCATACCAGGGATCATGGATCAATTTGCTTATAACAAAATACTTGAAGAGGTCATGCTGCCTTAT
>JAUCMU010000039.1:8016691-8034652 GCA_032275025.1 Enteromius treurensis
CCTTTAATTTAATAAAACTACTGGTGGATCTTTATCACTGTAGGGTGGTTGTGTACACACACTCCCAACACACATTTCAGTTCAAACAGCTTGAAAAAGTGCATGTACCACCGGATGACCCCTTTAACAACACTGTTTTCAACATTTTTAGTAAGAAATGTTTTCTGAGCACTAAATCAGCATATTATATTTAACATTTTCTTAATCATGTGACACTAAAAAAGACTTTGCACCATAGAAATAAATCACATTTGAGAATATTTTCAATTAGAAAACATCTATTTCGAGTTGTAATAATACTTCATAAAGTTATTTTATTTACTGTATTCACAATCAAACGAACGCAGCCAGAATCTGCTCATAATTCTTTCCATAATGGTACTTTTATAATAGTTCCTGTTTTTTGTGATGAATTAAGCAATAAAAAAACGATAAACTCTATACTACATAAAATCATATAATCTCTTCATCGCTCGCTGATTTAATCTCCATCGCTCTCTTTACGACCCTCCTCCCTCTCTCGATTTCCCTCTTACTCTCATCTCCCTCCTCCGTCCTTCTGTATATCCCTGCCTCTCTCTCGGATCTCCTCCCTCACTCTGTCTCTCTTTCATTCTTTCGCTCTCTCTCTTTCTTTAGCAGTGTAGTCTGGGCTCGCTGCCAGCTGGCTTGTGTCTTTTTTGAATGAATACCTGATGAAGTTGGTGGTGCGCAGTGAGGTGAGGTGTGGGAGGAGCTGAGCGAGTGAGCGAGCGAGCAAGGGAGGGAGAGGGAGGGGAGAGCTGGTGGCCCGGAGAGGCCTTGCATAACGCACGTTTGAGTGCTGCAGGCAGGGCTCAGAGCTCACACACTCGGGGCCCGGCGGGGCAGGGGGCAGTGCCAGACCACAGCCATGTCTTCAGCTGGAAGGGCCTCCGTAGACACCGACAACACCGCCGTACCTCCGTAAGGTGTCAGGGTGGTAGGAGAGCGAGAGGGGGCTCGCTTTATTTTTGTTTAACTCCTGTGGGAATAAGAGAAAAGACTCAGAGAGTGACTCAAATGGCCTCTCTGAACACTAAGGTAAGCTTTAAGACACTAACACTGTACACAATGTGTTTTACTCGAACGTGTGTGTTAGAGAGTGTGCATGTCTCTGTTATTATTTCCCAACAGCATTTAGCAGCTTTTAGGAGGTATTTGAATCAGTTTTTGCTTTGTTAAACTTGTGCCATCATATGAAAATAATCAGTAGTAGACACATAAGTAAATGTGCATATTGCTGGTCACCAAAACTGTAAAGTTTTAGTTGGTGTTAATAAAGTGGTACTTGATCGAACTGTGATGGTTTCTGAAGAAATGGCTGGAAAACACTATTTAGTTTCTCTCTTTCTCTGTCTTGTGGTTGTGATTCATGTTCTTCATGAATATCTCTGGACTTGAAAGTGCAAGTCATTCAGCTGCACTTCTTCGTGCAGCTACAAAGCTCTCTCTCTCTCTCCTGAGAGTGTTCTATTTCTTCTTTTCTTTCGTCGTTTCTGCTTTACAACCTGTCTCCGTTTTACTCTGTCTATCCATTTCTTTGCTGTTCATTGTAGAGATCAGGCACTGGGAGTGATTGTAAAGGCAGGCACAGTTGGTGAGTTATCTGCCCACCTTTTAAAGGGATAGTACCTCCGAAAAGTGTGGAAGGGGTTATAGTACACTAACATTGTGTCTTGTCAGCTGATTACCTAGACAGCATTTGGGTGCATATTAGATGCATTCTGAACTATTTGTACTATAAGTATATTCATTTGCACATTTATTTACATATGTTTGTATTGTCATAATTGTACATCCTTTATAATTAATGTGTATACATCTATTATAGAAGTATATAGATATATGTAGCTTAGTACCGTGTTAATATAAAGTATTTTCCACAATTTGAATTACTCATTATACTGTATTGTTTTAAGGTATATCAGTAACTTAACAGATAACGGAAGTAAAATTAAAGTTTTCCTGTGGATATTTTATATAGATTATATATTTAAATTTATTATTAAAGTCTAATTAATATTTCATGTAGTTTCTCAGTTAATTTGAGGTTCTAAAAACCATACTTATACAAAAACAATAAATGATTTATGTTTGATATATTCACTACTTTGACATAACATGACATCTACAGTATGACAATGAGTGTAATACATTAGATTATCTTTGACGGTTTAGTTTTTATCATGACAGCATTTAAAAAATCTAAAATATTATTGCATTTTAAATCTATGTGCATTACTGACAGAGTTTTATTCTCGTCAGTAATGCTGTGGTTATATTGACTTAAACCTTGACATCCTCACGGTCATCTCCCATTGACCCACTAATGCGGCCCACAGAGCGCTCTGGATGACATGTATTGTGGTGCGTTATTGCAGTGCGAGTGGGGTTTTATGGAGCAAAATGCGTTCGGAGAGCCCATGCTTTCCCTCTTCATGTCTTTGTTAGATTCACAGTGAATGTCTTTGATTAATGTCCTTGATTTGTCCCTGCTGTTCTCCGTGGCTCTGGGGCCCCGGGGACGTGATTCATACTGTTGCCAGGGCTGATGGAGGACAATAAGTTTAGGTTTCAGGTCATCTGATACTGTTCCTAGTGCGCTCAGCAAGATCCCGCTGACAAGGCTTTTCTACTGCCATCTCTCTCTCTCTCAACTCTCACTACACTCTTAGTTTACAGCGCTGAAGCAATGGAGGGGTGTGTGTCAATGAGTATTTGAATGAGCCTCTGTGCTGGTCTTCTGTTGCTATGTGCTTGCCGTTTTACAAGCGTGTGTGTGTAGGTGTAGCATAGTGTTCTCACTAATGTAGGTCAGTAGATTGCTCACTCCCTCCCTGCGCTCTGTGTGTGTGTGTTGGGTTTAATCCTGAGGGATAAGCAGGGAGGGCTGAGAGGACCCAACTGTGAAAGATTAGGACTTGGCTTTCCCCGGGATACCACAGCAACACACCGAGGCATGTTTGTGAGTAAGTGTGTGTGTGTATAAAATACCAGCCATTGGCATCAGTGTCATTAATCCTAACTGGCTCCCTGCAGTATCGACATTCATTAAAGAATGGTGTAAGCTGCAGTCAGATTTGTTGAGAAAATACTACAGCCTGTCTCTCTCTCTCTCTCTCTCTCATACTGTGGCTTTCTGTTTCTTCTACTCTGCTGCCCTTGAAATGTAGTGGCTGCGTGCCTTTGCCGTATGTACTAAATAGGCATGAGTCATTGAGGTTGCTATCAATAATCATTGTATGTCAATTTGATGGACTGAGTTGTAAACATACATTTTTATAAATCCCTTTGAAACATCATTCTGTAGTGTTGGTATTGGTACAATGTTAAATCAGAAAAAAAATCAGTGATTCATATTTATTTGAAATCATATTTAGTTTTATTGTTTTTTTTACTGTAAATTATTTTCAAATTTGTTTTTTTAGTTACATTTAAGGCATTTTTGCCTTTTTGGGTTGGGACGCTGGAGATTATAATACCATAAGTGATAATAGAGGCAAGAACGGTACCAGGAATAGACTTGACAAATAATTTATTTTTATTTTTTAAATTTTATTAATTTTAAATCCTATATGAATTTTTAAATTATAATTAAAAATACATTTTTTTTATGTAGATCTGTATTATATTATATTTTTTATTTAAAAAGAAGCTATCTAGAAATCTAGATTATTTATATAATTAAAATGTATCATGCATATTTGAATCTTTTTTCCCAGTTCACTTCAATAGTCTTGCAGTGACAAATAGAAAATGACAAATAATTATAAAATGATAAATTAAAAATAATATTCTAAAGAATTAGAAAAATTCTATGTATTTTCTTAATAAATATGTGATGAATGACAATAATTAATTATAATGATGATTGAAATATCTCTGATTTGTACACTATATTACATTACTATATATATTATAATTCAATTTTTTTTTTTTTTTTTTTTTTTTCCTGGTACTGTACTGTGGATTATTTTAAATAAAGAATTAATTCAAATTGAAAACTACTCAACCGTTGAAGATATGTGTTTGCCAAAAATGGTGCGCAGGTGTGTAATGTCAGTACATTCTTGGAAATACTGCATATGTCATGGTGGCATTGTCCTTTTACCTGTATGTTCTTTGACCTATGACGTAATAACAACAACCATAAACTGTACTGAGGTGTTTAAACGGGTAAATAAACAAACATGTAGAATATAACTACAGGGAATTTTCTTGATACCTGAAGCAGTTTAACAGGAAAAGAGCCGCCCAACTAAGTTTTCTCCATGTCTTCCCCACAAACCAGTTTTTATATCTTATTCAAACACATGTTGATGTTCTGAATTCTGCATACTGTATAGTTAAGAAGTACGCAAATTCAGATGCAGAGAGTGTCTCCGGGTGGGCTTTGATTCATGGGAAGCATATATCACATGCTCTTATGTGTAGAGATTAAATTGAGATGTAGGTCGTACATCAAACTGGGAACAATGAACCACTGATTACCATTTAAATCAGTTTTCAAATATAATCCCACCATAAAAGGTTTATTTCACTACGAGCATTCAAGAGAACCTGGAAGAGACCAGTTAAAACCTATAGAATTGCCTTTTGAGTAAGTTATAAAAACCATCTGGATAATATTGTCATCTAGCATGCATGATTACTTAAATCATTAATTAAAATGATTATGATAATTGGGTTATTAACATGCTTGATTGCCCTTGTCTGATGCAAATTATGGGGAAGGAAAAAAACTTAGAAGAGAGGTTGGGGGTGGTGCAGGGAGATGAAACAATATATGAGCCAAATGGAAGGAATGAACGAATAACGGATTGGGGGATGAAAAGGAATAAAAAGAAAAAAGAGACAGGAAACACTGATTGAGAGAGTGCTGAGAATAAACACCCTGCTCAATGTCGAAAGTTGTCAATCAATAGTGTTCAGTTGTTGTTTAACCTTTCTACACTTCTTTGACTTAAGAGCAGACAGATAGGACATGCTCCTGCTGTTTGTAATCAGCTGAGGGCTGTTGTGTCTGCTTTAAGTGATGACTTGACCATTGTGAACCTAAACATAAACGTTGAGCATTTAAAACAATCTGTATTGTATGGTCTCTTATCATGTTTAATTTTAAAACATTGTCTGAGGATGTGAAGCTTGACAGGACACACTATAGTGATATAGCAATAGTATCAGATGGGAATGTCATGGTACTTTGATATATATTTATATCATAATTCTGAATGATTACCAAATTCAAACAGGATATACTACGATAGTATGTGATAGTATCACATATTAATACCAAGGTACTTGCATATATTCAATGGTACATGAATTTTAGTCTTATTGTAGTATCATCTGAAACCTGGTACTCCAAGGTATGTCCAAAAGATGTGGTTGTATTATGGTACTTTCTATTATTTGTGTGTAGAATTATAATATGTCGTATTACTATGGTGCCATGTCAGTACAACTAGCATTAAACATAACATCATAGTGATACTACAGTATGGTACATTTGGTACCTTTGTGTAAGCGGTCCATACACACAAATATCAAGACGCTATACAGACCGCCTTAAAGGGTGGATTCCCCTTACAGCACAATCTGCCTGTTCTTTTATAGCACTGCGACACTTGTTAAATCATCAGGGCCTGTTTATCATGCAAAACCACCCTCCCACCAGTGCTGGACAACCGACGCAGCTGAATGGGTTCAATCAATAGAGCTCAGGGAGAAATGTCAAACAAGCCATAACACTGCACAACATCACTTTTTTTGTCACGTGTCTCCTCATACACTCTGGAGTAGATGGGAGAGGAAAATGAGACACTTGCTTCCTGCTTAAATGTATAGCTCTTAAAGTCAACATCACATCTAAATAGACAGTTTTACCTTAATAATACACCTGTGCACACTTTGTTAGTGGTTGTTATATTATACCAGAGAAGGAAACATTTGTATTTGTAATACAAATACATTTGCACTGCAGTTGTTCATTTCTTGCACTGCAGTTGTTAATTTCTTTTCATTTGGTGTCGCTTAAGCCTTGTGGGTACTTAAGTACTTTGTCTACTCAAGCCTAGCTTTATTATGCCATAGAAACCCTCACTTTTTTACAAAACAGTCAATTCTTGATGGATAGTTCTAGCTTTTCTCTTTGAACATGTTTCAACTTTAAGATGATTAATTATCAGTTTTCACACTGTAGTAGACGAGCCTCCAGTCTAATTTGTGTTTGTATGTTGCATGAGGGTAAATGTGTTACTGGCTTTAGAAAAGTCCTGAGAGCAGAGTGTTGGTTCATTATTAATGATGCGCACACTGTGTGTTCCATCTCGCCCTGCAGGGGGTCCACTTACATACTCCAAATACACACACACACGCACTATGAGTGCTATCCACAAGACACTGATACCCACTCACATGTACAGTGATAGTTTATAAAACTATTGAATGCATTGAACTCCTCTTTGACTTTTGAGCTGTATAGGACTTCCTTCCATAGAGCGGTTTTCAAAACAGAAATAACCTTAATGATGCTTGTGTTTATATTTCAGGTTCTTCTTGCAGTCCTGGAGAATCGCTCTCAGAGGGAAATGATTCCGCATGAATTGCACGGACTGCTCTCCCACACCAAGTGTGACTTCCGTTGCTTAAGACTGAAATCGGTGTCCATCCGACCATAGGCACAGGACACACACCCTCGCACCACCACTCTCCTTTCTACCCCATCCCCGTCCTCGCTCCGAGCCAGTCAGTGGGAGGGCACACTCTGTAAGCAAAACAAACAGAGACCAAGAGGGAAAGGAAAAAAGACTGGGGGAAGAAACATCCAGTACAAGATTTTCTTACGCCATGAAGTTAAACCAGGAGCGGAGCAATGAATGCCTGCCCCCAAAGAAGCGTGAAATCCCAGCAAGCACTCTGCCCTCAGAAGAGAGGCCCATGGTGATGGCGCCTGCCAATGAGAGCCAGCGTTCGGGAAACCTGGCCTGGCTTGCCAGTTTGGCAAGCGGACATGACAGAGGGCGGCAGTACACCAGCACCTCCTCAGAACCCGATGGGCCTCAATACAAACCATTGTCAACCACAGCTGAGAATACACCTCATTCGTCCACGCACTTAACCAGAGCTCCCACTGCAGTGACCACCATACCTGCATTGTACACATCACCCCTCTCTCATCCTGCTGGCCCTATCCAGTACACACCCCTGCATCCCAATCTTCACTTCATCAGCTCTCCATACTCTGCACCGTATGCTGGCTACATCTCACCTCTAGTTCACCCTTCGGTTGCCACCACTACCACACAACGTGAGATTTATGCCAGCACCACCAGTTCTCCAGCATCCAAAATTGACCAGCACCACCAATTTAGCCGTCCTCCAGGCATGGTCACAACTGACAACACCCCTTCGCCCCACTCCACCCAATACATCCAAATTGCTGGTTCTCCTCTAAGCGTATCTCCTCGGACTGTTCCGTCACCCCACGCTCATTTGCCTCCCCACTTACACCCTCACCACACGCTCCCCATCAGTGGCCCCTCACCAGTCTTACACATTACGCACACAGATGGACATTTACCCAAGAGGGAGGAGACAAGGCCCAGGGAGGCTCTGAACGGAGAGCTGGAGAAGGACAGACGCTTTGGACCATCTCCCGAATCTAGTGCAGGCAAGCAGGGCAGCACTGCCAAAGGGGGTTCCTCCACCCAACAGCACCAGATCCACCAGCAGCAGAGCCCACGTCACTATGAGGCTCGGCATGTGGTGCTACCTGCCGAATATGCGCAGGACAGTACAGCCATGCGGGCCTCGTTGGTGCTGGTACCCAACAGTCATAGCTCCAGTGGTGCTGATCGCGGAGGTACACCTGACAAGTTGCCTCCCCCAGCATCCCACAGCGAGAAAGGAGGGATTTGCGCTGGCAAACCTTTATCCCGCAGTTTCTCCTCCTCTGTCTCCCTTCCGTTTCCTCCCCCTCCACCTGTGGACAGTTTAAAGGGGGCAGTTACCACGCTGTCTCCTCACGCAGTCATTCAGACCACACATAACACCACAGAGTCACTCTCGCTGGGCCTCCCCTCCACCAATTTTTACTCTGCTCAGCAGCCCATCATCGGTTACATTGCCGGCACAGGGCACCAGCAGTCTCTCAGCTATCACACCAGCCTATCCCAGCACTTGGTCATCCCTGGAACTCAGCCGGTTATCATCCCAGTGAGTGGAACTGAAGCTACTGCTACATCGACCACACCGCCCTTGTCTGCGGCACTGCCCCATGCTTTCGTCACATCAATGGCCCCAAAAGTAGAGACTTTTGAGGCTCCAGCCTCCTACCCTCACCCTGCTGCAGCTGTGGTTCAAGCCCAGTTGCATCTGCCTGTGGTTCCAGCCCCTGCTGGCCTGCTGACGACTCCACCGCCACCCTCAGCTCCTTCACTGCCCCCTTACTTCACCAAGGGCTCCATCATCCAGTTGGCGGATGGGGAATTGAAGCGGGTGGAGGACCTGAAGACAGAGGATTTCATTCAAAGTGCTGAGATCAGCAATGAGCTGAAGATCGACTCCAGCACTGTAGAGCGCATCGACAGCAGTCATACACCTAACTTTGCCATCATACAGTTTGCTGTTGGAGAGCATCGCTCACAGGTGGGATAATATGTCTTTGCTTTACTTTTGAGATATTGTTTACAGTACTGGTTGTTTCATGCCTTTTGTAGTATGAGGGTGTCTAATTTTCTTAAGTGTGTGTACACTGCAGAATTCTATACCATTTATGGCTATTTACAATGCATATTTTAAGGTTACCATTTTCATTAGAATACCAGTTGCAGTCAATTAAATGCTGACATCTAAAGAGAATTACAGTGAGCATATCTTGGCATGTTTTGTTCCAAGGTAGTTTGATAATATGGCTAATAAGATGGCTAATAAAATTTCATTTTTAACAATTCTCACTGGCAAAACAAAAAAAATAAAAAATAAAACAGATGCCCAGGGATCTTCTTTACTCTGTTACAGCTTTCATGCGTTTTTATCATTGGTTTGAATAACCATATGGTAGTCATTATACATTTATAAGCTGCGAGGGTGTGAATGTCCTCCAATATGAACTCCACCTGCACTCAATCAATGTAACTAGATGTGGGGTAAATTGGCAGCTGAAATCATCTCCCTGTTCCATAATCCCTCCCCTGGCTGTCCCCATGGCATCTTTGTTTAGTTTGTGTGGGATTCACTGGCAGAATTGAGTCATTCCTTATTTCTGCTTCCTTCTGTTGTGCTGTGAGTGGGCTGTATGAAAAATCTGCTTCATTTGTCTGGGAGTTGAGATGGGGCCACCCACTCGAAAGCAGTTCTAAAGTCTGTCAGTTTGAGAGGCGCTGATTAACAGATGCTATTTAGCAAAGGCATTCATTCATATCATCAGGCATTTGTGCATGACTTCTGCTGTATGTATTTAATGTCCTCTCTTTTTGCCTTCCCTTTTCTCTTGCAGGTCAGCGTGGAGGTGCTGGTAGAGTATCCTTTTTTCGTGTTCGGCCAGGGCTGGTCATCATGTTGTCCAGAACGGACAACCCAGCTGCTCGAGTTGCCATGCACCAAGCTTTCAGTAGGTGACGTTTGCATCTCCCTCACCCTGAAGAACCTGAGGAATGGCTCCATCAAGAAAAGCCAGGGGCAAGTCTTAGAGGCGCCTTCCCTTGGTCCACCCCTTAAATCACCCAAAGCACTCTCAAGCGGTGTGCGAGGGGGTGTTCGGCACACAGAACAGGAAAATGGACTCGGGCAGTGTGGAGATCAGGGAGGTGGAGGTGGTCAAGGCAATAGAGAGAATGGAGAGCTGAGGTTTGGCGAAAGAGACATCTGCAAAGCACCACCGGTCACTGAATCAGAGTCCGGCAGCAAACCCACAGGCCGCAAAAGGAGGTGGTCGGCCCCTGAGGGCCGCAAAGTAGAAAATCCCGAAGGAGAGCCTCCTTTAACGTTCCCCAAACCTTCCTTCATCCCTCAGGAGGTTAAAATCAGTATCGAAGGCAGATCAAATATTGGAAAGTGAACGTGCATTGGACTGTCATATTTTTAAAGCAAAATTTGCCCTCGGAATGTTTTAGGTTCTTTATTTTATGTTCTGATTTAATTTTCTATCCAGATTACTTTATCTAAAGGCAAAATTTACTCAGTATGTACATTATCACTTCTAACTTTGTAATAGATGCATTATACAGGCAATTGGTGCGATTCATTTGATTGGTCAAATTTAGTGTAGTGCTAGGTGGGAAGGTCGTGAGATACCCGAGTACTGCATGATATCCCGAAGGCTTCAGTATACACAATCAGTCACAGCTAACAAGGCAAAGACGTCTCTCCAGTCTCTCACCTACAACATCCTCCACTCTTTTTTATTTTTTTTGGCTCAGACAAACCTGGTTTAACTACACCTAGTGGCAATTAAATCATTCGCCTGCTGAGTGAACCTGAAAATGTTAGTTAGGGAAAGATGAACAACTGGTGTGAATAACGTTGCTAATGGTGGCAGAACGGAAATTACTCCTCCACTGGTTGCAGGAGTTTACATGATGTCAGCCATCTTGTTTAACTGTGACTAAAAAAGACTATCCAAATCAATGCTAACAATGTATCGACAGCGCAGTTAGACTAGCATAGATTATATTAACATGTATTGAAATGCAAGATGAGGTTTCCAAATACTATGGTACAGGCCAAGAGAGATGATGTCATTGAGCAGTGCCAGTTGCTCCTCAGAAAGATGAAACTATCATTTAAAACAGGGAAGATGGATGAGTCTATTTTTATATATCCTACTGTCTAACCTTTTATTTGACTATTTTTGTAGTTTTGCATGTTTAAATTTTCCGTCTCACTTTTCAAATCCTCCTATCACACATGATGGGTAGTTTTTTTTTTGTGATGAATGTGTAAACCTTGCAATCAGGGGTAATTTTTTTTAAATTTTACATAGACACAGGATGGGTTCTTGTCTGTGTATATGTATATGCATGGATATATCTTGATGCATACAGACCTAATGAGTAAGAAGATCGACCAGTCCCTTATTTTTAGGTAAAGTCTGACCTGTTTTTGTTAAAACAAGAGAAAGTAGTTTTTTTCGAAAGAAAGAGAGCGAAAGTTGTCTGAGAAGGATGAGATGAGTGTTGTCTTGAAGCACTTACTTAACACACCTGTCATGCTCACTAGCTGATAGTTGTTTCAATCAAATAAGTCAAATTATTATATTATTATTGCTACTTCTATTTTCTGTTGTTCTTTTAACATGAACATAGTACTGTATGCTGTATCATGAATTGGATGTTGTGTGGCACTCTGTGGGATGGTGATGGCTCACAAGGGTCACTGTGAAGGGATGAATGTAACAGGTGATGAAAGAAAAAACAATGAGATTTTGTCCCCAAGAGGACTGCTTTCAAAAAAAAAAGCACTTTTTTCATTGTGTATGATTGGCTTGAGTAAAGACGGGCGCAAGAGGCAGAAGCCCGTGAAACAACTGCCATTTAAGTCATTTAAAGCAAAAAGAGTCGTATGAAAGTGTGAATGCAGGTGGAAATGAGTACAGAGACTGTTTATATATTTACAAGAGATATGAGAGACAAAGTGAAAGTGAGAAACTCTGGCTACAGGAATCTTTGGAGGATCGAAGGGTGTCATATACCTGTTTGTGAGCAATGTATGTGGTTGTGCACGCATGTGAGTCTGTGTGCGTTTGTGCACCGGGCTCAAACACACATAAACACATACACGGTTACGGTAATTTTCAATCATGTTGAAATATGTCATGTATTTTTTTGTACATTAACATGTATAGAACTGCATATGCTATATCTATCTTACTGTATGAGAGCGCAAGACTACATGAGCACGTTTTTAGTCCCGTCCCCCAAGACACTGACTCATCGAACGTATGTGAAAGCAGTCATGTAGTAATTTCAGTGATCTGTAGTATAGTTGTGCGTGAGTGTGTGTTTGTGTGCGTGCGTGCAAGTGTATGTGTGTGTGTGCGTACATACCACACATATTATAAATAGATATTTAAGTTCTACTTAAAAGAATATTGCAATTTGCACATCTGGAGTGATAGTAACATGATTAATTTCGTTTTCTGCCAGCACAGGACAGGGCTGAAAACCAGATTTTTACTGAAATGTAGCAGTTTCTTGTCAAGTTTGCTTGGTTCGCAGGTCTGTTGGGTTCATTTTCATTTGGAAAATCAGGAAGCCCTTTTTCAGGGGGGGGTTGAATCATAAACAAATGCATAAAAGTAGGATTGTGCCCGGTGCTGTCGAAGTGTTCGCTTCATAGGGATGGATGAAGTCATAGCCTGTAGCCTGCATACTTGTCAAGTCCTTTTGAGTGGACACACTCAAGTAATCTTGGGTAGGTGAAGATCTGGTAGTAAAGAATAAAAGATGCATGGACGGACAGATTAATTTAATGAGTGGTGAAGGGCGGGTGGGTTAGTGCACCCCATAAACAATTTAAAAATGCTTTATTTTTTTTATAATAAAACAGGGTTTCACAGATCAACACCACAACCGTGCATGTTTTTCTTTTTTCCATTTAACATGACGTCTCTGTCCCCTCAAAGTGTGCGTGTTTAAGTTTTTCGGATTGTGTGTGTGTGTGTGTGTGGATGTATCTGCTCTAACCAATCAAACTTGATATTTTCATTGTGTTTTATTTTGGGCCAAAAGGTAGAAATAAGATGTGAAATTGTTTGTCCATTGAAGCTCCCCAACAACTCGACTGTCAGTGGCGAATCAGTCTTGCGTTTGTTTTGTTTCTCTGATCTTTCGCTTTTGTCCGTCTCTTCATGTAACGATCAGTGTTTTCATTGTGGCTCATTGCTTCGATAATTTTACAGTCTGCCTCCTTCTGGTTGCACAGTGCGGTTCCACGTACACACGAGAAGCATTCCGAACAACGGCACGTAGCAATAACCCTTAGTCTCTAGTGCTGAACCAAAAAAAAACCCAAAACAAACAGAGAACCGGACATCAACGCCAGACCTTCTGTAAGACCTCAGCAAGCAGTTTTTTTTAAAATCCTCTTTAGGTTGATTTGCGGTTTGCACATCCAGCCCTCAGTAACTTCAGGGAGAAATGTTAATTAATATGCAGTGACAGAGTCTGTCCCCTCCTAGTCGTCTTAACCCGTAATCGATAGTGACCTCCAGATGATCTTCAGGTGCCCATACAGAACCAGTACACCTCTCTCAGAGTATGTTTACCCAACTGCAACCGTTAGCTACCTTCTGTTGCCTGGCATGTACGTGCGACCGCTTTCTCACCCGGCACACCCGCTATAGTTAAAGTACATTGTTTCCTTTTCTCTCTTTTAATCGGCTTCGCTCATTCATAGCCATAGAACCTCGACAGTATTTGTGATGGAGTTTCATATTGCCTGGCTTGTTGAAATTACAGTAGTTTTGAGGGTGTTTAATTGGAAAAGTCAATTATAACTATTCACCCGTGATATCTATTAGAGTCAATATGACATTTTAACCCATTTTACTTCCATAATGTGATATATTTCAGAGTTCAAAAGGATATTCAATTAAGAAAACTCGCTTTTCAAAGTAACTTTGGCCGACTTGAACATTTTTTAAATTGTTTGTGTATTTTGATGTCTTTCCATGCTTGAAAGAAAATGCAATAAATCGCTCACAATAAGACCTGAAATGGGCATTGAGGAAGTAAATAGGGCCCATTTTGATTCACTTGTTATGAACCAGGACACAAGCAATTGTAAATGTGTAGTTGTGTTTCAAACATTGTTGAATTAGTCCAACTGCGGATGAATTAAACATGCTTGACGTGCGATGACCTGAATGAATGAAACATCACAGATGTTCTGTGGCGTCACATTTGATGGTCATCACAAACAAAGAGAATAAAAGATGCACATCGTACAGCTGGCGGTTTATTGTGCCGATAATGATAGTCTCTCTATGCAGAGAGAGACAAATAAAATAAGAGAACATTACAAGTGGAGGACGCTGTTTTGACACTTAATTTTCAGCGTCAGTGTCATTTAAAAACCCAAACCCCACCGATGACGTTCTAAACTCCTCTTCTGTTTAAATTTGACATGTTACATCCGTAACAGTTCGTGCCATCTGTATGTAGCACTGTTTCTGTGGTTTCCACTCATATACCTTCTCCCTTAAATTGTATTGCTTGTTTAAAGCATCTGTAACCTGTGGGTTTTATCATTTTTTTATTTTGCTATTTGTAAAAAAAATATATATATGGCAAATATTGTGTTTTCATTTTATAGTGAGCCCCTGATCTATCATTTTTGCACTTTTTTTTTTCCTCGGCGTGTTTCATTCTCTTTGGCGGAGGGGTGAGTTTGCTGTCTCTGACGTTATGACAACATCATTTGTTTTTCTGTTAAAGGTCAAAATCTTTCCTTGGGCTTACTCAGGGATGAGAAATAGGTGTGAATGTGTGTGTGGAGGAGGTTGTGTGACTTTTGAAAGGTTTGTGTACATGTAAAGAGATAGATATATATAAATATATATAATCTTGTGTGTTAAACTGCTGTAACCAGAAGCAGTCATTTCATTGGCCCTGTGCTTTGGTTTCCCACAATGTCTCTACACCATACGAGGCCTTCCTAACACACTCTGTCAATCTCTGTGCATCCGTCTGTTTGTCCGCATTCACAAGCTGTCTGTCCGTCTGCCTGTTGTCCCTTCGACGTCACAAACCCGGATCCTCACACATGCAAGATACTGAAAAAAGACTGAGAAATGATTCACCGACCTCATCAAAGTGGGGACCACTTTTATAGAAACAAACAAAAACAAAATGCACATTTTTTTTGTCATTTATAGAATAGATAGACTTGATAATACTGTTTCAGCACTTTCTAATCCCGAGGAAGATAGGGTGAGAGGTTGGTGTCATCGCAGTTTCTCCCCTCCAATACGAATTCCCTCCGTCTCGGCCCGTTCCTGGGTCCAACGGGCTGAGACGACGAGGACAGAGAGTCGAAATAAAGTTGGAATGGTCCTCTATGAACCTGAGATGACTTTACTTTTTTGTTGTACTGATGTGTGCTCGAACACCGTCGTTTGTTTTATTTGTTTTATTTTCATGTTGGTTCTATATTTGACCTTGCTTCATGTACTTTGGACTTTGTACTTTTGCTTCGGTCTCCTCTGTAGCACTCTTTTATCATGGCAGGAGACGAGAGAAAGTGTTTTAATGAATGTTTTTAAGAGTTTTCGAACGGCTCTGTGACAGCTCGCTCTCTAAAGAGGAGCGCCGCTGACAATTTCCTTGTTTTTACTTTCATTTCTTTGGCACAAATGACAAAAAAGACGAATGTTGGATTGCGAGTTTCAGCAGTTTGAAAAATAAATCCTTTTTTCTTTTATTGTGGCTCTCATTGAAACGACGACAAAAGAAAAAAAAAAACTTTTATTTTGAGTTTGCTTTTCTTTGAAATCCCTTGTAAAATCAGTCAGGATTTCTCTGTTCAACTTGACTGTTGTTTGACATCTTGTCAATTGTCCAAACCGCTGGATTAATAACCTCAGGCTGAGAATCTTCTACAAGCCCACACTATGGTTATGTTTCACCCTAACTAACTGATGTATGGGCTGCTTGATATGGGTATTGTAACTAGTCTTATTGTTAATTCTATAATTAATATATGAGCATTCAGCTGTATCAGTGCTGGATAGTGAAAACAGTGCACACTCCTTAAAAGAAAAAAAAAAGAAAAAAAAAGAGGAGGTATGCCCGGTCCTCGCGTCTCTCCCGTCGTTTTGGTGGGCCGGTAAACTGACAAACACTTCCTCAGAGAGAGGTACGTCCTGGGTTCTGTCACCCTCATCTGGCCGGGCGCAGGAAAGAGACTCATGCAACCGTCCTCTGATGGACCCTGAGGAGTATTTGTCACTGTTGGGTCGAACTGGACACTCAACACTGGTCGACCACTGAGAACTAAACGCCAGGGACGTGTTGACCATCACAGGCCTGAACCGACTCGTGTACAGATGCTGTTTTCACATACCCGATGTCACCTTCATGCATAGCAATCGACAGCCTCGTAACGTGTGTATTTATCCTTCAGAATTTGGACAACTACACTCTCGAGATAACATATCTTCAAGAAAAAAAAAGGTCATTTTGTAATTCTGAATTTCTTTGCCAATGAATGCTTAATAAGATGTCTCTGTAAAATTGTACTCTGTAAAATCTTTTTAGGCCTAATTTTAACATGTCGGGTCATTTCCAAGTATGTCTTGTGTAAATTGGATTCTGAATGAACGGTGGAGGTAGTTTCACTTTGAATAATCGCCCCCGAGATTTTAAAGCTGAGGCCAGATACGCAAACTATTAGCCGGAGGTGAAATAACACTATGTACTCTTTGTCAGGTAAACGGCATTTGGTTGTCATTAAATGTGCACGCATGTCCAGCCAACTCTTTTTTTCCCTTTGAGATTCAAAAGTGTTTTGTGATGCATAGGAAGCCATTGGTCATTCCTCAGGAAGGAGTGGGTTGTGTTGTCATAAAGAGATTTGAAGTCTTCCATTGGAGGAAAAATGGAAGCTGTTTCTAGTTTCTTTTTTTCACTTGCCATTGGGCGGAAAGATCCAGGAGCATAAAACCTCCGGATTGGACCTTTACTTGCTTTTCCAAAACAATGATTGGGTGAAGGCATATTGTCAGTGTTGTTGTTTTCTCCATAGCTTCGTTGCTGTGGATTTACTGGACCTATAGTGTGTAAGACACCTCGCAGAAATGTTAAGTGAGACTGTTAAAGAAAAATTGAATGTCACATCCAATCCGGAGGTACTATTTTCCTGGAATTGTATCAGAGGAGCCTGGCCAGTAGAAAGAGATGGTCAATGGGAGCGGAAGTTGTGTTTTGCACCTTATTTAATAAAGGAAATTAGATATTAAAATATATATATATAAAGCCCTAGGTAGGAAATCATTGTGAAAGGCAGTTTTTTTTGTTGTTTTTTTTGGTTCATTTTATTTCCATATGCGTGCATACTCTGTAATTTGTGCAAAATATTGTACTTGCACTAGCTTTTTTTAAAAGAAAACTAATATAAAAAAAAAATTGAATTGAAATTCTATTTTCTAATTGTGGTGTGTCTATTTGTAGGATACACTCACGTTGTTTCTTGGATTTTTTGGTCCCTTTCTTTGATGGTGCTTGCCGGTTTTTCTAGTTAGAACTTATTTCATTATCCTGAACAACAAAAACAATATTTGATTCAGGTTGTGAACAAATTTGTTTAAAAAAGAAATTGTCTGTATACCAGTACAAGTTTATTGTTGCAGTATACACGTACTAATAAAAATTACAGTGCCAATTGCAAACTGCACCCTTTTTGGAGTTTGTGATTTGTGAGGATGGGATTTCAAAGACGGTGTGGGACACGAATATATACTTGCGAACAATCCCATGCAGAGGTATTCCTCAGGCTTCTTTGGCTCCACTGCACCTAGTCAATGGAGTGTGGGTGTTGGCGTAGGTGGAGGCCTTGTGTATTCGCTTGTGTTCCGGGGCTGGATCGTTCAATTGAAAAAGTGTTGATAAAAGACATTGAGATCTTGTCAGACACTGACAAACCCACACTTGACTGAGAAATAGTTACGAGTGATACAATAAATAAGCCAGACCGATTCAGATCTGTCTGCTTGTCTGTCCTTGTGTTAACCATTTAGTGTCAACCTTAATACGGTCTAAAAAAGAAGGTAAGTTGATTTAATAAAATTCAGAATTTGCACACTTGATTTCAAAATTCAATTCAATTCAATTAAAATTTATTTATATAGCGCTTTTCATGATACATATCATTGCAAAACAGCTTTACACCAAAGTAATGTTTTACAGTATATGTAGTAGTAGTTTGTACATGTACATATGG
>JAUCMU010000039.1:8034752-8046658 GCA_032275025.1 Enteromius treurensis
GTTTTTTGGTCCAATAAGTAATATCTCTGTCTTATCTGAGTTTAATAGCAGAAAGTTATTCGTCATCCAATCTTTTATATTTTTAACACACTCTGTTAACTTCGATAATTTAGACGTTTCATCTGGTCTTGTTGAGATATATAGTTGAGTATCATCAGCGTAACAATGAAAATTAATCTTATAAAAATAGCTTGGGTTCCTAACGGAGGGCCACAGTTGAGTTCCAGGAGAAAAAAATCAAAGACATAATTACTGTGAGCTATACGAGGTCATTCATTGAATCAATTTTTTTTAATAATTCCATGCAACAGTGGAACTACCCGTGATTCTCCAGAGAAGTCTCAACCAAGTCCCCACCCACTCCCAAGAAGCAATGCAAATCAGTCTAAAATGTGTAATTTCAAGTACATTTTATGCTATTTTGCTAAAGTTTGTAATCTTGTATTTGACCTCGTGTGTGTCTGCTTGGTTTTGGTTCATGTTTTATATCTCTTTAACAATGGCTTAGACATCCTTATGTGACAAATGAAACTTCACGAGGCCGTTCTTTCTCACTTCATACAAGCTCAGTAGGCCCCATCTTGCTTTTGAGTTATCAATTGTAGTAAAGATTAGCTTTGTTTTTTCTGTTACTGTAGTGTATAGGCTGGTACTTTTGTGTGTTAAAATGGACTCTTCTCTTCTTAGTATAATAATTGAATTACATAGAGTCAGTCATTATTTCAAAACAACATATTTGATCACACAGTTCACAAAAATAAAGCTTTGTAGGGCATAAAGCAACCACATTTTCAGTCAGGTGTTTATTCCTTGATATGTAATGTTTTACATTTAAATACATATTTTCTACCTTTCTATCGAAACTGCACAAGGCATGTTGAAGAAATGAGGTGAAGCCGTTTTCACATTCCTAGGGCCTGATATGACATCCCACCACACCCTCTGTACAATCACAAAGGAAGCAGGCCAGCAGAAATAGTTCACCACAGTACACAATGCACCACTCGCTGCTCAAATCAACTCACAGTTACGACACGCAGGGACTAGAGCTTAATGTGGCAGAGAATTTTCTCTGCTGGTGTTTCAATTCTCCACTAACATGCTTGTCTTTCTCTCAAACTCTGAAACTGTCGTGCTGATTGTTACACTCTAGGGAGAAAATGGGTTGCATAGTTACAAAGAATGACTAAATTTACTCCAGTATTTTCCAGTTTTGATATTCAACGTCTTGTCTCGTACAGATGCAGACACATTGCATACTTTAGAGAACTTGAGCAAAACTGAGCCATACTTCAATATAATTAGTTTTCCGAGGAAATTCACTGTTGTACAGCAAGGTTCCTGAGCGAAACAGTATCCATGGGTCTGTCTGTATGAGTGTGACAGCGTTTTGCGTGAGTTACATATTTTATGAACCTAAAAGTAACACAAAACTGGAAGACAGAGGTAAATACGTTTATGAACATGTCTTTCTTTTCACATTTTTATCTGGACTGCCATTTGAAGGGACAGTGCATCCTTTATTTTCTATACTATGGTTAAACTGGTGAATCTGTATTTGTGAGTGTACATGTTTTTAGCGTGCATGACTAGGAGAACATTTGGCTAGACTGCTGTGTGACTCTGATGAAGGTCGTCCTGCGGCTCAGTTCTTTGAGTTTGGCAGCTCCTACATATGTGCAGGTGGACCGCAGGCCGCCCAAGATGTCCCTGATGGTGTTTTCCACATCACCTTTATAGGGCACCTGAACCGTCCTGCCCTCTGAAGCCCTGAAATCGCATGAACCGATGTACTTTACATAAAAGATGCTCTAGAATATGTTAGTTTTCAAAAATAGGGTGTATGAAAACATCCTCACCTGTACTCTGCTACCCCTCCGACATACTTTTTCATGGCGGTGTCTGAACTCATTCCATAAAACAGCTTAAACTTCTTGCCGTCTTTTTCAATGACTTCACCGGCACACTGATCGTGGCCCGCTAACATTCCTCCCAGCATGACAAAATCTGCCCCAGCGCCTAATGAAACATTTATTATTAGATACAAATGCTTTATACCTAGTTGGACTACGATATTATCTGAATTTATAATATCTATATTATTAATACATGAATTCACCAAAAGCTTTTGCAACATCCCCAGGGCAACTGCAGCCTCCGTCCTAGAAGGGAAAAAAAAGCTTTACAACAAACGAATAGCTACATAAAGTCATATAAAATGCAGCACAGTTGCAGAGCACTCCTATAGCTCGGTTGGTAAAGTATGAATGTAAGGTAAGTTGCTTTTGGGTTTAAAAAAATATATAGTATTTTACAGTATGTGTACTTACCTAAGAAAGTACCGTAATATAAGGTAACTACAAAGGGTAGGGTTAGGTTTAGGGGTAGTGCCTATTATTACCTAGTAATTGTAATAGCAATAACAAGGAACAGTACTGTATTGCTACCAAAAAAGAACTGGTTTTGTTTCTTCAAGATTGCCAGAACTGAAAAACATTAAAGAAACTACACTACAATAAAGAATGACATTTTTGTAGGGCAAAACCCAGAAACAAGTTAGCATTTTGGGTAACATTTTTCAAAAAATTAAGGTTTTTGTGTGTGTGTGTGTGTGTGTGTGTGTGTGTGTGTGTGTGTGTGTGTGTTAAATATGTTTTTGGTTAAATTGCTGAAACCAAGGTACATCAGCAACATCTTTTGATTTAAAAAAAAGAAAAGCATTTCTCTTGAAAGTGGCTGTTGCTAACAAGTAGCTAAATGGGGCTACAAAGGTTGTCTGGAACATTAAGAGCTTGTTTTCCACAAAAAATTCAAATTGAATGGAAAAATCCTACTGGTTTTATATGACTGGCAAACAAAAAAATACATAATCACTGCAACTCAATATTGTGAACATACCCACTGGTTTGGTGTTAATGAAGCCTTTTAGTCTTTCTGAAGGGGTACATAAAACTGAAAAGGAAGGGAATCACTGGAGTTGAGGATGATGCCCTCTTGTGGTAATGTGATGCCATTGGTTTGTGGGTTTCCTGTCAGTCTAAGCTTTGTTTTCCAGCATGCTAACAATGATACTTACAGAGATGATGTGTCCTTTGAGTCCGTGGGCCGAGTCGGCACACTCAATAACAGCGCTCAGCTGAGGATAACCCACACCGGTCTTAATGCGTGTGGTGCACACAGAACCTAAAGATCACAGTGTTTTCAAACATCATAAACAAGCTCCAGATTTAGTTATATGTAACCTCATTTAGAAGACAGTTGTATTCAATGCATATATGTGAAAGTGTAGTAGGCAAATCTAATCTGATACCTGGCCCAATGCCCACTTTAATGATATCAGCTCCAGACAGAATGAGTTCCTCCACCATCTCCCCTGTCACCACATTCCCTGCCTAAATGACCAAGATTGAGTTAAATGACATTTGTAGATCACACTAAATAAATTAATTATTGTCTCAATTCATTGACAGGGCAATTGTTACATAATATTTGAGCAAAAATCTCACCATGATTGTGTGCTTTGGAAACCTTTCCCGAACTCTTTTTACAAACTCCACAAAGTGTTCAGAGTAGCCATTGGCCACGTCCAGGCAGATGTACTGGATGAGAGGAATGGCGTCCAGGATGCTGCACAGTTTCTCCAGATCCGCCACTCCACTGCCCGAGCTGGCCGCCACATGCTGAGGATAAGGGGAAAGATGCGTTAGGCTTCAGTGAATAAATGAGCTGTCCATAAAGCTTTTGTATGATTGATATTACTCCGGTTGTACTGCGTAGTTTGCTGTTGTTCTATTATGATAAAGGCATTTCAAATGGGAAAGTCAAGAGGTGTGTGTTTGTATTAAATGTGTGTTAATCATGGTAGTTTTGATAATGGCGGCAGACCTAAAAGAGAACGTCACATGGACTATTTTAACAATGTTTTTACTACCTTTCTAGGACTTGAACTTGTAAGTTGTGTTACTGTCTATGGAGGCTCAGAAAGCACTCAGATTTAATAAAAATAAAAAAAATCTTAATAATAATTAATCACAGAATTGTCATTTTTCAACTAGATGAGCGTGTACCAAGTACAAGATGCTTGAACAACATTCCAGTCAACCATTTGTATTTGGTGGATCATTTTTTAGGAACTATCTGCTTATGATCAGGGTTAGGTGTTCATTAGGTGTTTCATTTCATTGCATGAACGGTGTTCCAATCGACATGGTCCCTAGACAGTGTTTATTCTCCCTGAGCAAGTCAAATCCTGTTTATTTCACTTTGGAGCATTCATTCACGGATTTGGGCTGTAAATAAATGAATACTATTGATATTACGTCTCGCACTCTTAAATGCACTTTGAATCGAATGCATAAATTCGCTTCGAATTGGAATCATGGCGAAACATCCGGTGATGTCCACTTTGCAGGGCACATACGTACGAAAAGGACAAACTTCTTACATAAGAAATGAGCGTTTAGGCGTGAGGACCAGGATTGAGAATCGTTGGTTTAGGGGTAGGGATCTATATTTTTGGACAGTCATTTTAATCCATGATCAACAAAAAATGTTGATCCAGCATCATGTCTTACTTGGCAAAATCACTGCAACCCTGTTGCTATGTAGTTTTGTTGATGGACTGCACCCCTTAATTAAACACCATTTGATTAAAAAAAAGGCATGAAAGCCAATTCCGCCCATTCACCTCAAGGCACTCTGGATGGTTGGCTGCAAAAGTCTTCCACTCCTCCAGGGAGTAGTGCTTCTGGATGGCTATGAAGAGAGTGTGCTGAAAGGCAGAGCAGAGAGACATCTGAGAGGTCAGCGCGTGTCTGGCACTGAGACGGACAGAAATATAAGAGCCTCTTAAACCCAGTGCATGGAAACAGGACACAGCTAATTATGTTTCAGTGAGATAATCACAAAGATAAAACATATTACAACAAAACTTTCCCTGGGTTATATTGCAAAGAGACAGGTGCTGTGTTTAAAGAAGCACTCACCTTGCTGAGCACCTGTGCCATCTCAAAAGTGCCGGTGGTGTCCATGTTAGCAGCGATGATCGGGATGCCATTGTATGTCTGCTTTGAGTTCCGGAATGTGAAGGTCCTCTGCAGGTCAACCTTCAAGAATAAAACAAGTGAAGGAAATTACTTTACAAACATACAGCACAGTACACGTGACGGTCTGAAAAGCCTCATTTTAATAGATAGGCTCATAATCAAGCCAAGTTCCTTTCCTATTGTCCTGTCCCTGCGACATATCCAAACTGCACTCAAATATAAAATTTAAATATGTTAAGACCCATCTAGCTGACAATATCCTGTAACAACCGAGCAGTAGTCATTATTCATGTCTAGCAAGTGTTTAATTCAATTTTTGTGGGAGCATCTGATAAAACGATATTAGAACCAATATGAAGAAGATTGTTATGACAAAAAACTATTATAATATGCTATTATATAGTTTGGTTTTTTTGTTTGTTTGTTGAGTCGTAAAATCATCCAAATGCTTAACTACAAGATATAAGTTTTGGGTGTCCTCAGAATGTGTCTGTGAAGTTTCAGCTTACATCGAATCCAATCGAATTGCAAGTTTGTCAATCAGAGTCAAGCTAAATTATGAAATTTGTGCCAAATCTCAGCTCTTACATTTAGATTGCTCCAGACATGTCAATGCATCTTGGAGTGTTGCCGTTTACAATAAAAATCTATTTAGTTTCTACAGCATCTGGTTCTAGAATCTGTTGAAATGTACATTTTAGAACACGTTCATATGTATTAACTCAATATTTCAGGTTTTTTAAAAAGTCTCTGTCTTGTTATATCATGTTAGTTTAGGAAAATCCTCTGCTGAAGTTTTGCAAATGTGGATATTCATACATGCGTATAACTAGCTGCAATGCAGATGAACAATTCTACTTAGTGTTGTTCACAGATTGGCTTTGACCATTCCAATATGGCGGAACAGTCGCTAACAAGGCAACAAAGACATCTGTTTGTTTTTGATTATCGTCTCTGTTGAGCTTTTGTGAAAATTCTTTTTATGTGTTTAAAAAAACGCATGTGTAGAAAGATGGCTTTTTTACATCAGCTGTCTAATACACACAAAGTTCATGAAAACAATAGGTTGGGTCTGTAAACATAAACAGCTGCATATTTTATCAGTATAGTAGCTAATAGCTGCTCTAAATTCAGCTTTGCCATCACAAGAATACAGTATTAGTGTTTTTACTGTATTTTACAGCCTGTCTGTGCATTATATACTGTTTTCAAAAACATGCTATAACGTACATGTAATCAGAATATGGCTAAATTCTGATAAATATCATCATCCACAGCTGAGACATTGCAATGGGGGCAGTGAACTTGTGCTGAATAATTTATAGCTATGTCTAAGAAACAAAACAGTTGCAACCTGATATGCACAGACGCTCTCAGGTTCTCCGAATCAGTTCTCAGTCATTTCCAGTTCCAGTAACTGCAGCAGTCACATCAGTCACACTACACTGCTCTATGAATAGCCATGATAATACTACTGTTGTTGCTGCCGCGGGGGAACAAATGCACTTTTTTCCTATTTGAAGAAACATATTGCAGATATTGCAGTCATAAAATTTGAATCCTCTTGCATTTGACACTATACATGATTGATTACTGCAGGTTATACAGTAAAGAGGCCCTCAGCTGCTGTTCTGTTTCAATAAGCCTGTGTATATCACCCCAGCCATCCACCGTTACGACCTTTATAGTGACAGTCATCAGATTAGCCAGCCACAGCAAGATCTGACCAGCACTTTACATCATCCTGCAGTGAAAATGCAGTGGAAACCTCTTCTGAATTCATCAGTAGAAATCAATAGGCAAAAATGAATATAATATAGATGGATTTTGGAACTAGCTGTTGGGCTGTAAGACTGGAAACCTAACCATAAAATGTATCTAAGTGAATAATACAATAACGACACGCATTATACAAGTGCAGTAAAGGTGTTTATCAGGGGGCATTCCTTATATACAGATGATCATGTAATGCATTGTGAGTGGGCCACCAAGAGCAACACCACACTGGAATCTGCTTCTAGTGACATGTAGGCATGCCTCAGGCCTATTTTTAAACTTGTTTTCAAAGTACAAGCTCTCAGGTTGCTTTTCCTCAGCCTTGTAAGTCGACCCTGAAAACCGCTGGGCTTGTTACAAAACACATCAACACCAGAAAATAAAGAGAATATTGGCATCATATTGGCATCTGTTGATCAAGCTTGGTAAACGGTCACTGTTGGAAGCTTACACATTGGCCCCATAAACCCAGCTCTGTCAGACGGACCACATCAAGGTCACCCTGATTTTCTCTGTAATTGTTTGCCTCAGACAGACAGGGCTCCCTCGGCACTCATTTTAAGTGAATTATTAAAGTATAACAAGACAAGGGCAATGACACAGATTTATTTTAACACAGACAGCAAGCAAGATGTTCTTACCTCAGACCTGCTTTTCAGACTGCTCCTCTTTGGTCTGAAAAGGACATCTTTGAAGTCCAGTTTGAGGTCAGCATCCACCCGGGGCATAGTGACAGGCCTGAGAGCGGATGAGAATCTCCTGAGCCGGGCTGGTGCAGTCGCTGGTCCGGAGCTCCAGGCACCAAACCCGAACCGGCAGAAGAACAGCGTATTTATAGTGTGGAAAGAGCCGTCACTGCTAAGGCCCCCATGGCTTTATTTGGCAAAGCCTGTACACTCTCTCCTTCCCTCTCTCTCTCTCTCTTCTCTCTAAACCCCCCTCCGCTTGCATTCAGTCTGGAGTGGCAGCAGCAGCAGTAGCAGTGATAAAAGTGTTTCCTGTGTGGCTGTCTGACACATATAAACACACACACACAAGCGCAGCGACTGCAGCTCAGGCCAGCACTGCAGTATGTGCTCAGAGCTCCTGCTGTCCATCTGGGGTACTGCTCCTCTGAATCAATAAATGATCTCATGGGGAAATGAGAGGGAGGGACATGAAGATACAGTGTCTTATTTACCCTTCCCTTTTCAATGTTGTCTAATACAGAAATCATGGATTTGAAAAAACTATAATGATTGCTCCTATAATCCACAGCGGACTCCTGCAAAGCAATATGACCTTTGTTTATGTCTCTGTGTTGCTCGGCAACCACTGTGTTACAACCAACCTGAGAGACTACATTGTTTGGCGAAAGAATGTTTTTATTAATATCATTACACTTTATTTGCTCCGTTTTATTTTGTCAAACCTTACTACATACATGGAATAACCATTTTATACAAACGTGACGCTGTGGTTTGCAGTTTAAGGGGGTTTTGGGCACTCCACTTCACGTCCTGCGGCCTAACGCCCTTTAACTGTTACAAATTCCCTTTAAACCACGGCTTCCTTATAAATTTAATATAATATGAATTTGCTTTAGACAAACTTCACATTGAAATTACACTTCAAATTAAACCAGGGTATCCAAAATGGAATACTTGATATGAAGTAACGAAAAAGCCCCAAATGAACAATCTGAAACTGATATTTGTTTCAGATGTGCTGTTTAGTTGGTCATATTTATTGAGCAATTAAATTCTATACAACTCAAAACTATTTTTAAACAAGTGCATAACACAATTTAGTGATCAGTAAAGGACAAAAGAAAAATCTAAAGTAAACATAAATGTATAAATATACTACGATTGCAAAAAAAAAAAACATTGAACTGCAAAATTTGTATTTCATGATAACAAAAACAGTTTTACAGAACAACTTTAAAATTACAATGATTTTAGCTGCTTTTGATTTCAGTTCTCGTTCAAAATTGGGGAAGATGGTAGCGTGAACAAATTTAGAAAGGCTCGAGCTCTGAGTAAGAACCTCACTCAAAGATTAGGCTCTTCCTGAACCTTCATTTGGAACTTTAAGGCACTTCAAATTTGTCATAATTTTCAAGTAGGCAAATATGGAGGGGGGTTAGGGTTAGGTTAGGGTTATCACATCCCTGAGAATCTCATTAAAATCTAAAAAACAGTGTTAAATCAGGCCACCTCATCCAGCTTGAGGGTCCAGGCATCAGCGGGTGTGAGAGGCAGATCAGGCAGCAGAACAATCAGTCCTGTTGAATGCAGAGGAGCCCATTTCAGAGGCTCAGGGCTCCCCAACAAAGTCACCTGAACAGAGATGCAACAGACACTTCATTGAGATTGTACCAAATAATACCATTTTATTTCTAAATAATTATAAATTGATATATTTACCACTGTGTTGTTGGAGGTTTTAGGAGCTACAAGCTTAAAGGAGTTCTGCATGGGATTGGAGGTGAAGATCGCATACACAGTGCTGCTTCGTGACGTATACCTGGAATCGAAAAAACACTAAACACTACATTTAACACTAAAATAAATGAGGCGTTCATAGCTTTACTATATCTATATAGATAGAGATATATTCAAGTGAATAATGACTTGAATATGATCACAATTTCTAAAACTGAGTATTCACTCTAAATTAAGTGAGAATTAGTACCCAGAAGTCTTAGCAAAGTTTCTGAAAGTCAATTACAGTGAATGGGCCCTTACAATTTGCCCCATTTTAAGCAGAGATTCACAAATCCTCAACAATAATTATCTCACATGGCTTATGTTATGCACATCATAGTCTCTGGGTGACACGTTTTCACTTCAACCAGAGCTAAATTTTCTGAAAGTAAGGCACACAGACAGAAAGAGGGAATTAAAAAACATCAACACACCAGACGGGAACTGTAGCATTCTCGGCCTGAACTCTCCAGGGCTTAGTTGCATAGATAGCTTCACCATTGACCTTCAGCCAGGCTCCGATGCTTCTGAGACGTTCCTCAAAGACAGGTGCAATCGTGCCACCAGATGTCGGCCCCACATTCAACAGGTAATTCCCTCCTAATGCCACAACATAGACCATGTCCTGTGATCACAATATATTAGAGTAGTAAGGCACCATTTCAACTTTATTATGCTTTTGTTTCCATGCGTTTCATTCATACATAATATGCATTATTTAAAACACAAGAACTTTAAACAATATATTGATTCTGAATCCATTCTGAGATTTTCAGAATGCTCCTCAAATACACCGCGATTCCTTTGGAATCGATTCGGAGCCTAGATTTCTAACAGTAGATGGAGCTCTAACCTAGTGTTATCCGCACACTCGTTCGGTTGAGTCATGTAAATTCTCAGCTCAGAATGTTTTTATGATGCAAGATTAATGTAAACAGAGCCCCACGCCAACATCCTTATAATTTTCTTAATTATTATTTTAGGTTCAAGTGTGTAAGCATTTGGAAACAAACAGGGTATGGCCGTTTCTAAAACATTCAGAGCCATTTGATTCAAAACTACGATCAGAATCGATTCCAGGGGAATCGCAAAGCATTCAGAAAAATCACAGAATCGATGCTGAATCATTTCTCGATTTGCAATGCATCAATGTATTGTCCCAGCCCTATCTATTAACATCACATCTCACCTTTATAATGGACGGTAGATCCATCAGTTCACTTAACTTCATATTTTGGCGATAACCCCATGATATTGTGTCCACTGACTGACATTTCTCCCACTTGTGATTGGGCAGTTCTCCAGGAGTGAACTTGTCAGCACAATTAAAATAACCTCCATGTTTACAGTAACAGCCCGCCCCCCACCTGTCATTGGTCACCACTACATCCTGTAAAGAGTTAAATTATGCAGGCATTATGATCTGAATTACAATCTGGGACACAGTTTTAAAATATGAACAACATGATCTCACTTTGACCGGACTGTCGTTGTAGAGCCAGGCTAGAAATCCTGTAGAGTTCCAATAAGTGTCAGGTGCTTCCCAGTCCCCATCTGACCAAATCAAGTCCGGTTTGTACCTGAATCATCAAAAACATCACCAGTTAATGTCACATCATAAACGTAGACTGTAAAAGTTGATCTCCGCACAGACAAACGAGAAACATCCTGTATCATCACATGACTGACGCAGTTTTACCTGTTGACCAGTTCGTGGAGCTCTGGCATGGCCTTTTTTTCAACAAAGTCCTGGGTCTTAAATCCGGACTTCTTGTCACTCAGGTAGATGGGATTAAACCATTCATACAGCGAGTGGTAGAGTCCATAATGCAGAGACCTAATTTGAGAAATTTAACATTTCTGTATAAAAAACAATGGGAAAAACCCCACATAACTGTATTTTTCAAATAATAAATGTTGAACAGTGGAATTATATGTACATATATTACACTAGATTAAATACATTACCCACGAGTATATGTGTGTGCATATACATACAGTAAATATGTGCGATAACAGTATTAATAAGCCTGCAATAATTTTATTAGTAAGTTCAAGGAAGGGTTTTCTGTTATTTGGTTTCTGTAAAAAGAAAAATATACATAAAAAAGTATATATATATATGCACATGCATATCTATGCTATTCTTATTTTCCAGGTATTCAAAGTTCAACTGTAAAGTTAAGAAATATATGTAATTGATAAACTAGCTGATATAATTGTTATACAGTGGGTACGGAAAGTATTCAGACCCCCTGAAATGTTTCACTCTTTGTTATATTGCAGCCATTTGCTAAAATCATTTAAGTTCATTTATTTCCCTCATTAAATGTACACACAGCATTGAAAAAACATGATAAAACACAGAATTGTTGACAAGGAACGAAAAAAGGAACTGCCTGAAGAGCTCAGAGACAGAATTGAGGCAAGGCACAGATGTGGCCAAGGTTACAAAACATTTCTGCTGCGCTTAAGGTTCCTAAGAGCACAGTGACCGCCATAATCCTTAAATGGAAGACGCTTGGGCCAGCTATCGGGAGAGAAGAGTCTTGGTGAGAGAGGTAAAGAAGAACCCAAAGATCACTGTGGCTGAGCTCCAGAGATGCAGTCGGGAGAT
>JAUCMU010000039.1:8059014-8070424 GCA_032275025.1 Enteromius treurensis
ACCCCACCAGCAACATGTGAGGAGACATCTATGGAAATCTCCACCAAAGAAGAACTGCCTGGACCATCTCATGTGGTAAACAACAGCACAGTCACTCCTGGAGAGTACAGAAATGCTCCTGACCGAAGATTGAGAAGAGACGATCTGTTAAAAGAAAATGGGGAAAATGTTGCAGTTCAGAGATTGTGGACCAGAAAAGACTCAAATTAGACCTCTGCTCGGATTATGATCATTCCATGGGTTCCCTAAGCTCATGCAGTTCCAGTTTTACCCCAAGCGCAGGTCGTCATATTGCGATATGACGATCTGTTAAAAGACAGAGGGGTAAATCAGGACAAACTGTTAAAAGGAAGAGGGAGAAATCAAGAGGAGCTTTTAGAGGAGCTTCTCTCTGCTTTGCTTTTTCTCGCATGTATATTAGTACCCCACCAGCAACATGTGAGGAGACATCTATGGAAATCTCCACCAAAGAAGAACTGCCTGGACCATCTCATGTGGTCAACAATAGCACAGTCACTCCTGGAGAGTACAGAACTGCTCCTGACCAAAGCTCAAATTGTGCTTCTTCAATGGGTTCCCCCAGCTCATGCAGTTCCAGTTTTCCCCCAAGCGCAGGTCGTCAGATTGAGATGAGATGATCTGTTAAAAGACAGAGGGGTAAATCAGGACAAACTGTTAAAAGGAAGAGTAAGAAATCAAGACGAGCTGTTAAAAGGAAGGGGGAGAAATCAGGTAAATTTGGAATCGAGAGAAATGATAAGATAAGACCACCGCTCTGATTCTTTGATTGATACTCACTGCTTTTTCCACCAGCAGCATGTGAGGAGACAATGATGAAAATCTCCACCAAAGAACTGCCTGGACCATCTCATATGTTCAACAACAGCACAGTCACTCCTGGAGAGTCCAAACCTTTTATCCAAACCCTGAAATGAAAAAAATAAATAAAAATAAAATAAATAAAAATATATATTAAGCTATATGTATAAAATAATTAAAGATTAAAAAATATGTATTAATGTATTAAACGTATTAAAAAGATTTTGTTTGTTAAAATAATTGTTAATAAAGAGATTGTAAAAATCAAAAATCTCTCTCTCTCTTTCTCTCTCACAAACACACACACTACTAACAATTGCTTGCTTGTTTTAATCAACAGACAATTGCACATTTTATATGTTGCCATCACAGAAAACTTTACACATTACAGAATAAATAATTTATGTCGTTTATGAGTAATCTACTCAACGTTTTTAATAAAATGCCCCATGCAAAAATGTTCATGCTCCTCTCTGAGAGGACACCAAATAAATATCAGTTTGAAATATCTGCTTATGATGAGGGTTAGGTGCTTCTGCACAATTTTTATTCAACATATTTCCCACTGATTTTAGGATTACATTTTGGGTAGGGATTGGGATAAGTTTACATTTTGAACAGTAATCTGTTGCAAAATGATGGCGACCATAGATATATAGATATAGATATATGGTAAGTGGGTCACAGCTTGATGACCATAGGAAAGCGTGTGTCCCAGGGCCAAACAAGTTAAGAAACACTGCTTTTTTAGGTAATTCTGCACTTTTTTTTACATTTTACATTAGTATCGAATCGGTACTCGGTACATTGGACCTTTTTTCTTACATGATTATAGAGAAAGAGCGGGCAAAAATGCAAGCGATCCTCAGAGCACAGCCTGGACAAGGGAAAATTACGGAGCAGACCGAAAAGTCGTCAAAAAACGATTTCTTGTTCTTTCATCTCCTGTGTTCGGATGGTCATGTATAAACATCATATTTCTCTACACTGTCTTTGGACAGTCATGCAAACATGACAACTGCTAAATCCATCAACCGGATGTCATTAGAGGGTCAAAGGGTTAACAAATGAGAATCATGAGGTCAAATAAAAGATACTTGAGATATGAGATATAGAAATAAGATTCTCCTTAATTCTAAGCGATATGTGTGGTGAAAACCGGGCGCTGCTCATTACCTGTCCAATACAGTCTCAACAGTAAAGCATGGTAGTAATAATAATAATGCATTTTATTTGTAACACACTTTTCATTAGCAAAATCTCAAAGTGCAAAATGAAGTGATTTGAGGATGGGAGTGATTTTGTTAAATTTCCTTACTCTCAGTAGGATTCTTGCAGCGCTGTTTTGGATGTATTGTAATTTTTGTATGTCCTTAGCAGGAGTCCCAGCTAAAAGTTAGAGTACAGTAGTTCAGCCTTGAGGAGATAAAGGCATGGACAGGTTTCTCTGCATCTGGGAGGGTTAGAAGGGGGCAAAGTTTGGAAATTGTTAGTAGATGGTAAAACAATGTCTTACACAGATGTTTTATGTGTTGGCTGAGGGTCAACTGTGAATCAAATCGAACCCCCAGATTAGTGACTGAGAAAGAGAGAGTAATGGCCTGGCCATCAAACGTGAACTCGAGTATAGGAACAGAATGGATCTGGCGGGGGGTGCCAAAAAGGAGACCATCCTTTTTACTGCTATTCAGCTGTACAAAATAGCTGTTCATCCAAGCCTTTATCTCCTCCAGGCATGCAGTGAGGTGCAAGACGGTTTCTGAAGGGTTTGGGGCCGTTTTAATGTAGAGCTGCGTGTCATCAGCTCGTGTCTGGCGATGACATGCTCAAGAGTTAACATATAGATGGTCATAGGTGGACAAAGTACACAAATCAAGTATAATAAAATATTACTCCAGTAAAAGTAAAAGTTCTCCTTTTCCAATTTTATTTGCGTAAAAGTACAAAAGTACTTGTTTGTTTATGTACTTAAGTAAAAAAGTACTGATCAATTTATTTAGCAATATTATACAGCCTACTTAATTTTATAAAGCACATATTTTTTTATGATCTTACTGCTCAAGCAACCCAGTCTCACGGCACTTCGTGACTAAATCACAAAATTTAATTTAATCTTTTTTTATTCGTGGCAGGGACACTTTCATTTCATTATTTTCAAAAGTCCAGCATGTTTTTTAAACTAAGATTCCATTGGATGCATCCATTCGTGCTGGACTTAAGAAAATAATGAAATAAACGTGTCCCAGCCACAAATAAATACAAATACCTGTGATTTTGATGAGCATGATCACTGTGAAGCTTACACTGCAATAAATTTTCACAAGTAAGATGAAAGTGTTTTGAAGCTTAGGTTAGTGTTTTGCAGAACCTCACAGAACGTTATATATGACATGAGAATAAGTTAAGGAAAACATTTGAAGGATATTTTCTTCTTTTTTTTTTTGTCTGTGTTGTAAACATTCTTGGCCAAATACCCCCAGAGGGCATTACTTCCCACTTTTTAATTACTCTAGTTACCTTAACATCACATCCTTTTCCCCCTTAAATTACTATATATATATAAATTGGACATTATCTTAAAATGACTATAACTTTGCAACAGCAAGCTTGTTAGCTGAACAATCAGCATCAGATAAAAATATTTAGACCTAACGTTACTTATTTTCAGTATGATGAATTAACAGTCTTTATCTGTCTACTCGGCAATATAAACAATATAAAACTATATATACAAACAATATAAAAATATAGATCGTTAATAAACAATATAAAACAGACGTAGGGCTAAATGAGTAACGTTAGCATTTTAATAAAACTGCTGACGTTAACGGTACAGCAGCAGGCAAAATGAACGTTTTTTAACCTTTAGACACTGATGTTGATGTGTCTGCATTCCATTTACCCTTTACGGCAGTGTAGCAAACTGACATTTTTTTATCTAAATATGATTTTCAGTTAAAGTTAGTAACTTACTTCATGCATCATCAGTTACGCCGCGCGCGACAGTTGTTCGGTTCACTGGACACTCGCTCTGAACGGATCGTTTGAATCAGTGAGCTGTCGAATCAAGAACAGCTGCATTCGGATCATTCCAATTCGAGAATGAATCGTTTGGTGCGATTTGCGAACCGATTGAACAGGTTCATTAAAAAGAATCAGTTTGTTAATGAATCGCTTGTCTGCGTCTCGCTCGGAGCACGTGATATAAGCAAAGAGTATAGAAGTACCTCTATACTCTTTGATATAAGTAACGATATGTTTTATGAAATGTAGTTAAGTAAGAAGTACGATCCTTTGCTTAGGAATGTACTGAAGTAAAAGTAAAAGTTGCTAAAAAATAAAACTACTCCGGTAAAGTACAGATACTTGAAAAATTTACTTAAGTACAGTAACGAATTACTACTACTTCGTTACTGTCCACCACTGAATTTTAGTAATCAGATTACTTTTTTACTTAATATTTTTGAACATGTATCTCTGCCTGACTGATGTGGTATAATTTGTCTGTCAAGGCAGAACCTAAATAGTATTTCAGAAGGAAATGTTCAAAAATTAAAATTCCTCATTCCCCTTAAAGCCTACAGGGCTGTGCAACATCTTTCATCTTGCAAAAGAAGATATTTCCAGAACGTCTTGGTTCATAGTTAGTGGAGTCCAATAGAAAATTTCCAAGCGACAGATGTTGTTCACGTACCATCACATTTGATTTGGACTCTATATATGAGTAAATAGTGCATACACTAGTTTTACCATCAAGTGTACTGTGATTGTGACGTGTAGCCTAGTCATGGTGTCAAAAGTGCTATAACTATATGAGTCTGTGATGGCTTTGACCTAAAAGATTTGCTGGCTTAGTAAAATCCTGTTCCTCAACTTTCCTGTAGTTCTTTGTTGCTTAAAAAAAAAAAGCATCTTAATGATTCCATTATTTACGTTCTTTATCCCCTTTTTATTAATACTACACAAAGGCAATGAAGAAAGTGCAATAAACACTATCACCAGATGAGGGAGCAAAATCCCTGAAACAGTTGGCACTGCCAAGATTTTCAGCAAGTGCACGTTTACACCGCTGTTACACAGACGACAGGGTGATGAACAGCACATTCATGAGAAGTAGTTTATTTTTCAGCATAGTGGTCGACCACCATTGTGGGGGCAAGATGACAAGTTCACATCTGCTCTGAAATAGATCCGGCTCTGAGTGAGGACTGATGTCTTCACAATGGCCATAAACTAACATGCCCTACTGCCAGCTCATTTCAGAGCATGTGCCTACCCCCATTGTCTGCAATGGAATGTGTGTTTATTTGCTCTCTTTAGCCCCAAAATAGCTGTTTTTTAACATTTGGACTGAGATAAAACAAACATGCAGTTCCTGCAGGCTGCACCGCACCCATGCATCACAATCCACAGCACTCGAAAGTGATTTTTAACACTGATGGGTCACCGGGTGAGTTATTTGTTTGCAGAATTTTCCCATGGTAAAGCCACAGAGCACAAAGGCTTCATGGTGGCCCCTCTAAACCGCAGGGTAGGCGAGTGGACATAAGCCGCCATACACCCTCTTTTGAAAATGAAATTTATAGCACCTCATAAAACTCTATTCATCCTTATAATTCCTATATACAAACCAGAGTGTTGTCCCTGAATCCTGTAAACTTGAAACTATCCTGAATCAAACGCTCAGGCTTTAAGATGGTGTGGCCCTGAAAATGCCCAAAATAAGTGTTTTTCTCTATTCTCCGATAATTCTGATAATGCTTATTATGATATAGGCTACATTATGATTGAAAGTTGCATGAGAATATTGTCCTGTTAAAAAGACAATGTGTTGTTTGATAAATATGGCTGCTGGGGGAAAAAAAGCAGCTTTGCCATTTCAAAAATTAAATTACATTTTAAATATATACTGTATATACAGTACATATATATATATTAACAATAAATTGGAATGGAATGGGTTTGGAAAAATATACTAATATAATATAATACATATTTCTTTTTCGGTAATCAATTCCATTACGCATGCCCGAGTTTCGTCAATGAAACACACTGAGAAAACAGAATTATCATTTTATGACTTATATTAAACTGTAATCATCCTTGTCATGCTTCAAGATGAAGCCTAAAAGAACCAAAGTGCTTTTTATTCACTGCTTCTGGACGTGACATAATATGGCAGGAGACTTTAGTTTTTGTGCCATTTTCAGACATCCTAGGTGCTCCTGCATATTAAGATTGAAGGATGCAAGTTAAAAAATTTTCCTGTCATCATATGCGAGGAGGCAGACAGTGTGGTTTGATGGCATGTTTCGGCACCGAGCAGGGCAAAGAGCTGCTTTTTCCCAGGCGTAGATGCACACCACGGGGATATTTAGAGCCACAGAAGAGCCCTGATTAAAGAGAGAGACAATGGGGAGAGATTGCCATGACATGGTGGCATTTTCCATTCCCCAGCGCTGCCTCTCATGGGCGCAAAAACTGCGGCGTGAAACGTTTGAATTATCCCAGAATGACAGGAATTTGTTTTGTGGCACCAGCGCAGACCCCTCGCACATTGATCACGAGATCTGACACAGCCTTGACTGTCTCTTTTGTGTGCATGCGTGTTGTGGGCGGGTAGGTGGGTGTGTTTGTTTGAGGTGGAACGGTCATAATACACCACAAAGGGTCTGGAGGATCTAGACATCAGATGGGGGGGGGGGGGGGTGATATGATACCAATTTCAGGGGCCTTAATAGGACCGGCGCCCCTCTGCAGTCTGAAGACACCACTCTCCTCTGTGGTCAGAAAGGAAATCTTGTCTCTCTGTAATTACCACTTAATGTCCTTGTGTCATTCGGCGACGATGTCTCATTGTGCCCTGTGCGTCTTCCCTTTCTCTCCCAGGCCGACGACTGCCAGAAATATACATGTCAGCCTTTTTATTATCATTTATTTAAGGCAAAGGAGAGTAATAATTGTTGTTGCTTCAACCACATGCTTCCTTCCTGTCTACATCAGCTGCACTCATTGACTTCTCATCCTCATTCCTCAGTTTTATTAAAAGAAAAGTACGTCCAAAATTAAAGGGGTCATATTACAGTATGCCATTTCAAGTTTTCCATTCTCTTTGGAGTATTATAAGCTGTTAGCGCATAGATAAGATCCGTAAAGTTGCAAAGACTAGTTTCAAAAATAAAAAAAGATATCTTTTATACAAGTAATGACTTGCACAAATGCCTGACGATTTGGTCATATTTACGATGTGCGATGCTACCCAACACATAAGACAGTACTAAGTCATTATAATCCATGATTATGTCCCCACTGGATGCAACAAGTGCCTCCTTTGTAACGGCGTTTGTAATGGCTTTTATTGTTTTTGTTTTCATCAGGGGCCTAACATTTCTATCACATGCTTGAGATATACCTTCTTTAAAATCTTAGCAATACCAAACATTTTGTATTTTAATGCTTTACCATTTTAATTTAACATCTCCTGGTTAGTGACTACAAAATTTTTTTTTACAGCATGTGAGCTTGGAACAATACAAAAATGATTTTCATTTCTGTCCAACTATTCCATTAACTACTCCCAATGACAGAACACAATGATTATATTATGACTTTTGTATTTATGATAATTTGTGTCTGCTGTAGGGCAAGGACTTTGTTTGTGTTAATGTGGTGTGCGTGACAATAGTCTTGCTCGCATCTGTATTTCTGTTTGTGTCTGTGTGGTTTGGGTACGTCTGTGTCCATCCCGATGTGTGTTTGCTGTACACGAGAGAGTGTGTGACTGCACGCTGTTGTTTGGGATTCTGCCGCCACTACCTACGGGCCGGCCGTCGCTCGGCTGCTCTGGGCTGTAATGACAGGGCCGACTGGCTGTAATTAAGTTCAAACATAGCAGCGTGGTGGACAGAGCCGGAGGCCTGCGGCCCTCAATATCATGCAGGCTGACCACAGACTGACAGCTCTCCAACACCCACCAAACACTGAAACTAAGACCAAACTCACGCTGAGCTAATCCCAAAACCCGGACTAAGTTGACATACATGAGATTTAAACACTTGAGCCAGATTTGAGCAAATAGAGCAAGATTTGAAATGGTCTGAATATTCTAAACAGACATGCACATATTAAATATGCTACAAAAAAGCCATTACATTAATCAGTTATAGTAAAGATGGTCATTTTTAAGTGTTTTTGCTGGTTTGTAACAGGCTGTTCATCAGAAATAAACTGAACAGCTAGCCCATATTAGCATCTTAAGTATTCGAGCTCTGTAAGGACATATCCTGAACCCATCCTTTCATGCACACCTCTAGCACACTCTCTATAATCTCTTCTTCTTGGAAAGCTAAAATTAGCTTTCATTGGAATGCTATGACAGCTTTTCCTATGCAGAGTGTAAGGTCAATACATCTCAGTTAACTGGTCAATCATTGTAGACTTTAAAAACATGTATATGACATGACAAGGTGCATACATGTTCTTTAAATCCATCCAATCCTGCTGAAAAGAGATGCTGGTTGGATGGCATGTGTTGGTCTAGCTGCTAATTTAGCTGGTCAGGCTGTTCAACCAGATTGGGTTCTCTGACAAAGCTGGTTGACCAAACAATGTTTAAGCATCCACTTTCTGTATGTGGTTACAGTGCAATGTTAATTGCAGCAGTCAGGCTTTGTGAATAAGACAGGTTCTTGTTTCTTATGGAACAAAAATCCTGCCGGAAGTATTTGAAATAAAAAGAATTGATTACTGAATTTTAACAATGAAAATGTTTGTGAAATTTTTTCGTTTGAAATATTCACTACGTAAATATACAACCATGTTAAAATGCAGCGCATAAAAATGCAAGCCATGAAAATACAATTCATTAAAATGCAAGCACTGTTAATTGCAATGCTTTTTTTTTCGATTTGTGAAATTCAACATACTTTTTATTTCAAATACTTCAGGCAGGATTTTTGTTCCATACTTTCTTACCTTTTTATAATCTAAAGAACGTTCTTTTGCCACAAGGAACTTTTTGTGAAACAGAAAGACTTTTTTATGAAACCATTTAGATAGAAAAAGGTTATTCCATGGCATCATGAAGTACCTTTACTTTTAAGAGAGTATATGCACCCTTTAGGGGAAAATTAAATGTGTACCATTTGAGAAGGCAATGATAGCTTTTGTAATTTCTTTTCTTAGCACGTGTCTTAGCAATATTTGGTCAATTTTTAACTTGTTGGGATGACAACGGCTGTGAAAAAGCCCAGTACTTGCATAAACAGGCTACAATGTTCTTCTTCAAGACACATTCAGTTTGGTTTATTAGAGCGCCAAAAATTGCATTACATCAGTGGGGCATCTGCAGACAGTATGAAATAAATACAACTGAAACCATACAAATTCATATGCATTAGAAGCCAGTTTGGTACATTGTAAAATGGTCATGAATTTCAACATAGTTTAAACTGAATTGCTAATGTTTAGAAAATAAGAGGCACGTTTTTGTTCTGAAATACTGCGTGCGCGAAAGTTTGGCGACTATTTAGTGAATTCACCCCTACGCTGTGAAGATATAACAACATTTAGGAAAATCTAAACACAAAACCAAAGAGATATTTCAGCAACATAAAACACATTCATTTTAAGATAAACAGTGGTTGCAAACACCGAAGAGCATTTAGAGTAAGATTGCCAAAACAATGCTGTGGCACTGGCTACAAGCGCAAAATAAATAATTTTGACTTTCGTTTCTTCTCCTCCTCTTGCCCAGCTCATAAAAGATGGCGTAGTGTGTGTGATGTGGTCGACGATCTCAGTCAGAATGAACTGATTACCATGGAGCTGCAAATCCTTTGAGTCATGGCACACAGTGACATTCTTTAGACTCTTAAAAATAGAAACACTTCTCTTTTTTCCAGATTTGTTTTTCTCATTCGATGTCTGTGGGGCATCCTCTTTTAGTTTAGAGTCTCGAATCATAACCAGATCTTCTCTCTTTTCTCCACTTTCTCCTTTTCCTTCTGTTGTTGGAGCTTGTTTAATCTCGAGGAGAAAATTGGCTTAGCGTGGGAACGACAGAATTCTTTGGGGATAGGTCTTGTTGTTTTTGAGTGTTTTTTCCCCCTTTTTCAAGTCAGGAAAAGTATGAGCTTGTGCCAAAACCTCATAAAGTAAGATAGAAAAAAGGCAGGCCACAACACTATGACAAAGATAGGGCCTGCCTACCGCTCAAGAGCTTTACAAATGACAATCTTTTGGAGGAATAAAAAGAGATGGAGCAAGAAAGAGAGGGAGGAGGACAGCATTTGGAGGGAGAAGAAAAAAGGGAAAGAAATGTGGATGGGTTGGGGGGAGAAGGGGAGGAAACATTCCCCTGGCCACATTAAAGACAAAAAAAGAAAACAAACAGAAAAACATGTCTGACATGAAGACGCTGGTTTCTGTGGCGACAGACAATGGCTGCTTGTGGCCTAGTGAGGCCTACCCGGCCCGTCTGGGCCCCGGCACCAGCGAGAGTTACCGCAGTCAGGCCCTCTATTGGGGGCTTGGCGCTGTGGGAAAACAGCTTGAAAGGGACCTCGCTCTCAGCCACAAAGGGCCCTTTCTGCTTCCTCTTGTTGGCTTTTGCCCTTCTTATTTATCTTTTTGGAGCCGGATGAGGCGGGCATGGCTGCGTGGGTAAACACGCTGCTGTCTTCCTCTGGCAGAGATAGAGGGTGGAGGCCGCCGTACTCGCTGCCTGAAATCGTACGCTGCCTTTTGATAGCAATACAGACGCAGACTGTCATCATGAACGTGTAAATCATGGTATCGTGACCTTCACTGACTGGATGGATGGGCCCAATCTTTCCGTTTTTTTTACACCACATGCACGCAGAGTAACATAACTTTGGTCACATTGTGCAATCCATTGTTGTTATTGTTGTATAAAACATTTTTGTTACTTGAAATCAAGGTGAAACATGAAACATTTAAAAAATTAACAAAAATGAGAAATGTTACTTTGCCAACTAACTAAATAATGTAAAATTAGAAATTAAGAAATATGTATAAAAAAGTCAAATAAAATCACTAAAACCTAAACTAAATATAAAAAATAAAAGACCACAGTGACCACAAAACCAGCCATAAGTAGCACGGGTATATTTGTAGAAATATGCAAAAATACATTGTATGGGTTAAAATTATAATTTTTTCTTATATGGTCAGATCTTATATGGTTATAAGATTAAAAAATGTCAAAACATAACTTTTTATTAGTAATAAGCATTGCTAAGAACCTAATTTGCACAACCTTAAAGGCAATTTTCTCAATACTTTTTTTGCACACGCAAAGTCAAATAAATAATGGCCAAAAAAGTACCTTGATGACTGGTTTTGCTGTCCAGGGTCTCACACACATACACACACACACACACACACACACATACTTCAATAGTATATTGTAGATTATATTTAATAGTATAGATATATAACACTTAGGTAAAACACTGCAGTCTAAAGTCTATTTTTGTACAAAAAAAAAAAATTAGGAATTGAAAAAAATCTACAAAAAGGTATAAATAAAGAAATCTTTTTTTTTTTTTAGCAGAAAAAATTTACTATA
>JAUCMU010000039.1:8074702-8090037 GCA_032275025.1 Enteromius treurensis
TACAGTAATATTGATGCATCGAAACCGAACCGTTACAGTGATACAAACCGAACCGTGGGCTCACTGTACCGTTGCATACCTAATGGCCGGTATATTGTACTTTTACAGTACTTTTTTTTTTTTAACCATACAGTACTTTTAAAAAAAGCTATATAGCTATTTTTAAAAGTACTGTATAGAAAACATTAATTCCATATCATTATGTATCTTCAGCAGAATGTTGTTTCTAATACATTAATAGATAAATAAATGTTTTTCTTTTGAACCTTCTATTCATCAAAGAATCCTAAAAAAAAAAACGTTTTCAGTCAAATAAATTCAGTCTTGGACTTATTTCATAAGAAGCTTCTTACCAGAAAAATCTTACCAGCCCCAATCTGGTAGTTTATCCTTAGTTTGTCTTTTCCCTATAGTTTTTTTATGCATCTTCAGTTCTTCAAAACATTGTTAAAACCGTTTGTTTCATAGAACAAAAACACTCTTATGTGTTTCAAATGGCACGAGAGTGAGTAAATCTGAACTTTATTTTGAGGTGAACTATTGGTTTTAAAAGCAAAGACAGCAAACAAAACAGCCAGACATTTCTCACATTGTTAGTTGCCATTATTTTTCCCCAACAAAGAAAGTTTTGCCCAAAGCCATGGCAGAACTAACTTTCTGTTTGCAGTTGAACACACACACACACACACACACATATATGCGCAGGCAGATTTCTCCTGACTGGGCCGCTCTTGATGGACACACTGGCCTCTCATGTCTTTGTGAGGACTCAAGCTGCTCTCCATGAAAAGAGGCTCTCCACGGCGGAAGAGAGGTGAAGAAAAAAGCTGATTCCCTCTTTCTCTCTCTGCCTCCCAAATTCAGAGCGCTGGACGCTTGCAGTGCCCTGCGGAGGTTCACAGAAGAGAAAGCGGTATTGTTTCTCGAGAGATGTCTCCTCTATGTTCCACTTACACTCTGCATGGCTGTGTTAAATTCACACAAATGCACACTCTGAGCCGTAATGGGTTTATAATGGTAAACGGACCCTCAAAAGTGGATAAAATCCTAAATGGATGATGGATTACAGCTAGTTCACGTATTTGTTGACTTATTTATAATAATATGTGGCCCCACTCAAAAGCACAAGAGTTTAAAGCTGCGCACAGGCGTATGGTCAGCATTCCTAAGCACACACACACTCAGATCTTTCTGCTTATGTAAAGGATTCATTTCCAATTTGACAGTGATTGATTTCTAATAAAACTTAGCCAAGTCTCGTTATCGGTTTAGCCTGTGATATGAAAGCTTTCATTTCCTGTGAAGAGGGGAAGTTGATGCCAGCTTTGCTGCTGTTTTATGAATTCAGATCGGGAGAAAAATCTTTGTTCAGACGCTTTGTTTTAAGACTTGTTTTTAATTGGATGTTTAGGCCAAATATGATAAAGAATACTGACAGGGAATATAATATAAGATAAGAAAATGTTCACAATACAAAACTCACCACTGTATGATTCTAAAGAGTTGTGGGTTCCAGTACTGTTGCTAGGTAGGTGGTTGCTATTGAAAATGGTATTTATTTCTTTTAATATTTTCTCTTATTTTATGAAATGATTATGTGTTGTTGCTACATTTTTAAAATGTTATTTTCTCATAGTTTCCTTGATATATTTTGTGTCATTTGATATGTAATGTGTTTTCTTTATATATATTTTTATTTTTATTATTATATCCTTGATATCTTCAGCTCTTCCTTCCACCATTGTTCACATGTTGCTAAGGTGTTGGTTGCTAAGGTTGCTATTGCGTTCTGGTTTAGTGCTTACTGGCCCAAGTCAAAAATATTCTGGTCTTATATTGAGTCTATTGGATTTGTTTTGCATTTATTGTCTGCCAGACAAAAAACATTTAAACAAGCACTTAAAAAGTAATGGCATACCTCTTTTTAACAAACCACATGATTTGGGCTATCATTCACTTAGTTTGCAATATTACAATTACAGTGTACCTTATTAAAAACGGTATACTGACATCAACGTCTATAGATCAGTATTAAAATAGTTAGGCAAAGTCTTCCAAGAATAGGAAAGGTGTAGGAAATGTTACAGTAAGAATAATTATTGTTTGCCGCATTAAAACTTCCTGAAATCATAGGAAACCGAGACACAGATCACGATGTCGCTTCTATTTTCCAAGTGCTCCGTGCTCATTTGAAACCGTGGGCTGTGTGTTCTGTGCTGGCAGATTGAGACGCCAAAGGCACACACTGTCTCCTTTGGCAGTCAGTTCAATAGCACTGACATAAAAGCATTTAATAACATTCTAATCACACGCTCTCGGCCTTGCCAGAAAAAACATTTCACAGCTGAAATTAGCGCAAAATAACAAGAGAGTCCTCAAGAATCTGTTTAGCAAATCTGTTGTGATGCGGAAGAAATCTTCATTAGCGCTATCTCCTCTGAAGATACCCGAAAAATCATAAATAGGTCAGGTATTAAATGCGAGTGCAGATAAGCTCGATTTGTGGGGAAAAAAACAGGTGAAATGTATCAAACGGAAGCCAAGAAGGCAGTGCAAGGTCAAAGTTATTACCCTAACGGAAAGTCAAAGCATCTAATTGTCACAACAGTGTTGTTTTAATCAGCCGGATTAGAGCGGCAATGCTGTTTCAGACATGTATTGATCTACAGACGTAAGATAAGTAAAGCGTACACTGGATTAGATGCACTGGACTGCACATAAACATTCAGAGGAGGCGGGAAAATCTCTGATAAAAGGGGAGCGTTTGTTCTGTAATGACTTCAGTTGTGATACGACCATACGCCAAGGGCAAAACAACAATTCATGTGCCTGTGTGAACAGAATGCAGCGCTCTTGAGTGCCTTTAAACGGCCTTCCTCTGGCTTATCGTCTTCGCTCTCCGAAATGGTTTCACCTTTAGATTGTGTGGCGCACTATATGTATTGCATCCATCAAGCTGCATTTGTTCTTTTGTTTATCATGGTTTTGTCCTGACTTAAAGTTGAATATATTTGTGAATTAGACTATCAAAGCTTGCTGTCGTGTCCAATCAGCCCTGTGTTTCCCTGTCATCCTGATTCATGTTTAATTCCGTTTCCACTGCTGGCTATGCGAGGCCTTAAGTTTTTCCGTGATGTTATCTGGGACGTCATACATTAATCATCTCAGCATTCAGCTGTGGAACGGCACATTTCCCTCATGAGCCGATCATTTGCATAAATAAATGGAATGCACGGCCAATCAGATCAAAACTCAATGTCCCATTAATAAAGCCGGTTAATGTGATCATCAGGAGTGTTTATGACGGCTGTGCTTGGCCTGTGTTTTGGAGTTTATTGCAAAGGCTTTCTTGATTAATGCGATGGCTTTAGATTTATGAGCATTTCACGCCATCGTTGTTTGGTAATCTTGGCTTGATGTGCAGCCTGTTTTCTGAAAACTTGAAGTCCATTTGCTCATCAGTTGTATAAGTGGCATTCGTTTATGAATATGCGCTTAAAAAGATGAAGTGGGAGACTGAAAGCTGTTTTGAGTTGTGGATTTTTAAGGATGCGTTCTTGGATCAATTCCTGGTTATTCATTGGATGGCTAGATGGACGGATGGATGGATGGATAGATAGATAAAATGCCCTTCACTAATATTGGCACCCTTGGTAAATCTGAGCAAAGGTGACTATGGAAATAATCTGGATTGTTAATCCTTTTGATCTTTCGTTCAAAAAATGCACAAAATTCTAAAATACCATTGAAGTAAAACAATTAAAATGGGGATAAAAAGTCATGATGAAATAAATGTTTTTCTTCAATACATGTTAGCCACAATTACTGGCACACAATTATTGCTACGTCCTTTTCCCAAGATAACATCTCTGAGTTTTCTCCTGTAACGCCTGAAGAGTTTGGAGAACACCTGATAAGAGAAAAGAGACAACTTCTTCATCCAGAATCACTCCAGATCCTTTAGATTACCAGCTCCATGATGGTGCTTCTCCTCTTTAGTTCACCTCACTCAGGGTTCAGGTCAGAGGACTGGGACAGACATGGCAAAAGCTTCATTTTGATGTTTGTGTTTGGATTATTGTCCCAGTGGAAGTCCCAACCATGGCCCATTATAAGAGTCAGTCAGTTTTAGATTTGTTATCTGTTGGTATTTGACAGAATCCATGATGCCATGTGTCTAAACAAGATGTCCAGGACCTCCAGCTGAAATAAAGGCCCACAACATCAAAAACACAGCAGTATACTTCATTGTACACATGGAGTACTTTTTATCCCTGTTTTCAACAAACCCATCTTGAGTGTTTGCTGCTATTTTTTTTTTAGTTTTATCTGATCATAGAAGCCAGTCCCATGTGTAGTTTCAGTCCTGTCTGACAACTCAACATGCTGGAGATTGTTTTTAAATGAGCGAGGAGAATTTCTTTTAAACCCTGTGTTGATGTAGGAGCTGTTTGACAATTTTTTAAAGGTTTTCTCAACTATTTTCTGCAATTCTCCAGCTGTGATCCTAGAAGAGTCTTTAGCCACTCAAACTTGCCATGTATTAGGATGATATGGACACACATCCTCTTCCAGGCAGCTTCGTAACATTTTATGTTGATTGGACATTCTTAATTATTTCCCTGATGGTGGAAATGGTCATTTTCACTGCTCTAGCTCTTTTCTTAAAGACACTAATTGGTGAAGCTCTATTATCGTTTGTTGCACATCATAAATATAGTATTTGTTTCTTCTCATTGTGTTGATGATTAAGGGAATTTGGGCTTTCTTTCCCCTCCTATATATATTTCTGTGAAACAAGAAACCATGGCTGGATAATTTCATGTCCGTAATCACCCTGGAGTGCTAAAAATTTGTGAATATGAATGGAAATATACATCAAAGATATTTTACTCATAACAAATTCTAGGGGTGCCAATAATTGTAGTCAACATGTATTGGAGAAAAATATTTATTTCATCACAAGAATTTCTCCCTATTCTCAATTGTTTTACTTCAATGGTAGGTTAGAATTGTGTGATTTTTTTTTATGAAAGATCAAAAGGATAAACAATGCAGAATTATTTTCACAGCCACCATTGCTCAGATTTACCAAGGGTGCCAATATTAGTGGAGGGCACTGTATATATATACAGTATATATACATTGCTGACTCCAAACTTTACTACTGTAAATGGGTCTTTATGAATAAAAAATTGTAGCTGCTTCAATATTAGGAGGTTCTTCAAAAATGCATTATTATCATTGTGGGTGCTCATTGGCATTAAAATTAAAAAGAAAATAAACAACAACCCTGCCTTGTGTATCAAGTAGATAAATGAAGTGTTCTCTCTCCTAGGCTACTTTGATGCTCGTGCTCTGGCAGTGGACTACAGGACTCTGGGCTTTCGGGAGTGTGTTGGAGAGGTGGTGAGATACCTCAGCTCTCTGGAGGGGGTTGAATCCTCAGACCCCATCGGTGCACGCCTCGTGTCCCACCTCAGCCACTGTGCCAGTGAGCTGGACCCTCTCCTCCAGAGCCCTGCCGTTCTGCCTTTTCCTCCTTGGCCCTGGCCCTCCTTTCCTCAGCTGGCATCCACTTCGTCTCCAGCCTCATCTAGCCCATTTCCCCCAGCCACCCGCCGGGATCTGGCCCCCCATGCCACCGCCACCTTGCTGGGCTACCCTTCACCAGCCCTTCGAGTGGGATCTCTAAGCACCCAGGGAGCGATATTGACTCCATCGCTGACCCCGGTTCGACGACTGCCTTCTATCCCCGGATATCCACACAGACTTCAACAGCACTCACCTGATGGACCCACAATCCCATCATCCACCTCATCCTCCTCCAACTCCTCCCCTTCCCAGATTTCCTTCAGACCCTTTGCCCCTCTGGGGTCTCCGGCCCCTGGTCGCAGGGGTTTGGGCAGCTCCAGTAAGTCTGGACAGGCTTGGGGAACAGAGATCGGGGCATTCTAAATCAGAGTTTATGACACCCTAAAAGGGGAAAAACATTTCTTGGTCATTTGGACTTATTTATGACCACCTTTAAAAGGAACTACAAAACATCGAACAATTCAAATTCAGAAGGTTTTTTTCTACTATTACAACTCCAATAGCATTTCAACTCTCAGAAAGAATGGCTCAAATGCTGTCACTGGGGCCTTACCCTTTTAAAAGATATAAGATAAAAGGGGGCACAGCAATACATATATTTTACATAATACACCAATGACTGCTTTTGTAGTTTTTCTGAGAGTTTAGAAATAATAATATAATACAAAAGGGCCTGAATTTGTTTACAAAGAAGAAATGGGAGAGAAATCAAATGTTCTGTAGAAATAAAGTGTAAAATCAAAAGGTAAATGCAACTCCTAGAAAGACTGAAAGCAACTTGGATTTTGAGATCTAGATAACTCTGATCTTTTATTTTAATTTTTTTTTATTAGTGTACTTGTTTACTCTGTCATTTATACATTAACTTGGATGCTGATATGAGATTACATAAAGCAAAATGTGCCTTATCAAAATACTGTTCCTCTTTTTCACTTTTGTGTGCAAGTACACGTAGCTTCCAGAAGATGGCAGCACTAGAACAAAATGTCCTGATCACAAACTCTCTCGGAGCCATGTACTGTGTGCATGTCTTATAGAGTGCCTCTTCCTAAAAAACAAAATCAAACAAAAACCACTGTCAATAACTAGTCTTTTTATTCTATAATGGACACCAGCTGAGAGCCTTGCAACATAAAAAAGGCAGCAAACTACTCCAACTTGCATCATTAGTAAATTTTATCTGCAATGTTTTGTTCAACTGACCTTCCACAGTCTTAAATAGTCCATTAAAAAGACATTTCAGAATGGAATTTTTTTTTTATTAAAATAAACTGAAAACACAATTTACGTACTCACATAGCACACAAACGGACTCTCATCTGAAAGACTCCTCTGGGTAGAGTAAGGTGCCATTTAGAGCATCTGTTTTCTTTAGCTGTCTCCAAAGACAGCGATGAGAACACTGCGGTACGGCGGCCACTCAGTGAAAACATGGTGGCTGCTGGCCCTGATCCTGCAACAGCAAAAGGAAACCAGGCACACTGTGTGCCCTCTCAGTGCCTCTGCCAACCACTCTCCATCTACAGGCTGTAATTAGAGAGAAACCAAACTAGCCCGCTCTCTTCAAAACACACAGGAAACAAAAAATGAATCTCATCACAAACATATCTTCACACTAATACATGGAAAAAACTGAAAACTGAGTAAGAGAAAATGTATTGTATAGTCAAACTCTGACAGGGTTATCAGAACCACAATGTGCAACAGAGGGGTTTTGTATTACTCTAAAGGATGCTGGTTTATTTAAAAAAAACAATTAATTTACATTTAACACCATTAACACCATTGGTTCCCTATTTAAACAACTGCATTGTGGTCAACTGATTTGAAACTATTTATCAGTTTTATTAAAACTATATTTGATCAAATTTTTTTAATCAAATATTTTGACCCAACTCAATTCAATTTCATACATTTCATGTGTTGGGGCTACACATATTTATTACATTTATTAGGAAATCCTGCCCTCAATTAAATTGAGTTCATCCAGTGAATTATTATTTTGAGTGTAATAGTCTAATAGTTCAATGAAAAATTAAAATTCTGTGATTAATTACTAATTAATTCATTAATTTTTAAAATACTGATTAATTACTTCGCTCATCTTAGGAAAGCAAATTAAGATATTTTTGATGATATTAGAGAGCCATCTGTCCCTCCATAGACAGCAATACGACTGAAATGATCCCAGATCCAGAAACGTTGTAAAAAAAACAACTTCAGTTTCGTGTCGATTCGAAAATATTTTTTTGGCGCAAAGAAAACAAAAATAGCATCATATACTCAACCACTCTTCTCCTATGACTCACGTCTTCTGCCAATCTTAGAGAATATCACTGCATAAGCGTACACGCGTACACGCAAACAACCACAGATTACGCACATATGCAACCGTTCCCCCACCTGCTCACCTGTAAGTCGCTTTGGATAAAAGCGTCTGCTAAATGAATAAATGTAAAATGTAAATGTTAATGATTACGTCAAAGGCGTTAAAGCTTGCGTATGCGGCACCTTGCGGAAAACGTAAGTCACGGGAGTAGAGTAAATTATGTTATTTTGCTTTATATGTGCAAAAAAGTTAGGCTGGCTTCCGCGACTGTAACGCTCATAGGAGCTTAGTCTGGCCAAGCTGTCTTCTGGAAGGCGGGCTTAACCTGCGTCCATCAGATGCGTCTGTATACTACTGGACGAATCTACAACCAATCAGAACACTCATTCTGATGACGTATACGTAGCGACAAAACCTGAAGCCACCGTAACCAATTGTGGCTAACTTCATTAAAGCAGTAGGAAAATGTCTTACTTTAATTACTTCTGCTCCATTTTCAAAGAAAAGCTGTCATGAAAATTTCTCAAAACAGCTGCAACAGCAGAGGCGAACGATTGTTGCTGCTCGGTACACGTCATGTTTGAACCCCGCAGAACTGCTGCGTCATCGCCTTACACCCGCCTCAATCGTGCCGGGGGCGGGGGAGCTTGATCGTTTCTCATTGGTTCCCACTTTTTTGGGAATATGAAATGCTCTAAAACGGCAGCTTGGCTCGTGAAAAGAATGTAGCGTCACAGGAAGTATGGGCGGGCCCAGGCCACAAAAAAGTATTCTCGTAGCATCGCAAATGTGAAGTTGATACACTGATGTCACATGGACTACTTTATCGATGTTTTTGCAACATTTCTGGACCTGATATTATTATTTCAGTTGCATTGCTGTCTCTGGAGGGTCAGATGGCTCTCTGATTTCATGAAAAATATCTTAATTTGTTTTCCGAAGATAAACGTAGGTCTTATGGGTTTGGAGTGACATAAGGGTGAGTAATTAATGACAGAATTTTCATTTTTGGGTAAACTAACCCTTTAAAACGCTATAAACAGTGAGGCTGAGCTAAGGTGAACACAAATCTGATGCAGAAAAATGATCTAAAAATGAAACAGAAAGACAAAGGTACAAGACGTAACAAGGAACAGAACAATTATATGACAATGAAAACTAAAATTACCGACAAATATAAAACTATTGATTTTAAAATGTTTATGTTAGAACTATATATGATACATGTATTGCAAAATGTGCATAAATAAAAAAAATATTTAAGCGCTTAGGAAATCTGATTGTATCATTTTCGGTGTTTCATTAGTTTTCTGGCAGAATTCAATATGCATTTTCACCAGGAATTCTGGCTTTAAATAGTATTATTTAAAAAATAGGTTGAAATAATGTGGGCTCATGGCTTCAATAAAACCATATCAATTAGTTATCGTTAAATTAATGGGAACCCAACTCAGTGTTGGCTATGAACAAAACTGATTTTAGGAAATATCTAACTGCGAATCAAATATTGTAGATAATGCACATTTTTTTTAAACAAAAGTACAAATGAACGCATTCTGTGACAGAGGGCATCCATTATGTCTGACTCATAAGAAACAGATTGGCTTTTCAGCGACACCACCAGAAAGACGGTATGCATCATTTACAAGACGGTCTCAAATTAAAAGCGGTGTTAACCATGAAAACTGAATAATCATGTGTTTTACCACCAAAAGGGCAATTAAAACAAAACATCATAGTGTTGGTCTATGATGATGTGATGAAGACGTGGTGCTTTTTTGATTCTTGGGTTCTTGTTTGTGTGTTTTCCGCAGTTTGAACTTTAAAATGGGCATGGAATGTGTGTGTGCGTGTGCTAGACTGTGGTGGGACTGTGTGTCTGTGAGGGATGTGGCGCAACGAGGGCAGATTCCCATGCGAGTGGCGTGTGGAGTGTGTGTAGAGATACTCGCGTGTGAGCGTGGTGTGTGTTTATGTCAGTAAACGTTTAGGCTTGAGTGTGTGTGTGTGTGTGTGTGTGCATGTGTGGGTCTAGTCCTCCATTCTTTTGGCACCAGTAGAGTCAGTGCTGTGACCACAGCTTCCAGTATGGGCCACCACAATCACATGAGGCCAGCTTTCCCACGGGGAGGGGCCAAGGAGAGAATACACGCTAAAGAAGGAATATTACCCCCACAGAGGAACGGGCAGGGTAGATACTTTCCTGTCAACATGAAAATAAGGTAGTCTGTATAAAAAAGTCATTTTAGACGTCTGACCCGAGTATTGTGTTGTTTGCACATAGTTTCCACATTTCACATCATACTATGCAGATTGTGGCTATTTCAGCACTTGTTTAATTTACTACAAGAGTCACTCCAGGTGAACAGTTTATCATTGCAAAGCTTTTCATTATAATAACTTGCAAATGAAAGCTTCGAACAACAATATAGACAGCCTTGGGTCACATGCACTGAATTGTTATTTGCAATAAAATCTAAAAGCCTGTCAAACCGGTTTACTTACAGTGATAACAGTATCTCCTCCTCCAATAAACATCATTGCCCTCTACTGGTCATGCTCTGACAAAATCATCCAACAATTGCTAGTGGTTCTTAACCAATAGGGCTGCAAGATGACTTAAAGTATTTCAATGAATTAATTATTATGAATACACTAAAACAAAGAGTTAAATTCAAACACATGTTGTACGGTAATATTTAGTTTAGATTAATATGTTTTATAAATAATAAACTAAAGTGTTGTTTTGTTTTGTTGTTTATTTGCAGGTAAAGCCATCTGAATGGCTAAATAAATTGACTTTTTAGCTTTAATGATAGATTTATCAGATAATACCATGACAAACTGAGAGAAAATGAGCTTCACAAAACTCATCTGAACTTAAACTCGAATCATTAGTGAGACTTGAGCTGCTTCGTTACGCAAAATTAAAATAATAATGATATTTCTGATGAAAATAAAAAAGCATCTTCAGCTTTAAATATTGTTGATGCCACCGATTTATTCACTCTCCACTGTCCATGGAGCTCTTAATCCAGTGTAGATAGGGACAAATGTGTGTGTAAACATTTGGCTTATCAGGTTCTGCTCAGCCCAGTCCCCAGCTAGTGATCCCTGACGGGTACCATGTTTATCAGCCTCACACATGCTATAAGTAAACCTCCAGAACCACCCTGCCAGTCCAGAGCGAAAAGAAAATGAAGCAACCTTGAGCATCCACAGATTGCTACTCACTAAAAACATTCAGACTTTACAGACACATTAGAAGAACAGAGAACAAGTAACAGCTAGAACAAATAACTGACAACTGACACACACATATTAATCATGTAAAATAACATCCCTTTTAGTTTGACTACCTGAAAATGGCTTGTTATTGTGGGCATCATGTCTTGCATTTAGCTACAGCAAACTACTTTGTTTTATATTTCTGCTGAAAAAGTACAAAGAGTTTGTGAGTGTACTTACAGGAAGACACAGTAAACTGCGGAGCATACTTGCCACTTGTTTGCAATGATGGATCCACCACTATAATGCTTGCCAGGGCAATTTAGCCATTCTAGTGTAAACACCCCCAACGCCTTGATTGTGAAGTTGTGTAATTTTCCACAATCCATCTTCCCTGTGCCGATGAAGCATTCAGAACGGGTTTGATTTCAGAGAATCTGTTAGAGAGTTTTCTTTACAATTTTCCTGGGATCTTTGAAGAGACGTATAATCCCGCTTTTATATAAAAAGTGCATGAAAGTCAGTGTCTATTATTTGCAGTGTGGCTCTAATAAACGTACACCTGCAGCACCATGGACAGCAACAAAACAATCAACATGACTCTGCTGAGGACTCTTCTGTCTCCGTTCACACAATCCAGTAACAGCTTGTTCTGTCTTTGCACCTTAGCTAAGGGTCTTGTGTAGGAATAATATCAAATGGGGCATCATAAAAATGCATAAAACTATGTAAGCCATAGCCTAATATTTTGGATTGAAAAATATATGAAAAAAAAAAAATGTATCAATAGCATTACACTTTCAACCAGCAAGAGCAAAAGATGGTAAAGAAAAGCTGACAGTGGTAGCCATACAGTTGAAGCAATTTTTTTTCAAATCACCCCGCAATCCAGTCAGGGTTCACAAGAGTAAGCACACAAAGGATACAGAATAAAACAGAATAGCACAATTTATAAGATGGATGAACCACCATCAATGCATTTTTAAAAAATATGTCTGAAGATAAACAAGTGTTAACTCACAATTGAAAGACTTTATGTGACATTTTTGAGAAGAAAATAAGCTCGCAAAAGCAAAAAAAAATTATTCTGAATTATGAGATTGTATCTTGCAATTCTTGCAATACCGAGTTTATCCTGCAATTCTGACTCAATTCCCAAATGCAAGTTGAAATCTGAGATTAAAAAGGCAAGAACTGAGATTTAAACTCACAATTGCGAGGGGAAAAAGTCAGAATTGCGAAATGAAAATGTGTAATTAGCTTTTTTTCTTTTTCCATTTACCCTGTTTGAAGAAAAAGGTTATGCTGGTAAGGTAGGTTTTTTGAAGCAAGGATGCTGGGTTGAGCTGGCCATGAGCTGGTCAGTGTTGCCAGATAGGACGGTTTTCAATTTGTTTGTGCGGGTAAATATTGGCCTAGGCGGGTGGACAAAATTTGGGCAGGTTTTGGGTAATTTGGGCGGTTTTTAAACATATGAATAATACAGACTAATTAGTTAACATACAAGCCCAAGTGTGCATGAGTGTGCATCCAATCAGTCATCATCACAACGTTATTAAACACACGCACACTGCAAAGACTACTGGTGCTGATGCTGACGTCTCCCTCAAAACGTGAATTACACCTGTTGAGGGAGAGATTACAAGAAGACTCTTATCACTGCAACTTTAAAATCAGAGCACAGTTAAATAAGACTTAACTTAAGTTTGCTGAGCGGATACAAATTTCCGCGAAAATCCTTTACGGCAGCAACAAACGAGCAGCTATTGTTATATTTACGGCAGTTATTCTCACTCATGTAACTGTAGGGAGCTCCAAAATCACAAAAATAACTACTTTTTTGGTTAAAAAAAAAAAAAGAAAAAAGAAAAAAGTTTAAAACACGGCTGATTTGACAGGAATACGGTGAGTAAAGTACGTACATTTTTACTTGCATTTTGAGGAAACTGAAGTCAGTAGAAAAGAAAGGATTGTTTTAAACCGTTCTATTATTAGTATATTAGTATGCAAATATATGCTGTTCTTTTTTAAACAAACACATTAACCAGCACAACTGTGTCCAAAATTTATATTCTTAAGCGTCAAGAATGTCGTAAATTCAGCTTTGACGCCAAACAAATGTTGCATGTTACAAATGTCTTACCAACCCCAAACGTAAGCTCAGTTACCAGTTTTAGCTAAAAGGTACAATTAGCATGCAAAAACAAGTCTTGAATTCAAACGCACTATTACATTTGTTTATTAATTTTATTGTTTTATATCATTAGGAAAAAGCACAGAGTAGGGGGCCTTGACAGCGTGCAGCATTGAATCCTGTTGGTGTACAGAGCTGATAGGCCAGAGTAATCATACTGTGCCGCTTATATAGCCTTGGCACGCTCAAAGCGCTTATCACGAGGCACGTTGATGTGCCTTAAGCAATAGTCAAGTCTTTTTGACACTGTCCATGTAAAAAGCATTCTTTTACAACTTGGCCTAGCTTTGGCTTTCGTTAAGACACAGAAAAACAAACCGTGGATATTAATCCATTGAAAAGCAGCTTGTTGCATTAAATGCTAATATTATACTTGTAGTTTTACATACTGCATTACCGTATTAAAGTGGTAATTAAATGATGCTCATAGCAAATAATACTTTAGGGGGGGAACTTTTGAAGCATTTTAGACCCCTCACACTAGTAGGGGTCAGTATAGCTTAAGGAGCTGGATACAAAGAGCTTACAATCGTTGTGTATACAAAAACAGAGCCATGATAATCTGAATATTACTTCCAGATCACATCTGAAAAAGAAAAAAAAAAAAGTGAAGAACAATATGTACACAATTCTGTATGCTTGAGACAGGGCACATTTCTACCCAATGAGCCATTATTGTGAGAAACACTGATTTCTATGATGGTGAAAACTTAATTTGCCAAGTTTAGTTCTACCTGAGTTGGCATATCCATTAGGGGTGTATCTATCCAATATCGTCCTTTAACTATTGCATATGACAACTAAGAGACTGTTAAGCTCTTAAAATTTCAAACTGGGTGTCAGTGCGCCCGTTCTGACAAATTAAACACCTGTCCTGCAGGTTTTTCTAGACTGCTCGCTTGAAATAATAACAGGTGAAACTGTTGTACATGAGAACACTGAGAAATAAAAGCAAACAGCTTTAGCAGAGTTACTAGTTTGCACCTTACGTATCTTTCCCTCTTGCGGGAAGCGTTAAGACTGTCTTGGAATGCATGTTATACTGTATAGAGTAAATATTGCCGTTACTACAAGCGTGATTACTGTAGATATATAAGAGTGGCCTCCCTACCACTAGAGGCACCAGAGAATTTAGAGTGTCAGGCTTGGCTGAAAACAACCACGTCAAGCCACTTTGGAACAAAAATACAACGATACGCTCATTGGTTAATCGTCATCAGTAGCCTCCCTTTTTGATTCATTCAGTTTCCGCTCTATGAGTTGAGAGGTCGGGCTTGGAGGAGACACCACATCCACAGGAGGTAGCATGGCACCTTCTGGCTCAATGTCTTTTCTTTGAGAGAGCTCCTCCTGGATACAAACACATCACGTTCAAGTGAACAATCTTAACCATTAAAGTGGTCCTAGTATGGAATTAACAACAACAACCTCTAACCTGCTCAGAGAACCGCTGACTCATGACTTGATCTCCAAACTCCTGAGTCTCGACCTCTTCGCTGTTGGAGTGGCAGCTGGGGCTGGGCACCTCTATTCCATGGCTTTCCAGTATGGCAGCCTCTGAGCAAAACATTGAGTGTTCAAAAGGCTTATAATATTCCAAAGAAAAATACATTTAAAATGATTAATGCTCCCCAAAATAATATAATCAAATTACCTTAAGACAAGTCACATGATTATACACTAACATACACTTTTCAAAAGTTTGGGTTAAGTAAGATTGAAAAAAAATTTAAATTAATACTTTTATTACACTCAACAAAAATATAAACGCAACACCTTTGTTTCTGCTCCGATTTTTCATGAGATGGACTTCAAGATCTAAAATTCATTCCAGATACCCAATATTACCATTTCTCTCAAACATTGTTCACAAATCAGTCTAAATGTGTGATAGTGAGCACTTCTGCTTTGATGAGATAATCCATCCCACCTCACAGGTGTGCCACATCAAGATGCTGATCTGACATCATGAGTAGTGCACAGGTGTAC
>JAUCMU010000039.1:8102565-8119966 GCA_032275025.1 Enteromius treurensis
GAAGGACCAGAGCTAGGGTAACTGATCAAATAAGAGCTACTATCATTGACCATGTCATAAACCACGGGCTATCATACAGAGAGGCTGGTGAACGAGTACAGCCAAATCTCAGCCCGGACACAGTGGCATCCATTGTCCGTATTTTCAGAAAAACCAACAGGTAGGATATTGCTTCTCCTACAGGAAAGTTTAAATAATTTTACCATTTACTGTTTTGGAGTCGCTCTCTAATATGTTACTGTATTTTGTCCCTGTATTTTTCCCCCTATAAACTGTAAATTTTATAAAGCTACTCTGATATGGTCATTCATTTTTTTTTTTTTTTTTGTATTGAATTTCTGCAGCAAAAGAAACAAAATGCATTAATTTACTTACCCAACAAAACAAAAATGTAGAAAGGCTTCAAATATAAGGGCAGACCTGACACATAAAATAATGCCCTTTCTGTAATTTCAGCTGATGATAGTGTTTTTTTGTCAATGTGTTATGATTGACTGAATGTTCCTGTTGGAAGCAAACGTGTGTTAGTGTTTTGAATAATTATTTGATTTTGAAACATGTTTGCAGTGTTTTGCTAGACATAGCGTACTGTGGTAGTTTATTATTGTATTTTGAAAACTAGTTTTGGGGTTTAGTTTCCAATGTGTGATTTTGAGCATGAAATTAACCGTTTTGCCAATTGTGTGTTTTAGGTGTGTTGCTGCAATAAGAGTTTAAGTAACTTGTTAAATGTATTGAAAAAACTGTCATAGCGATTGTAAAAAAACTGTAATTCCTAATTGATTTAATTATTGCAACGTGCAGTCCCAGTCCTACAACCAGCAGGGTTTCAGTCCGTAAAACAAGAAGAAAAACCATGACAGGTTAAACGAAATCTTTCTTACTATATATTTTATTATATAACCTACAGTTTAGTCTTTTATTATATTGGATAAAACAATACACTCACATGAATGCTTTTTCTAAAATGAAAAATGTATTTTGCACAACCTTTTCTGTTTCATTAACTAACAAATGTTTTAACAAAATCTTTTTTCTTTTACTCTAAAACAGTTCATCCTGTCTTATAAAAAATACAGAACACACACACACACACACACACAGAAGTACAAAGCAATAGCTTTCTATAGTAATAGCAATAGTCAAGTTATAATAAGTGCCTGAACAACTGACAAATGTTGTAACAAATGATGTTATGTTGTTCTTATTTGTTTTCTTTCATTCTAAAACATTTCATCCCGTCTAAAAAAAATTACTATGCATACAATCAAATTATAATAAAAAAGTGCCTGAGATTGATCATTTTTAATCTTCCATTTACAATAATTCACAACAGAGTCCATGGTCCTCTGACATATTTTCTGGAGGGTCAGGTTACTTTTATTAGTCAGTGCTTTTCATTTTCTCAGTAAGAAGTGGATGGTCCTTAGGAGACCCAGCCTACAGAGAAACCCATTTTAACATTATTCCTGGGGATCACCAGCCTGGTGCACATTCTGTTGCTGTATCTCATTTAGTTTGATATGAGTGTGCCAGCGCACAGAGACGTAAACGGATGATCCATCTAGCAGCTCTGGCCTGCAAAGACAAACTAGATAATATCCAAGAGACAATATTAGCTATTATAGTCTGCTGACCATCCTCCCTCAGATTTTATAGAGCTGCTGGCTATCTCCTGAACTGGACTTCCTGCCTCTCCCAAATTAATACGCTTTGTTAGAGATCCATGCTTATTGTGTATGATCCAAAGACAAAACCATTCTTGTCCTGATCAACACTCAATTTTTTAATACAATGCTGTGTTATTTAGTCTAAAACAAAATGTGTCATACCACAGCATCATATATCAGTATAAATGCCGAAAAGTACATCAAAAAATGAATATTGTACGATTTCAGACGTTACAAGTATAGCACACTGTTAACTTTTAGTGTTAACTCATGAAGACTATCAGTAACAATTTTGAACTGTTAAATCCATTAAAATATAAAATAACCAATAATAGCAAAAAAAAAATTCTAGAAAAACTGTTTTTAGACATTCTGATCTGATGCATTTAATAAATTTGTGCAGTTGGCAATGATGCATGTGCCCTGTGGTAAGAGAGTCGCAATACCGCCTCTAACACAGAGAGGGCGCTACACTCTACAACACAGAGATGTAAAGATCTTAAGACAGGGATTGAGGTGCTATTCCTTTGCTTCTTCGTAGGCATGTGATGTAGGTAACATACCTAACACGTCCTACATTTTAAATAAAACTATAATTATTAAAAATAATTTAATTGGAAATATAATTTCGACTCATTTAATCTTGTCATCATGTCCTTTACAAAAATGAAGAAATCATTTTTGTTACACCGAATAGAATAGATTAAAATGAATTCAGCTAATACTAAAAGCTACTTTTGCACTATATATAGTGTTTCAAGTGTGCAAAGTCTCAGCTGAAATCTAAAGCTGGTTGTCTGGTTTTTGCTGATCTTCCCTCATGTTCAAAGTTCATTTGAGTTGCTCACAGCCCTCTTCCACACATTGTCAGCTGGTTTCCCAGCCTGAACAGCTAAAAATGTGGTCAAACCCCCTCTATCTTTCACCAGCTCACTCAACCAGCAATGACCAGGTCACCAGCTAAAGAACTTAAAGGGATAGTTCACCCAAAAATCACCCCATGATTTACTCACCCTCCACTCATTCCAGGTGTATGACTCTCTTCTTTCAGACAAATACAATCGGCATGGCTATTTAAAAAAAATGTCTGGCTTATCTATGCTTTATAATGACAGTGAATGGTGGTTGAAATTTCAAAGGCAAAGGTGAATCCATCCATCATAAAGAGTGTTTCACAGGGCTCCGGGTACGGTGGCCGAGAGAGCTCAATGCGCTGCAAACTTAAGAAAACAAATGCAAACTGAAGAAAACACATGCAAACTGAAAAAAACCCACATGCAAACTGAAAAAAACACATGCAAACTGAAAAAAACCAAACGCAACCAAACACAGAGAGGCGCTGCAAACACACAAACGCGCTGCAAATAGCACGGACCACAACGGAAATGTTTCAGGGAGACCTCAAAAAGTGACGAACAAACTGATAAAGATGTTTTCTTAATGTGTTGTCGTTATTTTCTGTTTGCATGTGTTTTCTGAAGTTTGCAGCGTGGTAAGCTCTCTCGGGCACCGTATCCAGGCATTAATAAAGGTCTTCTGAAGCAAAGCAATGCATTTTTGTAAAAAAATATCCATATTTAAAACATTTAAAATGCCTACATCCTGGAACACCAATCTCTGAACATGTAAGACAGGAAGCTAGAGATTAAGATTTTGGGGGAAAAAATATGTGCATTTATCTGAAAGAAAAAAAGTCAAACTTACCTATCATGGGGAAACTTTTATTTTTGAGCAAACTATCCCTTATATTTTCTTCTTTCTTTTTTTTACAGGGAATAATGTAAAATGAGATCTTCATTGTAAAGCATTTTTAATTATCTTTTATTTTAAAAAGAATCACAAAAATCTAACCTGTCATTGGAGAATACACTTATACACATTGGACACAATTAATGGCAATTTAATTCAATACTTTAAAAAAAATGGTTGCTTGTTTAACAGCCTTAAATATTCTTCTGAGGTTAGAGAACACCTGCCGAGAGATAAGAGCCCATTCATTTATCCAGAATCACTCCAGACCCAACTCCATGTTGGTGCTTTTTCTCTTCAGTTCACCTCACTCATTTTCTACAGGTTTCAGGTCAAAGGACAGGAATGGACATAGCAGAAGCTTAATTTTGTGCTCAGCGTCCCATATTTGTGTTGTTTTTGAGGTTTGTTTTTGCATTGTTGTTGGAAGATACAAACATGATCTATTATAAGATTTGTAACATTTATGTTGTTTGGAATTTCTTAACTATTGCCTAGATGCTGAAAATTGTCATTTTCACTACTCTAACTCTTTTCTTAAAGCCACTTTCTAATTTATGAAGCTTAATTATCTATCTTATTTTTTTTCACGTTGTGCTGGACGATTAAGAGAGTTTGGCCTTTGTTTTCCCTCCTATTTATGTTCCTGTGAAAGACATGGTTGAATAATTTTTATGTTCCTAATTACCCTGGTGTGTTCTAAATTGTAAACTTGAATAGCAATATACTTCAGAGATATTTTACTCATACCTCAAAAGGGTATTTGAGAAAAACATTTATTTTATAATGAGATTCAATGTTCAATGAGAATAATAATGCAGGTCTATTTTCACAGCCTTCTTTGATCATATTTACCAAAAGTACCAACAATTATGACCACATGTATATAGTCCATATGTATATTTTTTTTCTCTCTTTTTTTGTTGGGTCTGTGTCCCTCTTGTGGAAATAATCTACATAATTTATGATCCTGTGCAATTATGAATTGCATTAAGACAAACCAAATCCATCTGCTTGAATATTATTATTCAAATTATGCATTAACTCAGCAGCCCTATAGACCGCCCAGCCTCTGTGGGAATATCCGGGGCACATTGCTTCAGTCTGCACACAAATACATGTGTGATCGAGACAGCGGTGACATGAGGCGCAGCTCCTCTCTTCTGGAATATATGCAGAAGTGCCATGACCTAACCGAGGACTTAAACTTAACTGGAAATTGTTCAAATGGGGAATTCAGGTGAGTTACTGCGTGAGACAACCAAAATAAATCTTCATGCACTGTGTGTTGAGGATGACAGGTAATTTTCGTTCTGTTTGTAATACTGACAAAGCCATAATTAATAGTTGTGCTCAATTTGCATTTGTCTCTAAAATACACAGTCTGATTCATACGCCGTAAAACGACTGGTTTATAGAAGTTCTGTTTATGGTTGTACCAAACAAACAACAGGCTGCAAAAGAACTACTTAGAACATTATATTTTAAATGTATGATCACTGTAGCTTCTCCTTCATCAGCATTGTCACAAACGTTCTTCTTTTCCCGAAGTCTAACCACTATCTGTGGAGTTTGCTATCCCGAGTGTACAGAGTGTTTAATGATTAACTGAGGTGACATCTCTCCTGCAGCCCAAACCCTGTCCTCAGTGGATCAGCAGAGCCTTTGTGTTTGCTGTGAATTGATGTCCACCCACACCGCTCTGCTCTACTTCTAATCTTTCCTTCAGCTTTCACAGCCCTTTCCAGAGCACAGCAGCAAAATATCTGTAACGTTTGTCTGCACAGCCCTGTCAAAATACGACCCTTGTCTTCTCTCCAAGTCCTAACTCAGTGTTTATGTTGCCGAGAGGCTGTAAATTCGTAGACTGACAGTAAATTCAGCGCAGAGTTTTTGGCTCCATTTGGTATCCCATCAGCTCTCTCTCCCTATCCTCCGCAGTGTGTTGTGGCAATCTGGAGGAGCAGAAGGGGGTGATGAAGATGGGTCTTAGTATGGTGTTAGTAGGGCATGTGAACTTCCTGCTGAGCGCTTTGGTCCATGGTGTGGTGCTGAGACACTTCAGCCTTCAGCGAGGACAGGCCATGGAAAGCGCCATCTCGAACGTCATCGCCCTGGCAGCGGGCCTGCTGGTGAGGCACGACATATTCATGTAAAGTGGGAAATTAGCTGATCAACCTGAGGAATATTTGAAGTTCAGATAGTAAAGCCTCTTAGTGCTGTTTCAAATCTTTCAAATGGCACTTACTTTGGGCCTTTGCTTCTGAACTCTTCTTTTTTGTTTTAATTACATAGCAGAGTACCTACAGCTGAAAAAAAGGCAGCTGTGTTTGCCAGAATTTTACTGCAAAAATATAGTAGCAACATTTTAGATTTTACGTATTTAACGTAAAGGATTAGTTTCCTTTCAAATGAAAGATTTCCTGATAATTTACTCACCCGCCAAGATGTTTATGTATTCCTTTCTTCAGTCGAAAAGAAATTCATGTTTTTGAAGAAAAGTTCCCAGATTTCAATCCATATAGAGCACTTGAAGGACCTCTGAACGGTTGAAGGTCAAAACTACAGTTTCAGTACAGCTTTAAAGGGCTTTAAACGATACAGAGTCTATGAAAAGTCTAAATGTTTTTACATCCAGGATACGCATACAAAATGACCATTTTAAACAATAAACTGAAAAAAAGACATTTTAATATTTGTTATTCAGCAACTTTTGAATGGTCCTCTTCCTCCACATTGTAAACACTACTGACTCGGTACTTCTGCCTACATCAAGCATAACCTTTTCAACATAATTAAGTATTATGCGCATCACAGACCAGAGCAAGGAGAACATTTGTGTTTATAAAGCATATACATGTTTTGTTTTGTTTTATAAAAACCTTATTCATCGTCTGGTATCATTTATAGCCCTTTGAAGCTGTAATTTTGACCTTCCACCGTTTGGAGTCCATTCAAATGCACTTTAGATTTAAATTCTGGATTGTTTTCATCACAAAGCCTAATTTCTTTTCGATTAAAGAAAGAAACATCTTGGATAACATGTGGGTGGCTAAATTATCAGGAAATTTTAATTTGAATATGAACTAATTAAATCGCATTTACATTTACAAACTATTTTATCAACTGATGTAATTATACTAACTTATTGAGGTACTGAAATCTGTTTAATAAATACACTCATTTACCGTTACTTCTTTTTGTGAAATATGTTACTTGTGATCTAAATCAGAATAATGTGCTGTTATGTTTATCTATAGGGTGTCATTATAGGGATATTGACTATTGTTCTGTCCAAAAACAGAAAGAACAAGGTGCTGGTAAGTAAAAATGTATATATAGTACACAAATTATTTGTAAAATGTAATTGAAAGAAATTACACATGTAATTTAAATATGCTTAACAGATGAAGGCCAAGAAAGCTCTTTTATCTCAGGTCACATTTCATGATGGCTTCATAATAAAAAAAAAAAGAAGATAAAGAAAGATAAAAAAAAAATTTAATAATTCATTGAATTTAGCCTACTCAATTTTTTTTTTAAGGTAAGTGGTTGCAATCAGTTTATTTTAGCTACATTTAAATAAACAAATTTCGCTGACTAACATGTATTTATGTTTATTAAATGTAGCTTTAAAACTTTAGCATTATTCAGTATGCTTTAATAACATAGTCTTGTGCTTTAAATAAAAGCTGGATTTGTATTAAATGCAAATTTCATCCTATATGTTGGTCCACCATGGCTGCTCAAATACCTGAGGAACTTCAAAAAGTTTCTTTTTAAGAATCAAAGAGAACAAGCCCACGAAAGTGCTGTCACTGATTTATGTGTTTGTGCATTCTCTGTCAGTTCTCTCCGTATGTTTTTCTCTCTCTTGCGCCTTTCTGCCTCAGTGGCACACACCTGCTTCCTCTCTCATTCATCAGGGCTTGTGTCGGGCTCGCTAGTGTTTGATAATTGGCTTGACAGAGAGCTTGCATGTGCCTTCACAGCTCAGAATTTACAAAATCCCTGTAATACAGAGAAGCCTGAAAGGGCAAATCCTTTGCCTGGCACTTGAGCTGATTGTTCTTTGCTAATATTACTAAAACGGCTCTCTTCTATTGTAGACCTGGTCACTGTTCATGTCAAGTGCTGTAGCTGTTCTTGTGGCTGCCGCTTCTGTCATTGGACTGATGGTGTCCTTGGTAAAGACCATCATTCATGGCGACAAGAGATTACTGGCTTACTGCGGCTACAGTGATGACAGGAGTCACCTAACCATCGCTAATGACTGTCCTTTTGACCCAACGCGAATTTTTGTAAGCACTAAAGCAGAAATGGGAGAAAGTAGTGTATGACCATTAAAAAAAAACAAAAAAACTTAGATTTCAGATAAGTTTCTGGTTCACCAGTTATTGTCTATAAAATATTTAATTCGGGGATCTTAAACAGAGGTCTGCAGTAGAGCTAATCAACCAAGCTTATATTACCAAAAAACAATAACACAGTCAATTAACTTCAATGGGTGAATCGGTAAATAAATGTAACAACAGACCTTAGTCAGGGAAGACGCTATAGTGTCAAAGGTTTCAGGCCCTTGGTTTAATGCACAGTTGATATGAGAGCCTAAATATAAAAACTTTAAAATTAACTTCTAAATTTGAGTTTATTGGAATTGCCAGAGCTGTCAGTATTAAACTGGAGCTTTCTGATGCAATAATCTTCTACTAGATTTCATCATATTGTGCTCATTAACTTAAGATAAAAAATGTTCACATTTGTAGAAATAACATTTTCTTCTGTCATAATCCCTATATTTATTCAAGCTGTTCAAAGGAGCACATTGGATCTGATCGTTTTGTTCACAATGTGTGTCTCTACTCATTAAAAGTGCACTTAGTAATTTCTGCCTGATTAAAAAGTTTCACACATAGAGAAATTATTAGAAATGCAAATGTTCAAAATGTTGTAGCCTAGATTCATTAGTAATGAATGACGTACAGAAAATTACTTGTTTTATCTCAGTAACCCCACCACGATGACACCATTATAGTGGAATAAACTAATTATGGAAAACTGTAAATAACCAGTGGCACTGATAAGTGCTTTTGCATTGTTAGCACTGGATGGTGGTAAAAATCAGTTTCTTCTGGTAAACATTTTAGTTATTATATTGACTCATTATGTTAATTATTATATTTGCTTAGCGTGTCAAAATGTTTTAAAAATGCAAAACTGACATTAAAATGCAATTGAGAGAAAGTAAAGTAAAAACTTACAATACAAAGCAATACAAACAGTTTAGGATGTAACACTTTACAATGAGGTATTGTATTCTAACATTACTACACGAGTTAATATACATCTGATACAGCATTTGTTAACTTACGTCCATTACATAACGCACCCTGACTGTGATGACATTTTAACAGTCAATCGTAATTTTAGCAACGTTTTTTGTTGTTGCTATTGTTGTTGTAACTTAATGTATAGCAATAACATGATTTTTTTTCTTTTATAGGGCAAATGAAAATGCAAATTAATAATAAAAAAATACACTAATAATAGTAGGCCTACAATACATGCAATAATAATAATAACAACATACATTTACAGTACTAATGATGACTTCTGCTTCTGAGAACCCAGGAAATTTTATTTCCATATTATCTTTACATTTTAATAATGTATTAATAAACGTAGAAATAATTAGGATTAAAAAATGCTTCCAATGCATTTTTCACTGTTAGTTTATGTCTACCAAGGAACCTTGTTCCTGAATTTCTGCACTTTTTTTTTCTTAAATCCTCCAGCGTTGAATCAACACTCCCAGTGTTAACAAACAGACTTAACAAAGAAGAAAATCACTATTTTCAGTGTTTACTTTAGTTGGGCTCTTGACCCTTGACTTTTTAACATTAGGTTTTGTTTGGCTGCTGTAACTGAGTTACAACAGACAGACTTTTGCAAAGAGTAAAAGTCATCAGATGATGGTGATTATGGTTTACCTACATAGTCATTATTTGATCTGAATCACTCATTTAGAGTCTGAGCTCTGAGTTAAATATTTTTTATTGGTTCTAACAGCTTACTGTTTTTATATTTTCTTTGAGCTTCGCAATTTCTTCGGATTTCTTACAAACTGAAATTAAATTAAAAAGCAAAAACAAACCTTTGTTCTAGACATCAAGAATCAGCGTATGAATCTCAACAACGTTGACAAACAGTATATATTTAAAATAAAAGTTACAAACATTCTGCTTATAATTTATTCATGATGCAATGCATGATGGGAGCCATGGATGAGTTTTGATTGGCTACGACTTTCTTTTTTGATGGTCAACATTGTTGTGATTCTCACGCTGACTCTTGATGTCTGTGTGATTAAAAAATAATAATAATAATTTAAACAAAATAATAAGCTAAAAAACATCTGTCCTTAAAAATTTCACTCATATGATGAAATCAATAAAAAAAACTCAACTTAATTATTCAGGTCAAGTATACATAATCAACATAATCAAGTCCACACCTTTTCTTTGGTTCGTGAGACTGTTATAACTCAGTTACAGCAGCCAAACAAAATCTAATGTTACAAAGTCAAGGCTCAAGAGCCCAAGGGTCATTTTAGCCCCAATTTTGACTCGCCGACAGGTTTTGAGCAGGGACGGATTACGGGTTGTGTGGGCCCCTGGGCAAAATGTTTGCGTGGGCCCCTGGCCTAAACGTTCGTGCATGTTTCCCTCCATGTTTCCATCAGAGGCCCTATAGGTTTAGGGGCCCTTGTAGGCTCAGGATCAAAGGATGTAGGCACTGTAGAATAGACAACCGAAAATACATTGTTGATAAGCGTTGCAAATTGTTTTGGGGTAGCGGCCCCGGTGACCCGGTCCGTAATCCGTCCTTGGTTTTGAGAAATCGTCGACAAACGCCGAAATAACAGGCAAATCGGTGCTCGTTCACGCGAGTGACAATCACACAGTGTGAACTATCAAAGACACGATCTAAGAGCATCGCCGACATTTCGCCGACAACCATGAGATATTTGGCATGCTAAATATCTCGACCTGTCGGCGATTCATAATCATGCCGTGAGAAATGTGTTCTGACTGAATAACATCGGCGATTAACTACAGCCAATGAGAGAGCTACATCCAGGGCAGCGGGGGAGGAGTCACGAAGGAATAGAAGGTAGTTATCCTCTTCTACAATCTTCTTTTCGTTGCAAATGAGCACATATGCAATTTGTATGACAAGCTTCTTTTGCTTGATATCATTTTTAATAATATTTCCAGTCTCACGTGAGGACTCCGGTCTTGCACACGTGATCTCGCGTTGTTTCCATGTCACTTCTCGCGTGTGTTAAGCAGTGAGACAAAGTTGTCGGTCATGCAATGTGAAAGCCCCTGTCACCGATCTATCATGCAGTGTCAACACAGTAGCGACTGAATACTACCCCAGATAGTCATGCAGTGTGAAAAGATTTGTCACATGGCTACTTTGAAAAATGTGCAGTCTGAACTCGGCATAAAGTAAACACTAAAACGATGGCATAAAAATGGTAATTTTCTTCTTTGATGATTCTGATGATTCAACATCAATAATGGTCAATCATCATTTGATTAATCACCTAATTATCCTATTAACTTTAACACTGCTTCAGTGTTACTTTTTTAACACTGAGTGTGCATTATATGAACACTGGGATTCCTCTCTGGGGATTTACTGTGTATAGGCCTATTTGGTAATATATCATACTCTTGTTGTTTGTACAAAACAAACAAATAAGGTATAATGAAGGCTACAGCACGGTTGTTGATGTAAAATTGTTCTGGATCAAACTGTAAACGGTAAAAAAGTTCACTGGTCACGATCACCCATGCAATGCACTCAGCAAATGTGTAAGAAATAAATGCTCTCTGTATTTCTCTCCCTCACTCTCTTTCTCAGAGCACCACGATAGTCCTGTGGGTCCCGCTGATACTAATGAGTGCAGTGGAGGTGGTGTTCTCATGCCGCTTATTTAAGGTCTCCATCTCCTACCTCGGTCTGCCCTGGTGCCTCCGCAAACAGCATTTACAAGATGAGAGCAGATTGGTATGTGCTGGCCGACACTGCGCTGATACTCAAGGGAGCTTAGATTTGCACTAATAAAAATAATCAGCGCTTTGGCGTAGATGGACTCATCCTGTGAGTCTTTCAGTTGTACATCTGACAACTCATGCGGTCCTCCTAATAGATGCTTGAGAGAGTGCTAACTAACACGTGTGCGACTGACTCACGGTGCCCTGCATGTTCGCGAGCGTGTGTGTGTGTGTGAGAGAGAGGGTGTGTTCGGTGACTCATACTGCAGTCATACTGTACTCTAAAACGTCAACATTGTGCTCATTTTTAGAGAAAAGCACCGGGAGCGGCCGAGCCCCGCTACTCACCCCCGTCCCGTCGTTGCCAAGGAGACGAGGCACGGAGGCTGTCCGTTATTAGTCCCCCAGAGCGGCAAAGGCCACCGTTCCGCTCCGCGTCCACGTTCAACCGCGCGGCGCTGGAGAGGTCCAGTATCTGGATCTGATGATCAACGGGACCGTGGCTGTGGCGTCATTCAGGGATCAAGTACATTTTGAACTCTTCTGAAGAAATGATGCATTTGTGCTTGAACAGGTCGGATGTGTTTTCAATCACTCATGTATCGTCACTTACGCTAAACATATAGGTTTCATTAAAAAGTAAAATATATCTATAAAAAGTGCACGCGTGTCAGGTTTTAAATATATTGGCGGCAACATTTCCACAAATAGGCTAACGTAACGTTACTAAATAATGCATGTTCGCGAAACTGTGTCATTAGCGAATATCGTAACCGTTTGTAAAGCAATATAAGGTCTATCAACCTAAATACTTTGAAACAGTGTGTAGCCAACATTTCTTTTCTACCTTAAAATGAGTTAAGATGAATATAACTAATAAGTTAAATTTCTGAATTTATACTAGGCTAACTTACATGAATTCTTTAAATTCAAATTCAGTTTAATTATTTTAGTTTCCTTGCATTCTATTCATTTTTTTTTTACCTTCAATCCAAAATCAGGAATGGTATTGGAGTTCCCAGTCCAACTCTGAATGCTTCACACTTTATGATCACATGACCAGATGTTAGTGACACAACATTAAGTGTACAATATGTACAGGACGGTGTTGTGTAAGAATCACTCTCAGGCGACATTCTAAACACACAAGTATATTTTTCAACGTCAGTAAAATGGGACAATCATTATGTCCTCGCATGAGGTTTTCATGCAACATAATAGAGGAAAGTTGCCAGAGGGTGCAGCATCAAATATGGTCTCGGTACAAATATGGAAGCAACATGGATGCCAGCAATGTGAGAGAGCTACACATGTTTTGAGATTAGGCATGTATGGAGTTCATGAGCTGATGATGTATGTTACAAAAGCAGGAGCACCTGGAAAATTCAGGTCATGGAATGTCAGTCGTTGCATAAAACGAAAAGAAAAACCAAAGCAGTGGCCTTCTCCTTACACCTGTTCATTCAAGAGTGGAAATAAGCCCTTAAGTGATCGCTTTCAGTATTCAAACTCTTTATCTAAAGGTGAGACATGATTATAAATTATAGCATTGTACATTCCTGTCTATGTTGTTGATGGAAACCTAAAGTAGTGGTTTTGAGTACCATATGACGCAGGATAAAAGTGTCACAAGTTTGCTGCTTCAAATCGGGGTTCAAAAACTTACTTGCATACAAAGATATCGTATTGAACTACACAAAGTGATACTATAAAGTCAGCACAGACGCATACATACACCAAAACATGCAAACCGTCACTCTTGCGTACATACAAACGCGCATAACCGCACGCACACAGATGAAGCGCTTCAAATGATATGTGCTACCAGTGTCTTCCATTCAACGGAATGTGTCCCCTGATGCAAAACATTTCCCACGATGCATTGAAAAGCCTCGAATGACTAACAACTTACTTTAAACGGCATAATACATCACCAAGTGTCTCACGTCTCGGTTCGACAGTAATAAAATCACCCTTGGTAAAATAAACACCATAAAAATGCAACAAAAATAAATAAAGAAATATGGAAGCAAACCACATATTTACAACAACATCAAAAACAAAATAAAACGAATGGGATCCTCAGCCTTCTCTTTGTAAAATAAAGATCATGAGCGCCAGAGCAGAAAAATCCCAACATTCAGTCCACTGGGTCACTTGGAGGCGAAGTTTTGGACACTGCCTGAAAGCTACATAATACTGCCGTTAGATGCATGTAAAAAGACTTCTATAACTGCCTTCCTTTGTAGTCCTAACATGTTTCTATATGCATTTATCTTGTATATACACTTAAATATTAATATAAAAAGTAGATGGGGAACTGTGCCCTTACAAAACAACGGGGAAAAGAAACAAAACAGCACAGATATTAAACACAAAAAGGGTGAAGATCAAGAGCGCATGCACGATTCCTATAAAGGAACATTCCTTTCCAAAAATGTGGACCCTGGAACACGGTCGGCCGTTTTTTTATATATACTGAGAACTCCATCAGCTTCTGCAGAGACAAGGACGGATGACACGCAGCAGACAGAGAATGTCCCTGGCAGGTGTTGTCTTTGTTCTTCAGATGTACGCATGTCCTTTCTGGGAAAAACGGAAAGTAAAATTGTTGCACGCTTTTTTTCTTAAAACTCTTCCGTCTGGAACACAAAGAAGAATGAGATATAGAGCTTTCATGCATCGAGGGCCGCTTGTCTGGAGCGACTCAAAACTGCGAAGCGCTGCTGGGGTCACACTGCAATAGCCGCACAATGGAGGGATCACTTTTGGCACCTTTTATGAACTCTTCCAAAGACAGCTTGCCTAGAATGGGAACACAGAAATGGTGGGGAGAAAAAAAAAAGTTGAGAGAAAAAACACTGCAAGACATGCTCTGATATATATATATAGTAATATAATCAAAGTTGAAAAGTATTGCTGTAAAAGTATTACTTGAAAGTTAATTTTTGATCATAATATAATGCTGAGTGAATGCTAGTGATGATTCATTTTAATTACTGGAATTAATATACATTTAATACATTTATTTCTGCTATAATTTTGAAATTTGCATATACACCACCATTCAGAAGTGTTTTCCCTGTTTTTAAAAGAAGTCTCTTAATCTTCCAAAGGCTGAATTTATTAAATAAAAATATGCTGATATTCTGAAATATTATTACAGTTTAAAGTACCTTTACTATTCTAATATATTTGGGAATATAATTTATTCCTGTGATTCAAAGCTGATTAATTAAGTTAGATAGATAGATGTCATTTACTGATCAATTGAATGCATACTTGCTGAATAAAATTATTACTTTCTTTTTATTAGTAGTATTGTATTTTGTACACCAGGGTCACAAAAAAAGCATTTTAACTGTATTTTGTAAACAATTATGGCATTATTTCTATATATTTTTATTTATTTATCTTATTTATCCAGATAAATATGATTTATTTACTTGAGTCTGCCTTTCATGAGGCCCACGCATGCTCTTGATGTCTGCAGACTATGCATTAATTTAATTAAATCGCACACTTTTGCTATTTAATAATAACACCAGGCCATTTTGAGATATGAATTTTAAAATTCAAGAACTGGTAGACATCTTACCATCATTGTTCAGGTCCATTTGTCTGAATATCTTATCTGTCCTCTTCTCTGGTGTGGATTCATCCTCAGGCATTTTCATCACCGATGACACCATCTTATAAATGGCCTGTTAAAGTCATAAATAATGAAGCAAGTTAAAATATCAGTGGACCACCTTTATCTGGCCTTCACAGGTTCGGCTTATCCAATATTCTGTTCCATTAGTAATTCATCCTGCACAGAGGTTCACCACGAGCCATGGAGCAGAAAGCAAACTCGAGCAGTGAAACTTCACAGTTTTTCTCAGCTCATTTACCTGCTGCCATACCCACTAAATCAGAGAAGTCAACCAATTATGTAATGTTTTTGAGGGATAATGAGTTGGGCAGACTGCTGGTGCCTGGCTTAGCCCTCTCCACCTTTTAAAAGCAGCCGACTTGATAAAATATGCAACACGCTGCAATCTCTGAGTGCCAGCCAACTGTAACCTCCATGAGCTTGCGGATAATCTCGCCGTTCTGCACACACGGGGATAAACCCCGGTTAAATTTAACTCATTAATCCAACAGAGAAGAGAGCCAACGTGGACGCTACGGCCCTCCCCCAACTCTGCGATCTTCCCCACAGGCTTTGCTTGTCGAGGGGCATCGTGCAGAACAGAGCTTTGCCAAGCCTAGCCGAGGGAGACCGGTACCAACTGAGCATGCTAAGCACATGCTAATAGGTCCTCTACTCCCACAGCTCAGGCTGACAGAGGAGCGATCATCTGGGACAGCGCGCTAATGTTTGTGTTTGATCTCTCCACCAGGGGTCAGGCTGCTCATCTCTGTGCTTTCTGCAAATTATGCAGACTTGTACTGTACGAACACTTAGAAGTGACTGCTGCTGTAGAACGAGAATGTTTGGCTGTGTGCAGAATTGATGCGCACTACTTTTTAAATAATTCACCGTATGCTTCTTTGTAATTTAATCTCATTTAGTCAAAATACAGTGCCACTTTTCCGAATCAGATGGTGTAGCTAGCATATACATATTATATACCTCAGAAATAGTAAAAATAAATAGTAGTTGTCTCTTTATGATCAATTCTGATCTGATTAATCATTTTGCACACATCAAAGAACCAAAAAATATTGAAGCAGGCTGAATCAGATGAACATGAAAGGCTATGGCTGCACTGTTAATAAGTGATATACTGGGTGAGTGAAAATGAAATGCTCATAAATTAAAAATCGCTTCTGTTTCCTTCAAGTATTTTGATTCTACTGATTTCTTGGAAGATGAAAGCAAGTGTTTTTCTTTGATCTGACATTATAAGGCCACAAAGTCAGGACAGAAGTCAGCGAACAGGAGGATTTTCTGAGTCAAGATTGATCGTCATAAGACTAGTATGCTCAATAAGCATGAACTTTAATAAATCACACATCCTTGGTGAAAACTTGAAAGAAAAGGGGAGCTGATTTCTGAAGTGGAAACCAGGGACATTTTCTAGTTCAGTGGTCAAAATATCTATGAAATGTGTTATAACAGTGGTGGCCAAAATTATTAGAAGACTAGTATTTTCACCAGCTAAAAAATGGTTTTAAGTCAGTTATTTCTATCTTTTGACTTAGTGTGTCAGTAGGAAATATCAGTTAACATTTAAAAACATTTATTTTGCCAGATCTGAGGTGATCATCGTGATTGGGGCCCTGATTTTTGGTAATAAATAATGTTTTCAACTCAAAAGTAAATGTACACATATTGCAGTTATTTAAATGTATTTTAATGTTATTTATAGTAAAAAAAATGATAAATAAAATCAAGCTTACTAATGGCTTTCCCAATCTCATTTGCATATAAAATCTGCATTTGGCTTGCATGTTGTATGCTGTGGTTGCATGACAGGAATGGATATTAGCGTTTTTTTTTTTTTACAACATACAACAACTGCAGAGAAATCTGAACCTAACCAAAAACAAGACATATGAAGAACTGCAGACCCGGACAGCCCCAAAGGTGATCCACAGGACGCTCTGTTAAGCTAGGCTGGTTTTAGCTGGGAGACCTGTATGGAACAATGTATTTGAAATAAAAAGCTTGTTGAATTCCAAAAATTGAGAAAAAATTGCTATAATTTTAATGCATTGTATTTTCATGGTTTGCATTTTACCATGGTTGTATATTTACGTGGTGAATATTTCAAACTCAAACATTTTCATTGTTAAAATTCAGTAATCAATATGCACCTCACAAAGTTCATTTTCAAAATATTCAGTTTGTTTAAAGGTGCCATAGAATGGAAAACTGAATTTACCTTGGCATGGTTGAATAATAACAGTTCAGTACGTGGACATAAC
>JAUCMU010000039.1:8120066-8135485 GCA_032275025.1 Enteromius treurensis
ACGGTTCCCCATTGATGTCTCCGCCCCCCTTGTATGTTGCCATAGCCACTCATGTGTCTTGAGTCTCCTCCCACTGACCTAGTTTCATGAGTATAAATCCCGGATTTGCATGTTGCCACGGTCCATTAGCACTGTTACCTTGTGAGTTTTCCCACCCGTGTTTCTAGTTTCTGTTTGGATTTACCGGTGTCGAATTCTGCTTTCCCCTGATTACGCCTTTGTCTCGCCCCACGGACTGTATTTATTGTTGCCAACTATTGCACGGACTCTGACTACTCTCTTGCCTTGCCTCTGATGCTCACCATTGCCGGCAACGACCCTGAATGCCTGTTTGACTCTGCTCTGTGTTTTCTAATAAACAGTTTGCAAATGAATTCGAACATCTCCTGGCTCCCTGCTCGTGACAATCTTGTTGCAGTTAAGTGTTTATTGTCTTCATGTTTCCAGTTACTTTAAACTTGTATTAGTGCTGTCAAATTATTAATTCCAATTATCCACATCCAAAATAAATTTTTTGGTTTATACATGTGTATATTTATTATGTGTAAATGCACACACATATTGTAATGTGTTGGCATGGAAGGATCACCGAGAGAGTCGTCGTAACGTTTAAATATCTTTAATTAACACGAAGCAGCAAGGAAAGACACGTTATACTTCAACAATGACGAACACAGACTAAAACATTGGGTAGGCTTAAGTAGGGGAGACAATCAACTCAAACAAGGGAGACACACCTGAACAGAATAGACAATTAACAGAAACTGGATCACAGGGAAGCACATGGGGATAACAGATGAAAACACGGAACATACACAAATGGGGATGTTACAGTTCGCCCCCTCCGGAAAAAAAGGAGGGGGCCGCACGGAACAACAGCGGCGGGAGGGCGGGGGCTCTGGAGGAGGGCGTGAAGCGGGAGAGGGAGCAAAAACAACCAAAAACTAAGAAAATAACAAAGTCCAGGGTGGAGTAGATGGTGGAAGGAGCCATGGAGTAGTCCGGAGGAGGCAGAGGATGATGCAGAGACCAGCGACGAACCAGACCCAGGGCGGAGTGGAAGGAGGGAGGAGCCATGGAGGAGGAAGAGGTGACGACTCCAGGGGGCCGAACGACGGAGATGCCGCTGATGGAGAGGGAGCCCGGGATGGAGTCGCACGGACAGAGAACCTGGGTGACACCGCTGATCCGGAGGGCTGATGCGAAGCCGCAGGCTCCGGCGACCGAGGCAGAGACGGGGACCTGGAGGAGCGCTGCGGAGCCGGAGCGACTGAGGACAAAGGTGGAGACGGAGGGAAGGAGGAGCCTGACGGAGATGGCAGGACGGCGGGACGAGGCGTAGCCGGAGGAGTCAACCAATCAGAACTCCCGAAGTCAACCAATACTCTGACGGGGACGGACGATGTTGCCAGCTCACGCGCTTGGTCAGGAACTCCAGGCTCGGGTTGCGTGACGACGATCACCTCCGGCTCTGGTTCTCTGTCCGGCGTGGGCTCTTGCGACATCTCCGTTGCCGTGGACGGTCGGAGGGAGCGCGGTGCGGGAATGGGTTGGTGCAGAGGTGGTGCTGGCCTGATGCCCTGAGGTGAGGACGCGGGATTGATCCTGCGTCGCCGGATGGCAAGTCGGCAGCCGGGCATTGCCATCACAGGTGGCCGTCCGCACACCTGTATAGCGGGGAACGGAGGTAGCCCCAGCGCAGGCGTTCGAGGATTTCCTCGGGCGTCCTCGGAAAACTGTTTAGGTCGATCATTCTGTAACGTGGGTGTTAGCGGAGAGAGCGCAGGAGACGAGAAGTAACAAAATAAAGACTTTTAATAAGAAACAAAAGTAAATTCTGGAACACACAGGATAATTCAAATCACAGTAATGGAGCTTGAACACTTACACGTTAACATAAACAATGATCGACACAGACTGGAACACAGGGTAGGCTTTTGTAAGGGAGACAATTAACGTAAACGAGGGCGACACACCTGAACAGAATAGAAAATTAACAGGAACTGGGTCACAGGGAAGCACATGGGGAGAACAGTTAAAAACACTGAACATAGACAAATGGGAATGTTACAATCCAACAATCAAACATTAAATAACCTATATTAGTGGACCAAAGCGGAAAAAAAAAGTAAAGCCTCTTCAGGGGATTATTCAGTCCCAATTTATTCTTTGGGGAGGTTTTTTGTCACACCAGATTGTACAATGGATTTTGTGGAAGTTTCCATTAATGGAAGCAGAATGTAGCGCAGCACATTCCCATTTTTATCACTACACACTAAAATGTGCCATACTCAGAGGACATCCTCAATCCCACGTCGTAATTATTCTCACCACACCTTAATTGCCCGGAGCATCATACTATTCAGGTCAAGGAGAACTGATCCCACACTTCGCAGGTCTCCGGCGATGAACAAAACAGGCTTCAAAGTGGCCTGTGACCGTCAGATCTTCAAAATGCTGACCCTTATGGATGTCCAGACGCGGCATGCCAACCTCAGCACGTCCCATGACAGGACAGCAAGACAAGCAACTCTCTCCTATCACACCTGAGATTTTAATTCAAACTCATGGCTAAGAGACGATACACTAGGATCCATTTTGATGAAGTGTGATGGCAATAAATTGTCAAATAAACTGTCCACAATAAGGCTATACAGTCAAATTGGTTACAAACAAATATATATGCTAAAACAATTAGGTTTTCAAACTACTGCAGTGATATTCCCAAATAAGGATGAACTGTTCCACCTATTCTTTAGAGGGAGGGCTTGGGAAACTGTGTTAAGGGTTGGGAGACAGGGAAACAAAAATGTCCCAAAAAGTATGTTATTTCAGACATTATGGAGCCCACTATCCCATTTCCTGTCGTGATGAGGCCAAGACTAAAAATACACATCCCCTTTCGTCAGAACTCAAATTGCCCCCTCAGCACGAATTTCTCCTTCAACCGCTATCATGTAGCACACAGTCTAAGAGCAGGAAGCGAACCCCCACAATCCCCATGCCTGGGATCAAATGTGCCACACGGTTGGCTTACTTTGATCCTGTAATGGGTTGTGTCTGTGTAAACTGTGTTGACCTCACTAGACTATGAGAACACTATCTTGGCATGACTCAACAGCAGCATATCAGACCAAGGGTGTGTGAAAACTAATTATGTGCATTGACCTTCAGCGGTTGCTTTCATTTTGGATATTAGTATCCATAGATCCTTTGGGAATACTGACAGTATGTGTTCATTACATAATGAGAGTGTGGGGTGAAACGATTTCAAAGTTATAAGAGTCCTTGTGATTTGCTTTAGAGCAGGGGTGCCCAATGCTCAAGCTTTTCAAAAGTATAAACGTTCAGCTGTGTTGGAAAATATTTACATAATGTTCAATAAGTAATTTTTTATGAGCATTTCAAGTTACCATATCTTCACAGACTTTCATTCATCTTCCTAAACAACTAATACAACAGTGGTTTTATACTTTATACTGACATCTAGTGGCATGGATGACAAAACTATCATGTAACAATAAAAGGTTTTGGGTTATTTATGGCAGTGGAGAAATCACCATTATGTCTAGGGTGACTATATGTCTCTTTTCCCGGGCATGTCTTGTTTTTGGACAAAATGCATTCAGTTTCTAAGTTACAGTCGGCATTCATTGTGTGCATTTTTGTATTAAAGCCGGCGTGGGACTGTTTTCCTAATCCCGCTCCCGCTGAATTCCTGAACAGCCTGTTCACACAAATTTTCTTATTGCATATAATTTTTGCGCTTCAGGGAGCGTATGCAGGGTATTTAAATAATTTTGGATACAGCTCGTGTTGGATACAGGGTTGCCATATCCACATTTTGTGCACTGAATTTGGCTGATTTTAAACTGTTGATTTTCTCCTGTGGGTTAAAGGTTTGAAATGCTGCTGCAAAAACCTGAAATGTTTGTATTAAAGCATCTTGCATTCTACCTATGATGAAACTGTAGTTAAAATATATATAACTTCTGTATGTGAAAATCTTAAAGGGTAAATAATGGCAGAACTCTTTTGCTGAGTTGTTCTCAAGTTAAACAGTCAATATTGCAACTTGAATCCACTACACTGCTTTCTTTTTTTTTTTTTTCATTTCCTTCTGTGAACTTCTGTGTTGGTCTCAAATTTCTCAAACAAGGAAACCCCTACGCAAGTGACTTTATATTTGCTTTTCCTCTTCTTATCCTTGTCTTCAGCTAAGTCATCCCAAAACACCAAGTATGACTCTCATTAAGTTCAACAAATGCGCAAAAAATGCCCCAGTGTCAATTAAAGGGCATTAAAGACATGACAGCAAAAGGAACTGACTCACCAAGGCCCAGTTCATGCTGAAAACAGTCCAGTCCATCTGAACAGTGGGAAGATCCACTGAAAGAGCCAAAACTACGTCAGACTGAGCATACAGAAGCACTGTGGGCCGGCACGACCTCACAAGAAAAGGAGACAGAAGCACTTGAAACAACTTTTTGGTTCCCTTAATATCAGAGTTCTGGAGGTTAACATACTTACGCAGGGCACTCACGCTTTTTTAGCACTAGCCACAGACTTCATGTGCTCTTACGCAGCCAGTAAGCTTAAAAAACAGCATGACATTGATTGCATTTACTTACAGACAGAGGCTCACCAAGAAACACTTGAGCACACAAAAACACACATCCTACCACACAAGTGTTTTCTGTAGAACAACATAGGATTTCCGAGAGAGCTCCTTAGAATCAACCACAGCAACACTGCTGGGAGTAATTGGCCTTCCTTTCAGCATTCTAATGGTAGGCGCAGAGCAAAGCTAGATCAGGGCATACTCTGGAAAAAGGAAGCAAGAAGTTCTCAGAGGGGGGCAAAAGCCACATCCTCCCTTGAAAAGGTTCTCAAACTCAGAATCACATCCCACAGCGAAGCCACAATCGGGCTGAGTGGAACGCAGTGGTCAGGTGAAAGGAGCACGCAGGGCTTGGTTACTCACAGTGTTCAAATGAGAAGTATAATGCTGAGTCATACTAAAGCAAAAAGAGTAAAATCTAAAATTCTCAAATTTTTAAATGCCTCTAAAAAACTCGGTAGGCCTTTTTGATTGCAGTCTCCCTGCTGCATCAAAAGTAATGGCACCTCCAATCTGATTTCCATATATTAATTACAAAGGGCACTGTAATTTATTCAAACAAATAGCATGAACGTCATCTTTATCTCAGTTTAAGTGCCATGACTAACATTATCACTAATGTCCATTAACTCGCAAACCAGTAATGTGGTGTTTTATGAACCAGTGTTTCCGCTATAACGTATGTCATAAAGTTACATTTTTATGTGCACAAACCACAGTGAGTGCATATACTGTCACTTATTGTTGAAAACGATCAAAGTGGATGAAATCCACCTTTCATTCAGCCTTTCACCAATGCTAAAGTGGATCTGTGAGCCACAAAAAGAAAACAGCAGAGTGAGAACTTATGAGACAGCTAATGAGACCACGAGATTTCTAAAAGAAATCCAAGGAAAAGCCCGGACAGGAAATTCTAGCCTCACAGAAGCAATGCATCATGTGTCTCAAGCACTGATCACATACTTTAAATGGTGCTTTTAATGGCATACAGAATCTCCAGAGCCCTTGAGTCACTGGCATCTACTATTTTCTCAGTCTATACTTTCTTCAAATAAATGGATTGTCCAAAAATCTAAATTATGTCATTATTCACACACTGTCCAAAACTCATATGATTTTGCCTTTTCCATTGAACATAATAATAGAGGCTTTTGAAAAATGATTATGCTGCTCTTCCTGCAATAGTGGGCAAATTTAATCCGTCCATCATTCAAAGCTATCATATGACTTGGAATATAGTGCAATAGATGGACTAATTTTTTAATACATTTTTGTTGTTCTTTGTCTGTTTGCTCTGACAGCACCATTTAATCAATATAAACATTAATTTATAGGGAAAAAAGCTCAGTTTTGGTTACTTATTAAAAAATTAAAAATAAAATAAAAAAACAATAATAATAAATCTAAGGTTGTATTCAGTGTCATTCTAAATGAAATACTGACAGCTCAACCCCCAGCCAAATCTATTAAATGAGCCCAAACACGCATAAATCTTACACTCTTACCAGCACATCTTATGCAAAAAGAAATCTCTGACCCCACCCTGACCTGATGTCATAACCCTTCCATTGATCAATGTGCGACTTTGAATAAAGTATGTCCAGAAGGGATTCAATGGGACCAGCAGCCTGATTACAAACAGATTGTGAGCCCGCCTTTCCCACTCTTATCGTCTTACGTAACCGTAGCCGTCACAAATATCAATGGCATGGAGGAAACCCATTCATATGCAAGTGTGTGTCACTCAAATGTATAAAAGGATGGTTTTTGAAAGGTACATTTGAGACCCCTAGGACCTATAGGCCCTTAGAACCATACAAAAAATATATGCACATAAAATGTCAATAAAATGTCATTTAATACACACACATACACGTATGTATATATATATATAGTTAATTTAAAATGTTCATTTAATAACTGATAATAAGAAATTTGCTGCCTTCAGTTGATATTGATGGATTTCATAAATATCGTACAGTAGCCAATGGTACTCCAGCTATTATAGTAGCCTATAATATACTGCATACTTTATGGTTATTTATATTTTTAATCGAATCGATTAAATAATAAGCTGGTTATTTTAAAATCATCGTACAATTGCGTCATAAATTACGCTATACGGTACACTCACTTACTTGTGCTACAGCACAAGAGTAAATATCGTCACTTTTTTCGAGATTATTGTTGATAAATAACTGCTTCTGGAGTCTACAGCACGCTACTCTTCATAATAATTCCATTTACGCTGTAGGTAGTTGCTTCAGAATATTTTTGCGTTGACCACTTTTCGAGCTACTGACTGATCCCAGCAGCCGAGGGCTGCCTGCGCAGGATCTGTGTCCCGCTTCCTCGAGCTCTTCAGAAGCGCAGTTTGAACAATAGCATCGCCTGACTGTCAGCAAACAGAATTACTGGAAGCGCGCACATCCGTCGAACGCGACCCCTGACCCATCTAAATATTCCTTACATCCGTCATAATCACGAAACTATCAATTCATTCATAAAGTAAGGTACCGTTCACACGACATGGAGGTTGCACAATGACCCCAATCCCGTGTTGTGAACTATCCATCAATGGAGCAGAAATAATACGCTGTTTTGCATTCGCGTTATTTGTGGATTTCTTTTTTAAGTATATTTGTTTTATCGCTTTTTTTTGCAGCTGCAGGCTTTACTTTCAATCGTTCCCCCATATCCCAAACAGCTCGTTATTTTCCGCGTGCTTATGATGGGATGCTATTTGGCAATATAGACTTACTGCAAGGGGAGAGCCAACGTTCCGTCATTAAGAATTAAAAAATATGAATATTTTACAGTAAGTAAACAAGGCGCGTTGATTGGCCATCATAACGGGCTTACCGTATCCAAGAAAAGCGAAGTTTCCCTCGATGTGTTGATATGTTGTGGTAGGAGAGCAGACTCTTACGGTCCAGCGATACTGTCTACTGCTGCCGCGCGCTACACACCATGTTACCGGAGGAACACGAGCCGCGGCGCTGCTCTGCTGGAGGAGGAGGAGGCTGTGCGTCTGCGGAACTGCACCGGACCAGCGGATTTAAAGCAGGGGAGGGTGTTGGTAGGATTACGTGGTGCCGCTTTAATAAGATGTCACTACGCCGAATGGGACCGCTGCTATTGTGTCGGGGTCCTTGGCGCTTCTTTTAGAGGTACAGCAACACCTAGCCTAAAAAAAGAGGCTCATATGTGAGTCACGATTGAAAGCTTACTGGAAACATTTAAGTGGCTGCAATTAAACCTCGGTTTATCCGTATTTATGTTAAGGTCCAGGAGTATACAGTACACCATGTGAGAGATATATAACGATAAATAGATAGATAGATAGATAGATAGTCACATAGCCTTATTGAACTCATACGAATTGGCAGGATTGATAAATAGATAAATAGATAGGTGTTGAATTTCAAGTATGCATACTAACATCTGACCTGTTTTACTTTAAAGAGGGGCACTTCTCTTTGATTTATATGTGATCTCACTGCATGTGGCCCGTGAGAGCCTGGGGCCCCGGTGGTGTGTGCTTCACATGCCCAATCTGTAATCGTACCTTGGCTATGAGGAGGTATCACTACTTATAGAAAAATAACATATGGACAAGATGAATCTGTGGTTACTAGTCTTATTAGACACTATATAGTAGGCTTCATCAAATCTTACCCTGGAGCTCCAATCCGCTGCAGAGTTTGAATCTAACCCTAATCAAACTCACCTGAGCATGTTAATCAGTGTATAAGGATCATTAGAATCTCACAGGTAGGTGAGTTTTTTTATCAGGGTTGGAGCTAAACTCTGCAGCGCATTGAACCTCCAGGGTGAGATTTGATTAAGACTGCTATATGGTATAGAAAACACATTTTCCTTTTACTAAACAAATGAGTTGGAAATATAATACAGCAAGTTGGATCCAAACCGTGAGATCTCTCTAGTTTGAGACTAAGTAGCTTTAAAACCTCTTAATGCATGATCTTAAAGGCTACCAGGCGGGCAGAGCTTTGACAGAGATCCGGCTAATTAACAGCTTCCCAGCAGGATCTGCCCAAGATGCGTGATGACCCACCAGGAAGGCAAATATCTAGACAAAATTACTGAATTTTTTCCTGACAAAATGACTTGCAGCTACTTGCAGAATTTATCTATCTATCGATCTACTGTATACATAGCCTACATACACACATACATAAGGGTTTAACCATAAAAAAAATAAGTGTAATAATGCTTTAAATTGTTGTTGTTTTCCCCCAAAAAATAAAAAAGTATTCTGTTTAAATTAATTGCAATTTTTTTTTTTTCAGAGCCAACAATAAATATCACACATAATAAATTCACCCACTAAAATTTCATCTTGTCAGGTGTATTTACACCCAAAATTAATTTATGACAAATTTAAAAGACAAATTACTGTCACCCCAAATACTAATTAGTTGTAATTTTTTTCAATTTTCCACTATACTAGCTTTTGCCCAGTTGTCAGTTTTTTTTACTAATTTAAAACACAATAAAATTTTGTTTTCGTTTATATATATTACGACAGAATAAGAATGTTGTTTGAATTTTTACATAAATATTGGGTTACACTGATTGACAATGTAACATTATTTCAAGAATATTTTGACATTTATTTTCTCCAAAAACCTTTCTATGGACATACAATCACTTTTGATGCAAACGTCTTAACGTCTTTGACCCACATATATATACATGCATATACTGTACTTACACATATTATATAAAATGTATAATAAAGTATATTCAAAAGATTTTAATCTTGGAATTGAGGGGCTGAAGTTTTTTAACAGTGATGCTTTACATTCCAGTTCTAATAAATTAAAATATCACTGTTCACTGAAATGAACAGGAAGTTAAATGGTCTGCTTTGAATATCATGGTGCTGGTCATTATTAAGTCCAATCACAGGAAGCATGACTGAAGTGTCTCATGGAAGACTGAGCAAAGCGCTTGAAATAACATTAATCACATCTTGGGGGAATAGATCTTGAGGATGATCACGTTATGATCTATGAGAGCAGGTGTGTGTGTGTGTGTGTGTGTTTTTAGTGTCCGTTTTACTGGTAGATGAAGATGGCTGGTGTGCAGTCCTATCCCAGGCCAAAGCTCTGACTCAGCTGATGTTGATTGCATTAGTGTTGCTATATCTTCAGCTCCCTCCTCTCTCTTCTCTAGCTATGTGAATAAGAAACTGTGTGATTGATTTTCTCCACTGCTCCTCATCCGATTGCCCCTCTTGGTTTGTAAGCTGTGTCAAGCATTATTCTGTTTCTCAGCCAATCTCCAAAGATCTCCTTGCTTTTTCTCACTCCTAATGTATACATGCATTACCTTTTTTTCCCTAGGCTTTTGAGTCCAGTTCATTTTAAATTAAAAAAAAATGCACTAGACTCAAAAGCCTAGGGCCTATGACAACAGTCTTTCAACAAAGAACAAAGCACCTTTGCAGGAGTCTCCAGGCCTAGACAGAGCCTAGATATTTTGATGCATTCTGTCCTGATTTTAAAGTGAACATCTATGCATCTTGAACAGTAAAGCACACAGCAGTACCAAGGACAAATAGGTTTAATTCCAAGGGATTGTAGAAATCTATTTAAATCCATAACTTCAATCGCAGAAAAAAAAAACATTTACCAAATGTTTAAATAGCACTAGATACATTGATTGCCTGGTCATTTATTTAAATCCTGATATTGATTAAAACTGCAATAAAAGCTCTTCGAAGAAGTCATTTTACAGCTCTAGAAATAAGAGAAACATTGGACATTATTGCACTCAAATGAACTGGAATCAAATCAAATTTAGAATAAAATAGAATCACTGTAAATCTGAAGTGAACCAAGGAATTTTAAGTAATATCCATTCATAAGAATCAGCGTAATCAGTATTCAGAGAAATTCTGTTATAAAACAAACAAACTGAAAACACCTAATGAATCAGAATCAGATAGAAGTCAAACTGAAATGAATCAGGGACTCTGTGTCAATATCCAGCCCATTAATATTAATGTGCAAAACTGAAAGCTCAACACTTTAAATAGCCAAAAGCATAATCAAATTAGGCAAAATATAAAATAAATGAACACAAACAGCGATAATTTCTGTGATCACAGAAACAATTATCACTTAGAAAACAAGAATTAGTTCCCAAAATGAATCCTCAAGATTAAATTATCACACAGGCAGTCTTTTTGACGGTATACTTCCCTCCCTGGTAGCGGTTCTGCAAGGTAAAACACACCAAAACAGACCAAAGGAAACACACGCAGGGTTACTGGTGTTACATTTCTGCCTGACTCAGAGACCTGTGAAGCAGATGACACTTTCACCTGGCCCCTGTCTCGCTCAGCGATGGCTAATCCTTACGCCGTTCATGTCACCTCTGCTCAGTTATAGGGGATTATCGGGTTGAGCTATTTCTGGGGAAACAGGACGAGCTGCTCCATAATCTTAGTCGAAGCTTGACCAACCCCATCACAATGGTCACTGACGACAAGCACACAGGTCTTAACTCACTGCCTCTCAGAGCACAAGGTGACGATTGATTTAATGTGCTTTTCACAGCCGTAATGCTAATAGGTGCTAGAACACCTCTCAATAATCGCCTCTGAACTTGAATAGAGCGGATGTTCTTGTATAAACCAAAGAGCGCAAAGGATTATGAATGAATGCACGAACAGCTGAATGAAACGAATGGATGAATGAGAAGGGCTTCTCAAAGCTCTCACTGTACTCATGTATTTGGTTTTTTTCCCAGAGCGATGAGACATATTAAACTTGGATGTTCTCGGCACAGCCTTGAACACAAAAGATCAAATAAGCTACCGATCTGCATAGAGATTTATTTGTGTTCTTTGTAATTCACAGTCACTGACCTAAGCAGAAGCTTCTCAGTTTCATAAAGGCATGTCTTCTGTCATAGGCACCTGTGGCCCACGTGGTCTAACCAAAACAAATGCTGGCCAGAGTGGAGGAAAGTGCCTTTGCCATGTATTGTTGTCCATGATGTGGAAGTCATTTACACTCTGCAGCCTCCCTCCATATAGGATATTACTGTAATTACGATATTGGCAGGGCTGGGTAATGTCCAGAGGAGAACATCTCTTTCGGCAGGGCAGGGCAGAGGATGAACCTCAGTGCATGGCGGCACATTAGTGAGAGTGCTCACAAAAGCAGATTAATAAACCGTGATTTGGACCTCCCACCCTTTTTCTCAAATTAATAAAAGAAGGGTTGGGAATTGAGAAACAGAGCTTATTCAGAAAAGCAGTTAAAGGCTCTTGCATATTATCCTGAGATGTGAATGGAATACAGTTTCCTGTATTATACCTTATGTCTAGTTAATCTACAATACAAAATATACAAGCCCACCAGTGGGTCTAAACCAGGGGGTCTCAATATAAAATAATTTTAAATAAGATAAAACAAGCATTAAAATAAACATTAACAAATTAAATAAACACACAAAAAAAACACACTCAGAAATAAAGGTGCAAAAGCTGTCACTGGGACAATACCTTTTGTACACATTTGTACCCATTAGGTTAGAAAAGATTCACTTTAAATACTAATATGTGCCATTTAGGTACAAAAATGGACCCTTTAGGTACAAACTTTTGAAAAGGTACCACCCAAGACCTGGAAAGTCATTGTCATGTTGGAGTCTTCTTTTCTTGTTTTCTACTTATGTGACCTAGGTAAAGGAGTAAAATTCCAAGGTAGAATAGAAATTGTGAGTAAAAAAAATTAAATACACATATAGTAATAGACAAATAGAATGTATGGTAACCAATAGCAGATCTACAGTATACAGGTGGAGCTGGAGAGGTGGAGGGTTTCAGAGGAAGTCTGAAATCACTGTGAAATGCTCTTGTGGACACTAACCATCCATTGAAATGCAAAGCAGGTTTTAGTCCTGGACATGTGCTGCCTAGGATTTCTACATTGTCTAAAATGTGCAAGTTTTGACTATTGTTTTCATACTTGCTGAATAATGACTAGGAAGTTAGACCAATAATGTTCATGCAATGTAAACAATTTACCAATCAATTCCCCAATTATTCCCAACAAGGTGGGATCTGGTCAAAGCAATGCAGAGCAGTACAAGTATGGTCAGTCAAATAAATAAAATAAGTAAAAAAATAAAACATTTAGGAGCTGATTCTAAGTCAAAACACAAGGATTAAGAGCAATCTGATTTGTGAAGGTATGACCCCAAATATTTGACCCCAATTATTGCAACGAATCAAGCACTTAATTAAAAATTGTGATTTTACCTGATTATTTAAGTAAAAATAAACATTAGGTTTTATCAGTAGCATTTCATAACAATAATTAAATATTTAGTTTTTTTATTATAGTTTGATACACTCATAAAAGCATCTTACAAAATTTACTATAAATTAAATGAAGAATCAACAGTGAGAATAAAAAGAGCTTGTTAATGGGCAAAGAATTATCATATTGAGTCGTGATAAGGACTAATGAATTAACATAATGAGTAATGAATAATGGATCATCTGCAATTTGGTGCAACAAAACATCCATTACAAAGAAATATGAGATGTCTAACAAATGTACCTCAGTCTAAATATGTTGAAAGCTACATCAGAGTTAGTCTTTCTCAGTCAGAGAATTTTTAAATATCGCAGGTTTACAATTCAACGCGCGTTGTGCAACAAGGACAAGTCTGTATGCTTGACATCAGGATCGATATCGACTACCTGACGATTCTCTTCCTTCAGTACACAGATGAGGCGATGACACTGGTGCATATTAATGGGTCATCAGTGACACCAGAGAAAAACGATGGTCAATTTCTATCGCAATGTCAATACCAAGGTGGCACCATTCTGGCCATTTAGTGTTAGCCTATAAACAAAAGCAGCCAAACATTATCAATTACATTCAGCTGTATGAGAGAATGAGTTCAAAGGTAAGTGGTAAAAGCTCTTGCGGTAGGACTGTGTGAATTATTAAAGTGTTTGTCAATGTCACCACTGCTATTAGCAGCAGATTGCCTTAAAGGACAAATGCTGATGTAATGTTGAGGGAAAAACCCTCTGTCACGATATATATTCCACTATGTGAAGCCAAGAAACACTGAGCATCTGCAATGCAGCCCCGGAGTCAGCCTAAAGTCTTGTATAACAGCAGCTGAGCAGCAAGAGACCAAAAATGAAAAAAAGAAAACAAAGCTAAATTAATAATGATGGTGGAGCCCACCAGCAGCAGTAGAGTGTTGCTGCAATATTGATGAGATCTGAATAGGAACAGAGTCTGAATTCTATGCTCGTCTGTATGGAGGCTTAGAAGTGTCATGAAAAGCTTGTTAGCTGTGTAACATATACTGTTACCTGCTTATTGAGCTACATAAGGCTCCAAATTGACAAGGCCAGGACATTTACATGAAAAATTAGCTTATAGGCACACAAAAAACTGAACAATATTTCTCTCTGGTTTTGACATTAAAGAATAAAAAGAGATGCGTACGTTGAATATTACCAGCCATTATGCAAAGGTAAATATGTTTACATCCTGACTTAAATCGTGGTAATTATCTTATTACAGATTACAAATGTCAATTACTTGGTGAAATAACCTAGTTTAGGGTGTTTTCTTACCCCCACACACTGTTGGGTTATATTATACATAGCAAACAATGTAAAACTGTACATGCAAATGCACTAAGAGTACTTTTAGCAAGGTGATTTGCATAAAAACTTAATTGTGCGATATTTCCTGCAAAGTTTCCTGCTCTCAAAGTTGAGCTTGAATTATTCCTGGTTCTCAAGGATGTACAATAACCAACACAAGCGCGGAATATCAATTCATTTGCTTGGGTTGCCTTTTACAGGTTGCAATCAATATGCTATCTATCCTTAAAATGACCCATCAGTTTTTGCAAAGCATACAGTATCACTGGTTTATATAACCTATAAAACGCTGAATTATTTATAGAAAGTGGATGGATGGAAGTGTTGATATAAGAACTATGAAAAGTGTTGAGGCAAGTAAGTAGCAGTTTGAGATTAAATACAAAAGTTGCTAATGCCAAGACAGAGACATTTATGATGGTTGATTAAGATGAACGATGGTGTCTAAGCTGCTTCCTCTGATTTACTCTCTTGCTGCTCTCTTGAGTCTTTCGCACAGACCCCAGAATGCTCCTCATAAAATGTGTTATCATTCAGGCATAGAGTGGCCGTTTTACACAAATGGGTTTAGCGTTTCTCACAGGAGCAAAAAATGGCCACTTGTGACAATGATTATTGATGCTAATGAATACAGTTTTGACGTGGCAGTTTGTTTCCCCTGTTCATTGAAACAAAGACACCAATCAGTACAAACCCCTCATCAGCAAAAGTCACATACACTCGACACTTAGCAGTCACAGAAAATGAGAGGAAATTAATCAGGTTTACTGGAGCGTATTGGCCTATTTCTTGTGTTTGACACAGCAGAACACACACAAAAAAAACAACTCTCTGATTAGTAACTTTATGATCATGTATGATTTGTTCAGTGGCTCTTTAAATGTCGGGTCAAGACCAACAAATGGGTTGCAGGTCTTTTTCTCTGACAACAGGGAAACACTGCTAACTGACAATAGAACGCTATTGCATAAATGCAACTTTAAAAAATTGTTCTTTTAAGATTAACATTAAAGGAGTCATACAAACCCAGTTTTCCACTAGCTAATATGATTCTTTAGGGTCTTAATGGAAAGTTTGTAACATAGTTTGTTTTAAAATTTCTCAAAGATAGTGTAA
>JAUCMU010000039.1:8135585-8151394 GCA_032275025.1 Enteromius treurensis
AGATGGCTTCTGGATCAGTAATCTACTGCTTTTCCTGCAGTTCCCGGATGTGATTCTGTCGTATTTGAAGCACTGAAAATTGTCTGACGAATATTTTAACAATGAAAATGTTGGCGAAAATGTTTCCTTTGAAAAATTCACTTCGTAAATATACAACTATGTTAAAATGCAGCGCATAAAAATTTAAGACGTGAAATACAATGCATTAAAATGCAAGCACTGTTAATTGCAGGGTTGTTTTTTTTTCGATTTGTGAAATTCAACAATCTTTTATTTCAAAATACTTTTGTCATTAATTTTGTTCCATAGTTGGGTTGAAATGGTAAAGAGAAATACCTAACGTTACCAGAATGCCGCGGGTGATAATTTGTAATGTGTGTGTTTCTGGTTCTCGTCTATCCCGTCGTTTGCGATGCCTTGTTGAGCTTAGCACTGAAAACATTATATTTTCACAATTTATTTTTTTTCTTATTTTTTTCTTTCTCTGAATCGCTCGGTTTGTGTCCGTACCGAACCGAAAGCCTCATATCGAACGGTTCAATACGATTGCGTGTATCGTTACACCCCTAGTGTAACTAGTCTCTCATTCATGAACATCTAAGATACAGTTTTATCAAGTGTATCCAAACTGGATGCGTATGTCATGTTTCATGAACTAATCATGTTTATGTATAACCACAAAAGGACACAATGGCGAAGAGGAACACAGTTATAGGAACACCCTTCTGGATGGCCCCTGAAGTAATCCAGGAGATCGGCTACAACTGCGTGGCAGATATCTGGTCTCTCGGCATCACATCCATAGAAATGGCCGAAGGAAAGCCTCCTTATGCAGACATTCATCCAATGAGAGTGAGTAGAACATGCTGAGAAGTCCTTGATGTGAAATTTTGGCAAGAAAGCGGCTTGTAATGGCATCTTGTATTGTCTTCTTGTGTTGTCAGGCTATTTTTATGATCCCCACAAACCCTCCACCCACTTTCCGCAAACCAGAGCTGTGGAGTGATGAATTCACCGATTTTGTGAAGAAATGTCTTGTGAAGAACCCAGAGCAGAGAGCAACGGCCACTCAACTGCTGCAGGTATAAGAAGAGCCAAAAATAGTGCTAGCTACTGGTTCCTGTTTTTTGATTCATACAGCTATTTATTCATTCTCTATTTAAGAGATGTTTTTCCCCCCGTTTTCCATCCAAGTTATCGTAAACATCTGGCATGCTTTTCATTGTCTATTCGGCAGCATCCATTTATAACCAGTGCTAAGCCGGTGAGCAACCTGCGGGACCTGATCACAGAGTCCATGGACATGAAGGTCAAGAGACAACAGGAGCAGCAGAGAGAGCTGGAGGAAGATGACGAGAACTCGGTGAGATACTTCACTGAACTTTCATATTAGTTACATCAGCGTTTTTGTTTCGGCTGATGTCATATGTGATTGCGTTGTGCAGGATGAGGAAACGGAAGTGGATTCCCACACCATGGTGAAGTCTGGTTCAGAGAGCGCTGGAACCATGCGAGCCACAGGCACCATGAGCGACGGCGCTCAGACCATGATCGAACACGGCGGCACCATGCTGGAGTCTGACCTGGGCACCATGGTCATCAACAGTGATGATGATGATGATGACGATGAGGTAGATCTCGGCTCGATGAGGAGTGAGTATTTATGTCTTTTTCTTTGTTTACCTATTGTGCTGCTTGGAGGAATTTGTAATAATCTAACGTTTTTTCCTCTTAAAACAGGAAATCCTACATCTCAACAAATTCAGCGTCCATCCTTCATGGACTACTTCGACAAACAAGACTCAAATAAAGCACAAGAGGGTTACAATCACAACCAGCAGGACCCGTGCCTAATTTCCAAGACCGCTTTCCCTGATAATTGGAAAGTGCCACAAGATGGAGATTTCGATTTTGTAAGTGCTCTGATGATGTTCTATTTATTTGTTGTTTATGCGTAAAGATAAATCACGGTTTCTTTGTGTCTGTGAAGCTGAAAAACCTCGATTTTGAGGAGCTCCAGATGCGGCTCTCTGCTCTAGACCCTATGATGGAGCGAGAGATCGAAGAACTGCGGCAGCGCTACACGGCCAAGAGGCAACCCATCCTCGATGCCATGGATGCGAAAAAACGTCGGCAGCAGAACTTCTAACCGACTCCACTGATGCTGAAGGTTCAAAGCTGGCTGGCCAGGTCTTGCGTCCCCTCCTGTGTTCAATCTTTGTACTGATGTATCTTATTCTAGACTCCTGCTGTTTGTACATTAGAAGAAGGTCCCAGTGGATGCATAAAACCTAAAATAACGTTTTATTTTGTTGTTTCGAATTCAAAGGTCACAATATTAGGAGTTCACTTTTAAGCCGAACAAATGATTCACAATCTTAATCATTCTTACCCTCTTATTGTTATGAAGTTTAGGCTTTTCTTCTTTAACTTTAAATTTCAAGCCATCTCTGCATCTGTGGTTAATATTTTCCTAATACTGTAAATGAAAATTACTGTGAAAATGTGTTTTGTGGCTGAATTCTTAAGAAATGCTGGTTGGACTGCTGCAAACTCATTTTTAGTGTGAATGGATTACTAAACCAAAGACAATCAAAAGTAGAGAATGCCTTAGAGCGCTTGATAACCCTCTTTTTGAAGTTTGCATCACCAAGCTACAGGCTAGTATTCTGCTAATATGGGACCATGTTAAAGTAGAGATGCCACAGTCACCTTTACTGGTATTAATTTAGAGAGAAACGGGGCCATTCCTGCAGCTATGCTTCCTATCCCATTTAAATCTGTTGTCTGCACAAAGTAAAGTTTGAAACATCTGTCCACAGCTTTGTAAATATGCATGGCTTATTTATGCTGAATGTCACTTTCTCCGTTTCTGAATGTTTCTGTTTGACTCCTTTCCTATGGTCTCTTCAATGCCACTGGCTCCTGGATAGCCTGTGGCAAGTATTTGTGTGAGGAAGTGAGAACTACTTTTCCTGTGCCCCATTTTAAAGTTCTCGCTTTATCTCAGGGGTTGCTCGGCTTTGGACTGTCTCTCTTTCTTCTGGTCTTTTTCAAAGATTGAGTCATTTTAATGCAGTGATTTTGTGTTTCTCATTATGGTAATGGTACCATCATTACTAGGCCTATTGAGTCTCTCCATAACTACCAAAAGCAATACAGCAACTCAAGGACATAGTAATGTAACAATGCCAGTAATGTGAATGACCTAAACCAGTTGCTCAATCTTTTCAGAGAAGGATGAGTTGTTTTAAATAGACATCAAAATGACTCACGAAATGTTTATGCCCTGATTGTGGACTGATGATGTCTATAAATCTGAGTTGATTTGAAGTATAGTCTGCTAATGATTTTTGAGTTTTTTACGAAAGCTTATTCATAAAATAGTTAGGGATATTACCAATGCCTTACCTTATTTCCTGCAGTTGTGAGTTATATCAGTTTATTTCATACTCTGACATTTACATAGGCACATTTTTACTGAACACTCTAATTTATTGTGCATTATTCATAATGTATGTTATTTTTTGCACTCTGCATAGAGTTTTTGAATAAAGGTCTGTTACTTGTCTCTTTAAAGCCTGTGTGAACTTACTTAACAAAATATATTTAATACTGTTAAACAAATGGGGAAACAATACAAAAATACTATTAAATACTCAGACAAAACCTGGAAACAAAAATACATTTTAATGGTAATTTCCAGTCCTAGGAAATTAGTAAAAGGTTGTTCTAGTTTTTACTCAGCTCCTATATATATATACATACATACAGTAGTCAACATTCCTAGTGGATCAAAACCTTTAATCAAAGTTGTCCTAAAATCAAAAAGAATACCTTTTCTTGTCTTAGGACAACTTTTGATGAAAGGTTTTGATCCACTTCGAGTGTTGACTACTGTATATGTTTTTATTTTTATTTATTTGAGAACAAATGTCAATTTAATTTCAAAATAATTTTCACTTCAAGTAAAAAAGTATATATTTATGGTATGAATATTTATAAGTTTTCATACACAATGGTAATTCAAAGTGCTTTACAAAAAAAATTAATCACAACAATAAAACAAGGAATTTAAAAACTTTAAAGTGATGTAAAAATTGATTTAAAATGAAATTAAGAGTTAGAAATTGAAAATGATAACACATAAATACAGTGCAGTCAGTTCAGACTATTTAAATAATAAACACTAAAAACTACAATAAACAAGCTGGAGATACTGAACTTCTTCAGGTTCTGCAATTACCGTAATCACTCAATTACACAGCCCTCTGATTTATTATGTGATGTTACAGACATTATATTTACGCTTAAAGACCTGTATCAGCTTGTTCAAGTATACATGTTGTGTCTACCATGTATTTCCTGAAGGTTTTTTTCAAAAATGGTTTCAATACCAAGCGACATTGTATTGAATGATTATAAACACACGTGCATTGCCTGTTTATGTGGGTCGTTATGGTAGGAACCGCTGACGCCTGCTGGAAGTGAAACCCTACAACCCTTCTTTACACTCATTCATTAGCTGAAGTAAAAGTTTACTGACAGTTGTGCTTCCCGGGTGTCGTTGGTTACTCGGTGTTCAGAGATGGCTGCGGTTATTAGGAAGATCATTCACACTGCAGCTGCTCCAGCCGCCATCGGGCCCTACAGGTGAGAGTCTGTCCAGTCAAAGCAGCGTGTTTACCTTCCTCAGCAAACGCGCACGTGACATGCTCTAGCGTATGGACAAAGTGTGATACATTTTTACATATAGCACCGCCAGTTATGCATATGACAGCCAGCATTGAGCAATAAATGGCCCGACATTGGCTGCAATGCAATATTTGTTTGGGGCGTGTCTTTAGAAAGCCCACTTTGTGCTGGAGATTTAGTGCGCCTTACTTTTCATAAACCGTTTGGACGAGATGGCTTCTATTCAGAGAAAAATCCCATATACACCCAAAGCCCCTATTATAAAGGGTGTATACAGGTAAGTGTTTTCTCAAACACTTTAATGTTGCAGAACATTGGCATTTATATTTAAAACCGTTTTAAATGGTTAAGTGATTGTATGCATGTATATTTATAATAATATTTCTGTTACGCTCCATAATACCACTGTTTTATTATTTAAACAGTTTTTTTAATAAATGTAAAGGTTTCTATATATCATAACATTTACCATTTACTGATGTAATAGTTTTTATTTATTTTTATTATTATTGAAAGTGGATTTCAATAGGGGTGTTGATATTTTAACCAATAGAGAGTAAGAGGAGATGGTTTCAAGTTTATTGACTTGTCCAGAGGTCAATGTTTTCTTCTGCTTTATCAGTATGGTTATATTAAAAATGGCTTTGCAAACGTATTTCTGCCGTTAGATCTTTTGCACATATTCAATATCATTGACATTTTACTTGATGCCCAGCTGATTACATGATTTAAACCAGCATGAATCAGTTTTGATGAGATTTAATGTATGAGTTGACCTATCATATGTAGTTTCTTGCAGTCGTGCTTAAACAACTGGGGTTAATTTTTGCATTATATAACTTACTGAACTTTTCTTGCATTAGACACATATTAACTTGGATTTGATATTGTCTTGGACTATGATCTCAAGCTCAGTTTGCACTTGATCGCTGTGGTCTGCAATGCTACTGTGTGATATTTGAGTTCATATGTTATTCAGTAGGCTAACCCGATTGGCTGCTGGTCTTGTTATAACTGCACTGCACTTGTTGTGCCACCAGAAGGCAGAGGAAGATAACATTTCCCACAATGCACTGTATGCATTCAAATCAGTAAAAAATCAGTTCACTGTTAATTTACACTGTAAATTATTTTGCTCCTACTTTCAGCCAAGCTGTTTTGGTGGACCGAACAATGTACATCTCAGGACAGATCGGCTTGGACGTTGGTGGACAGTTGGTGGCGGGTGGAGTGCTGGCTCAGGCCAAGCAGGTGACAAAATACATATAGCGGCCCTTAATTAACGGTTGACATTTTGATGCATAAATGATTCATTCACAGTTATGTTTTAGAATTATATTTTATGTAATAAATACATTAAGTAAATATGGTCATTTTGGATTTCACATTGACTTTAATACACAGTTTGTATTACACAAAGCAGTTATTTTCACTATATTGGATAAGTGTAGTTGTGCATGTTTCAGTGTTGTTCCTTACAACTTCATAGGCACTTATTAACATGGGGGAGATTCTGAAAGCTGCTGGATGTGGATATGAAAATGGTAAATCATCAAGTATCACCTGTTTAAAGGAATAGTTCACCCAAAAATGAAAATTTTATGAAAATGTACTCACCCACGTGCCATCTAGGATATATTCCATATGGGAATCCGAAGTTAAAAATGTTGTAATGATAGATTTTTTTCTTACAAAAATGTTTTTCTTTACACTTCAACAGACATTAACTAATGGAATGGAGCTGTGTGCATTATTGTGATATTTTTATCAGCTGTTTTGGACTCTCATTCTGATGACCATTGCTGAGCAAATGATGCAATGCTACATTTCTCCAAATGTTTTTCTGAAGAAGCAGCAAACTGCTGTACATCTCAGATGGCCTGAAGAGTACATTTTCATACAACTTTCATTTTTTAGCAAACTAATCCTTTTACAAGTCAAATTGTTATTTTATTTTTTTGCAGTTGTCAAAACCACAGTGTTGCTGACAGACATTAATGACTTCAATAACGTCAATGATGTTTACAAGCAGTGTGAGTATGAATAAAAGAGTCATAGTGGAACAATTCATTATATACACACACAACCACAGATTTGCCTTACGGTTTCAGTAGTCTTGCTAATGTGGAAAACCACATAATTGGGAATGACATTGATGTTTTTTGATGTGGAATTAAAAACAATCGTGACATTTGTGTTCCATCTATATACCTTCACTAAAATAACTTTACTTCCCCATACTACACCTTAGTTCTAATGCTTTATGCAAGTTATTGATTATTCAAATGTTCCACAATGATGTTTCTGTGCATCCCGGGGTATTTCCTCTTGAAGACAAAGGTGATGGGTAACCCTATCCTGTCTGCATGTAAAGGGATACAGTGCAATTCTGTGAAACGAAAGCCTCCTTTTTACGAGGACAACCCATCATCGCTGCCTCTTACCAGCAGAACTTTCCATGATGTGACATGCAAACCTGCAGCATCAACAAATACTCTGAACTGAATTCATGTCGTTCTCTCTTTAAAATGCATGATGCTATTAATGATGCATCTAAACACATGTATAAGAGGCTGCTTTAATTATCACAAGAACTACAGTAGTCTACTATGCCAGGTAAAGAATATATTGTATAAAATTTATATATTTTTTTTTTTTTTTCTAATTTCTCTGTTTCTTTTCAAGTTTTCAAGAGCAATTTCCCAGCTAGAGCTGCCTATCAAGTAGCTGCCCTGCCCAGAGTGAGTATTAAACCTAGACTAGTTAGTAGTAGGGCTGTAACGATACACGATATGAAACCGAAATCGCGACACTCAGATCCACGATCCTGTGTCGCGGTGTGATAAGGGGGCATTGCGACACACCACGTGACTACCTTGAATTGCGCGCAGATGACATTTGCGCGGTTTTGAAATGAGCTCATTATTGGCATAGATTCGCCGCCATAGATATGCGACCATTTTCGGTTGTCAATAACGAGGGGTTCAAGTATTTACTCAGTGTGCTCGAGCCCCGTTATCTATTACCAAGCCGGGCGCATTTCTATTAATATTGTTAATAATTTGCATAGTTAATCTTGTTCTTTGGTGTTCAGTTTATAAAGAATTTTCAAATGTTATTTAATAAAAAAAAAAATGTTTAATCGTTTTTTTGTCCCACCCCCCACGAAAAAAAATCGTGATACGAACCGAATCGTGGGTTTGGTGTATTGTTACAGCCCTAGCGTTTACAAATACTTTTAAGACTGATTTCATTAAATTTTTCCAACCACTACACTTTGTGTTTTAACTTTTTTTACAGGAAATGCTTGTCATATTTGTTCAGATTTTTTACATTTATGGATAGTTGTGCGGCACACCAATAACATTTCGGGATCCATGAGTTAAAAGGAACACCTACAACAATCAAAAAAGGTGACCTACAGTGAGGACGACAAAAAAAAAAAAAAAAAAAGAAAGTAGAAAAGAGAATCATTGTCAGTGTGAACCAGGTTTTAAAAAGACAATTCAGTAGCACTATTGTTAGTGTCTATTCAGCTGGTTAGTTCCCAGACCACAACATCTCACTGAAACTAGGACACAGTTGGGTCAAAAATGGAGATATAAGACTTCCTGTATACAGACAACACACACACTGCACAAACGGCAAGAGCAAACTCTCGATAGCTTGAACAAACACAAACACGCACACCAAACAGACTTACAAGCTGTCTCCCTGTGAGCATACAAGAACATGGGTACACAAAGAAAACCAAACAGGTTGCTTCTGAACAAGGCATTTCTGACTTTAACATCCACATCCAGCATTTAAAACTAACATTTAAATATAGACCGACAGACTTGAAAAAGTGCGCCTCAAGAATTACCAATGAAGAAAATTAAACCGGGGAGAGCCGATTTAAAAAAAACAGAACCTAAAACGAAAACGAGAACGAGAACAAAAAAAAAATGCTTGAGCCTCACACTGAAATATCTTTATGCAGAGGCATTAACAACCAGCAGGGGTCCTTCTGACTGTCAGGAACACCAACTTTAAAAAGGGGGAGAAGAGGGGGAAAAAAACGCAAGAAGCTGGCTCCCCCTCACTTAGCAAACCAAATGGTTTGTTCCCTGGCGTTCCTAAACCAGGCCTATCCTGTGATGCTGCCACTAGAAAACATACAGGGTGTGAATGTCTTCACGCACCATTACAACACTGCCAAATGAACGAACGCATCCGTGACACAAGAAAACCAGCAAAAATGGGAGGCCCTTGGGATAAGGTCCGTGTTAGCATCATGGGTCACTGAAAGGTGATTCGCAATAGAGCTTTGCCATACTCTATATATGGACAGAAGATGACACAATGTGCATCCACAATAATCCTCCTTGTTATTAATATTTCTAACATGCATTTTGCATTGCATCTTATTTAAAGTCGCATCTTTTTGGATAAAACTAAAACAAAAGCACAAGTCTATCTAGCTTTCAATATCAGTATTTGATCACATTTACTTGCTTTCCCCCATCAAGCAAAATACATAACTTATAAAGTTTATTAATTTTTTATCTATGTGATGTAAATTCATCCAATTATCATGTGTGATTTATTACAAGGCAGCAACAATATAACCAGATACTACCAAACTTATAAGTAAAATATTTCCCTACTGTGAGAGGGCTGCATAATGTAGCCCAGCGCTTAAGGGTTTGCGATGATAAATTAAAAACTACTGTACTTCGCAAGGCTGTAACTACATTTTAAGCAATGGAGGTAGTACTTTAAAATTTGGCAATTAAATAATAGCAACAACAGTTTGGTTGAACACTAATCTCATTGCGTTATGCAGGTTACAGTGCTACAGTACACCTTAACTTTTTTTTGGAGTTTTTTAATATTATTTTAATAAATAATAAAAATACATTTTAAAAAAGGGAGGGAAAAAAAAACAAAGTTTAAGCAAAAACTGCTTTGTTTTATTGAGAACGGGCCTACTGCACAAAATAATGCCCATTCAATGTCAAAGCAAGGTGGTAATAGTATCACTCTTTGCCACAGGATGATCATAATTTTCAGAGACACAAAAATAACTGCACATCATGACACCGCTCAATATAATTACCTGACCAATATAGTAACGCAAGACACCGGAGATGCTTAAAACCACACTAGATGTCATCTAAAACCATAGTGGTAAATTATCCCTTTAATGAATGATGCATTATGAATGCAAGAGCTCTGAACCAGCGTCATAATTCAAAATGCATGTGAAAAAAACCCCCCAAAAAAAATTTTTATTTTACCTTTCTGGTCCCCTTCATTGTTTGGCGTTCCTGTATCCCTTTGTTCAAATGACTCCACTGAAGTGCTTCTCTCTCTTTTAATCTTGCCTTTTGCCCCATTGCCTGAACTCAGGCCTTGTCCATTTTTGAGTCCCATACTCCCTATGGGGCCTTGGGGACCTTTGGGTGTGTGGCTTCCACTCAGTGACTTGGGGTCACAAGGAGACGGCTGTGATTGGCTACCGGCGCCTCCTTGCTTTCCCTGGTTGGGCAGTTTGGAGTCCATCTGTGCGGCGCTGGAGGGGGACATCACGGGTGGCGACCTCACCATGGCCTCCTGCTTGGATTTCGGACTGCTGCGAAAGGAGAATAAACGCGTGAGATCGACCCGGGGCACAGTTTGGATGGTCAAGATCAATAATGTCAGCACTAATGAAACACTGGCACTGCTGAACATCTAAATATTTTTTCAAATCAAGCAGGTCATTTTAAAAGTTGTCCATAATATCCAAATTAGAGATGTTTTGGGGGCTATTAATGGTAATGCAATTTGCCTTATAACTACTACATCTTGCATTTGTTTCTAATGTATCATGGTGTTATCGTTTGTTTAAGTGTTACAAGCTTTAATGTGTTATTTTCTGTGATGACTTGAGCATTAGTATTACACAATGTGCTGAAAATGTTTTATACCTTACAATATTTCCTAAATGCTTCACAAAAATTACTAGCGTTTAAAGTAGGGTTTGGTCGATAGACGGTAGACATCACGATGCGATGCCCCGCCGCAGCAGCAGCAACCAAAAAAACACACTTTATCTATGCCAGCAAATCCATGCCATTAAAAAGCGAGCCCACCACTGACGCTGGCGAGCGCGGTAAATCATTTCCGCGAGAGGAAAACAAATGTACATGCGAAGAAACGGGGCCGCAAGCTCATATGAAAATCCTCGCGCGCTCTTGATATGTCATCAAGCGCGATCATTCCTGCGCTCGATCCTATCTCACCTGCTTGCGCGAACACTGTTTTGTCAGTCGTGGGGCGGGGCTTGGTGTTTTAGTTACAACTAACCACCCCCCACCCGCAGCCTATGGCGCCGGCGATGCCATCGTCCATCGCGATGTTTCACATTAGACATCGTACGATGCCAAATTGGTCGACATCGCCCAAACCGTAGTTCAAAGGTTTTGAGTCTGTAATTCTTTTGAAATATGTGTCTTACGCTTACTCAATGGCATTTATTTAGTCAAAAATACAGTGAAAACAGTGATGCTGTAAAATCTGATTACAAGTAAACAGTCTTTAGTATATAAACCTAAAAATATCATTTATTCCTATGACGCAAAGCTACATTTGTAGCATCTCTTTAGTGTCACGATCCTTCAGAAAATCATTCTTCTTTCGGTGGAAACCCAGATAATTCGTTTTTAGGATTTCAGTAACAAATATTTCAGAAATAAAGCGTAAAACAGATTGCTTTAAAAACAATAAAAATCGTGCCAAGCTGCTTTTTGTGTTTTTATTGCACATTTTGGAGTTTATAACCATCCTAGAACTATTAAATCCTATTCATGTTAACTTGAAACAAGCCAAAACAAGATCATCCAAATGCTGCAAGATCACGAACACAAACCAAGGTTTTGAAAACAAACGTTTCTACCATTTCGCCGGTGGAAAACCAGCAGAATACTATTAACTTCCCTTTCTTCGGTAAAGAATACCACTTAGCCCAAAATGAAATGAGTCATATCTTAACAGCTGATTGACCGATTGCAGCCACCACACCCTGAAAACATGCCATTCGATAATAGGGAGGAAAAACGTGCTCCGGTGACGCAATTACAGTACTTTCAGCGACCTTCTGTCCTAGTCTTGTTCTTTGTTGACAGACTGCCAGGTTAATATTTAATCAAAACTCGTCAAACCAGATCTCCCACAAGCTAGCCTCCATCCATACCCAAAGCAACGGGGTCCACAGCTCCTGGTTACCGGGGGAAATCATTTACACGCCATCGGTAAGGGTTGGTCATTGTTGGACACCTTTGAGTTTGGCAGGAACACTCATATTCCGGTCCATTATGCCTCCATATTGGAACCGAATGTCAGGCGGAAAGCGCAAACTGCTTTCCAAAAGTGAGGTACCGGTTTCACAGGCCATGGCCATGTTTCAGAGCTCTGCGCACAACGCTAAATATTTTCCAGCATTCAGAGAAAATTCAAACGCTTTGGACAGCAGCCGCGAACATATACAGAATGGGTTGTGATTAGGCTATGGGCCATAGTGTTCGCTGAAGGACTCCCAAGAGCCCCGCTGCAGACTCTTTAACCAATTCCAGATCTGTGAAGAGTAGCCATTTTGGAACCAACGTCCAGCAGGGCGGGATGTATATGCTCTGGCTGAGCTGAAGTGGGTCAGTTTCTCAAATGCTCAATGAGGTTCTGGAAGCTTTCCAGGTCCACATCAGCCTTTAGGGCACAGTTTGCCCTGCGCTTGTGCTGCAGTTACTTCAGCTCTCACTGGTTTCCTGTCTATAAGAGACAGCCCAATGGCCATAAGGAGTGTGGGAATTGCGAATAAGTGGGCCGCAAATGATTTCGCTGGTGTGGTGCATCTCCATTAGAAATTAAAACAACAACAACTACTCCTCATACACTTAAGAACAGTTTAATATAAGATAGTGGTGAATTAAGAGTAACCATAATTGTGTCTGACTGCATTACAAATGTTTAAGGTATTTACCCAAGGAAATAAAACAAGGGATGAAGAGAAAAAAAATAAAAAATTTCGAAAATGTATTAAAATCAGGGGTTTGCAATACTACGTTTTCCAAAATCAGCTGGGTAATATGAAATCTGAGAGGTTTCTAGAGAGAGATGAATGCAACGGACACATTTAAGGCCCAGAAATGTAGAAATTACATTGTTAGAATGGTCCAAGTGACATCGGTGGTTCGAATTTAGTATTATGAAGCTATAAATATACATTTTAAATGATGTTTCTGGGTTTTGAACGTGTCAGTTGCATTGCTGTGTATGGAGGGCTCTCAGATATCATCAAAAATATTTAAATGTGTGCTCCCCAAGATAAACAGACATAAGGATGAGTAATTAAATGAAAGAATTTTCATTTATCCATTTAAATTTAAAAAAAATCACAAAAATGCTCATTTTCAGCATCATTACTCCAGTCTTCAGAGTCACATGATCCTCTGATATACAGATGTGCTGCTCAACAAATATTTCTAATGATTACCAAATGCTGAAAACAGCTGTTTAACGTAGAAACATTTTTATATGATTTTGATGAACAGTTTAAAAGAAGAGCCTTTATTTGAGACATAAATCTTTTGTGACATTACGAACGTCTTTACTGTCGCTTTTGATTTAATTGAATGCATCCTTGCTGAATAAAACTGTACTTCTTCAAACTGTAGCACGTTTATACAGAGCGGTACTAAACTGTGGTTTTAAAGTAACCGTTCGCCAACATGTACAGTCCTCTCACCTCTGAGTGTTAGCCGATGGAGAGTTCCTCACTTTGGGGTTGCTGGAATGCATTGACGTCAGTCCCAGTGCGACAGAGGCAGGAGCAGTAGAGTGCTGGTGGGGACTGGGGGTGTGTGTGTGTGTGTGGGAGTGTGTGTGTGTAGAGGTGGGCGTAGCTTTGGCCCGGGTGCTCCGGGGCCCGGTATTAGGGGTTGCCACAGGGCTGCTGCAGTCCTGGCCCTCCTCTTGCCGCTCTTTGGCCCTCTCCTTCCTGCCCGAAGCGTTTCCTGTGGTTCCGGTAGCTGCGGTGCTTGCCGTGGCTGCTGCTGCTGGTCTCTCCTCCTGCACCTCCAGCATTCTCTGTGTGGGCTTGTCTGGAGTCTCCCCGAGGAGCCCTCACAGCCCCTGGCCACACTAAACAAACAAACAAGCAAAGAACAGTCAGTCTAGTCAGATATTTTTAAAATGTCTACTATGCTCACTAAGGCTGCATTTATTCATTTAAACGATGCAGTGATATTGTGACATTTTAAAATAACCGTTTTCTATTTGAATGCATTTTAGAATTTAATTTATTCTTGTGATGCAAAGCTGAATTTTTAGCATCATTACTCCAGTCTTCAGTGTCACATGATCCTTCAGAACTGCTCAAGTAACATTTGTGATTGTAATTTGTAATGAAAAGAATTCTAGTTTCTAGCAAACAAGTAAACGGCAGTGCATATTAAAGTCTACATTTCTCCTTGCATTAGCCACACCTACATTAGCTCTGAAGCAACTAAGTCCAAGTCACATGTTTACTTGTTTGTCCACTTGTGCAGACATGTTCCATAACTGTCTGAATAACCTGAAGTTGCCGTCAACATCCACATCATCAGAGTTACAGCACCATGAATAAAAAAAAATCAAGCAACACTAACACATCCAAGTCAAATTACACACACAAAAAAATCAAGTTATGCCAAGAATATAAGCAAATTTCAAGTCACTGCATATTCTCTAAAAAACTGTGAAGTTAAAAGGTGAGAAAATGTGGAGCTGTGAATCTGCCAAGCAGTGGCCATCATCCAAAACTCACTGAAGAGTCAGACTGAAGGGTCACCAAAAGAACGTTTTGTTGAAAACAAGTGGTCGTGTAACATCTCGGATGGAGGCGTGTGATAGACTGAAAACAGTTCGCAGGTGGATTTTGTTGTCTACGAAAGAACATCATGCTGAGGACACGGTTAGAGCGAGGAGAAGCATCATGCAAGGCTCTGTAACAGGACCGGAAAACTTAGAAATGTGGATGCAACCAAGTGTGGAAAACTGAAGAAGTGTTCAAATAACTATACCTTGAAACTTTTTGCAAACGTCAGTTTCGTGACGTGCTTAGACTTGAAATACTTTGACTTGCTAATCCTGGTCCGAGCTGTTGCGCTTTCCAATTTATACCATTTTCTGCCTTGCTGCTCTTAAACTTGGACAAATATTCATCTTCTTGCATAAAAGCTACATGGCACATAACACACAGTTAAAAAGTTTGAGGTCAGTATTTTTTTTTTCTCTAAACAGACATACTTATAGTGTACTTAAGTAATGCAGTATGAATATAGTTGAACTTTATTTTACAGTACGTATTTACAGTGTACTTGTAAGATAAGGCAACTAAATGGGGTAAGGTTAGGTTTAGGGGTTAGTAGGTTAGTCTGGGTTAGTTCCTAGTTATTGCCTATATTCCAATATCAATAATAAGTACATAGTATGTACATGAAGAATAGAATGGTAAAAAAGTGCTACCATAAATACAGTAGTATTTATATGGTAGTATAAGGTAACTACAAGAGTTAGGGTTATGTTTAGTAGCTGGTTATAACTCAATTACTGTAACTGCTAATTAATACATAGTATGCGGAGCAAAATGTAAAATAAGAGAAATCTACTATTTACCAAGAAATCAACTATTTCAAATAAATGATCCCTTAAAAAAAATAAATAATAATAATAATAATTTTAACACTAATAAGAAAATGTTTCTTGAGCAGAAAATAAGCAGATTTTTGAAGGATCACGTGGCACTGAAGACTGGAGTAATGATGAAAATCAAGCTTTGCAGTACAGGAATAAACTACATATAAAACATTCAAACAGAAAACAGTTATTTTAAGTAGTAATTAGAGGTGTAACGATACGTCGTATCGTATTGAACCGTTCGGTACGAGGCTTTCGGTTCGGTACGTATACGAACCGAACGATTCAGAAAAAAAAAAAGAGAATAAACTGTAAAATATAATGTTTTCAGTGCTACATTCAACAAGGCAGCGCAAACGACGGGACAGGGAACCCACGTCTGCTCCTCCCACCCCCAAACAGACGAGAACCAGAAA
>JAUCMU010000039.1:8164798-8177298 GCA_032275025.1 Enteromius treurensis
TGTCTGTCTTGTCTTGTTTCATGTTCTTTTCTGTCTGTCTATTCCGTTTTAGTTTTCACTTGTCTTGTCCTTATTTGGTGTTTCCTGTCTATGTAATTATAGTGTTTGATTTCTTACCAGCCGTGTGTCACATCACAGGTGTCTTGAGTTTCCCCATTGGTTGTACTTGTATTTAATCTGTGTGTTTTGAGTTCTCCCCTGTCTGATGTTAACGTTTCATGTCTTCTCATTGCCATCGTATCCGTTTTGTTTAGTATCTCTTTCTTAGTTTTAAGAAAGTTAGTTAGTTCCAGTAGGGGAAAAAAATCAGTCTGCTTTTGTTTTAAATGAAATGTTGCTATAAGTGATTTTTTTTTTAAATTCTTTTGGCTTATAAGAAATTCAGAAAAATAGGCTAAATGTGAAACTGAAGTCAGTCTCAGAAGCAGTTCACTATGCTTTTTGAAAGAAGAGATCTATATTCATACGTGTTTCAAACAGGTTTACAAAAGATACAAAAAATTGTTACCTTCATGAGAAGTCAAAAGTATTTAATGTCCTTTTAGAATATGATTCATCTAAGTCTGTATATCTACGGACTACAATTATTTCTAACTATCTGTATTTCTCTTCACATGTTTGTGAAGTCAAAGTCAAACTTTGGGTTGAAAAAGTCATCCGGTATTGCAAATATTGCTTTCTGGAGAGAAGCGTTCGTGTTTTCACTTTTCTGTTCACCAACAAACACCCTGTCAGTAAAGATGTCAGATATGACACGGGTTGGACTGCAAGTGAGAGTGCTTCATAACCAAGAAGGGCAATAGTTGTAAGACTGGTAATATGTATGACTCTTTCTGAACCCTTACAATCAGAATTGGAATTTTACAGTGACTCCCAGAATAGCAGAAAGCGCATTGGTGAAGAGAGATTTGCTCAGCTCTCCTCGATTCAACCTTATCAAGAGACCAGGATTTCTGTTCTGCTAGTGTCGACAAGAAAACATGGTTTACAGCTTTTAACACACCCTTTTTCTCTCACAGTTAGTTTTGATTGTTTAAAGGTCACATAACTGTAATCTTTGCTCTAAAAATGTAAACCTAAAACAAACAAAAAAAATCTGTTTTTTAACTCAATATTTTTCCAGTTTAAAACTGTTGTTTAGCATTTCAGAGATTATCCAATTAATTTAATCTTAATTTTTCTGTAATTTTCTATCTAAATTTGCATCTCTGTACACTAAAATAAAGGTACAAAAGCTGTTACTGTAGTGGTACCTTTTCAAAAGCTATGTTTGTACCTAAAGGGTCTGTTTTGGTAGCTAAAGGCACATATTAGTACTTAAGGTGTACATATTTTAACCTAATAGGTACAAAAGTGTACCTTTTGAAAAGGTACAGCCCCAGTGACAACTTTATTACCTTATTTTCTATCTGACATTCAATACTATTTGATAATAGCAGCTTAAACTAATCTAAAATTGTTATAGTCTCCCAGCTGGCTGAGCTGATCTAGCTCATTTGCCAAACAAAAGTTTTAAGTTTCCATAATCATTTACTTTAAAAGATCTTTAAAATCATGATGAACATATATAGACAAAATAACACTGTTGTGTTGTGTTTGGGTTGGGCATTTGTGCAGCAATTCATAATGCATATCTTTATGAGCTGTTATAGAATCTAATGCTATACTTTTGCTTTCTGTTTACCAATTTATACAAAAGAGCAGTCTTCATTAAAATGGGATAATTGGATTGTTCAGTTCAGTGCTTATGTTTTGTTGGGAAAACTAAACTTATGCGTATTGCATAAAACAGAGAGAACGCAGTGCGTGCTTGCTTGCATTGCCATTTGGCATATTTCATAATACATCAGTCCACAACATCAAACTTACTTTGTACTTTGTTGCCATCTCTGAAGAATGCACGCACACTACTTTTCTGCACTGTACAAAAGAGTCACAATGAAGAATGGGTGTGTACGTTTTACATACATTAAAAATAAAGTTTCACCCAAGGAAACTTTGAGTGAATATGTCATCTTAGTGTGAAGAACCTTTTATTAATTTAAAGAAACTTTTTCCACAGTAAAGAATCTTTTGTGGAATAAAAATGTGACATGGATTGTAAAGATTCTTTGTGGAATCTGATACCAATAAAGAACCTAAAGTATAGGCCTATCATCATTATTATTCCTTTTATTTTATTTATGTTTTTATTTTATTTATTTATTTATTATTTTATTTTATTTCATTTTATATAATTTAATTGTATTTCTTTTTTTCTTTTCTTTTTTTTTTTTGAGTAATAGGCCTACACCGGTTGTTGTCAGTCAAACTTCCAAGGAGTCCTCAAGATGACATATTTAAAATAAAAAGCACTAAATTGTTTTGAAAAACCTGCTAAACAATCGTATGACTCGTGCCAAATGCTCAATTTGTAAATCACAACTGAAAAAAGTCACGGGCATCAAGAATATCTTATCCTTGTGGACAGTTGTGGAATTGTTTCGGAGTCATAAAACTGACAACTGCTGGCACCAAAGATTCTCGGAGTACATGTCACAAGGTTATGCTGTTAAAATCCTGTGCTTGCTTAGAAAAAGGTTATATACACAAGTGCAAAATTACAGCGTCTAAACCAAATGTTACTGTATTTTGCTCTGAATAAAAAAGTTTTGCTGATTGTAAATTAAAAATAAACCAAAAAAAGCTGTTAAACCACTGCACCAAAATCACTGTACCTTAGCCGTATGTTTTCAAATTTCAAATGTTACGTGCAATGTTAATTTAAAAAAAGGAAATAAAATTAGAATTTAAAAAAAGAGAAAAGGGCAGTAAGGTAGCTGTTCTGAGATCAGTGGTGTCGAGGCCCTCGCATTCTCGCGAGGCTGGCGCGTGAGGTTTACGCGCGCGGTGCACGCTGGGAAGCCCTTTCTCTACGAGGCCATCTTGGTGTGATCAGGAGGTAAACGCGGCTCTGTCGAAAACTATTAAAAAAGCCATTTTAACACTTCTGTCTGGCATAAACACGCATGATTTTGAACGTGTAGGTCTTGATTTAACGCTCCTCTGTATTTAGGTTGGCCAGATCGGACTAATCAGGAAAAATGGTGGCCGCAAAAAAACAGGTGAGTGGAGCGCGATGCTGCGCCGGAGAACTTCACGTGGAAGCTCCGCTACAGGCCTACTCCTAAAACTCAAACATGTTTCCACCCACAAATACTCATGTAGAAGAGTAAATTTACGCAGTCGAAATGTTAATACGCATTATATGCAGTCAACATTTGTCTCTTTTCGGCGACGTGTTGTTGGGTTAGCTACATGTGAGCTAGTTCAAGAGTGCAGCTGCTTGACAGGGTGTCTTCTAGTAACGTTACAGAGGATTTGTCTTGTATTATATATATCTTTATTAATATAATGATATTTAATAAAAGTGTCTCCACAAAGCGTGATCCGTCTTTATCAGACAAACGCGTATTACGTAAACTAAAGCCGCATTTGTTGAAGCATTTTCCCCCCAATGGACAGTGAATGTAGCACGGGAGCAATGCTTATAAAATGCCATTAATATGTAGCAGACGCGATATGGTCACTTTATGTGCATATTAAGTTTACTGATGTGATATTCATAATGTAAATGGGATGTGACTTTTGAATCGCTTTAGAAATTATTTGTGTAAATATTATTTTATTTAAAGCACATATTAGATTAGTGCACAAGATTAATAAAAAATGCACACACCTGTCCAAGATATGTTGACATGTTAGTTGCTGTATTGTCTAAATGTATTTTTACTAAATATTTTACATTCTGTGCTGTAGGTGTATTTATGGCTTTATTTTAATCTCCACAGAAAAAGTCCCTGGAGTCCATCAACTCTAGACTGCAGCTTGTGATGAAGAGCGGTAAATACGTTCTCGGATACAAGCAGTCTCAGAAAATGATTCGCCAAGGAAAAGCCAAGCTGGTTATCCTTGCCAACAACTGTCCTGCCCTGAGGTGTGTGCTTTTTTTACTTGTCTGTGAATTTGCTGTCATGATGTAAATTTTACGGTGTCTTAGTTAATGCATTTGTATAAGGGTTAAGGATATTACAATGATTCATGTTTTTGTTTTTTCTCTAGGAAATCTGAGATTGAGTACTACGCTATGTTGGCCAAAACAGGAGTCCATCATTACAGTGGAAACAACATTGAGCTCGGCACAGCCTGTGGCAAATACTACAGGGTGTGCACACTGGCCATCATCGACCCTGGTGTGTATTCATGCGTCCCGTTCGGTGGGAGAACTGATGTTGATCTTACAATTTTGATTTATTGTCACTGGTTTAGTAGGTTGTCATTAGATGTACATTTAAAAGTTTTTTTTTTTTTTTTTTTATATCTGTTGTGGAATTCTAGAGCATCTTGGATATTGTCTGACTGTCCTTTGCATTTTCAGTGTTAATTCTGTAATATTGTGTCCGGGCTAAAAGAGTTGTTCTGTAATTAATGACTCTTGTGTTGACAGGCGATTCTGACATCATCAGAAGCATGCCAGACCAGCAGCAGGGGGAGAAGTAGAGCCATTTCCACCAGATATTATTAGAAATAAAATTGGTTGAAAGGTTTTTGTGGTTCTTGTGTTATTTTTGTTTCCAATTTAGTTCAGGCTTGAGGTGTAATGGATGAAAGGTGTGTACTTTACCCACTTCTCATCTTGACGTCTTTTATGTTTAGTCACTTTTTCAGTTATTCTAGTTTTTATCACATCTGTTTCTGGAATTCTTGATGTGCTCTTGGGAAATGATTATTTTTCCCAATTTCTAAAAGCACGAACAGTCATATATTTTTGTTTATTTTAGTAATAAATATATGTACTGTGAATTCAATTTAAGCCACAGCAATGGAATTAATCTAATGCGGCACATTTACGACTTCAATATGTATTGCCATTTTGCCACTAGAGGGTGCAATGGTTAATGCATTTAACAGGTAAAACGTTTCAGTACAGGATGAATTACAAGAGGAATACAATGTTCTCTCTTTTCTTTTTCTTTTTCTTTTTTTTTTATAATTTCTAAAGGCCGGTCCTAAATTTGAAAAATATGTATAAATTGTTGATACAGAATTGAGGTATGGCGTCTTAAAAGTGTTATCCATAGAATTTAACTGAAGAATTTGTTATGCCAAATAGATTTTACTAAAAAAAAAAATCTAATTTTAAATTCCCAAATGCCACTTTTAACATATTTAATATATAAAAATACAAGAGGCTGACTTTGTTTTACAGGTTTGAGGATAAAATACTTGGGATATTTGATTTGGAAAGTGATGTCATTGCGGTGGCTATGAGCCAATAAGCAATAAATAGGCACAGTTTGTGTAAACCAGGCACATTAATACGCTAAACGGGGCAAATATGCAAAATGAGGCCATCTATAAGTTTTGGGGTTTTTTTGGCGTTTATAGACTATTTCATAATCGTTCATGAACTCTGCAATGATTTGATGCAGCCCTTGAGATGAAGCTGATGCATGAGAAACGTGCTGCAGCAATGACATACTTTTTTTTTTATCCTAAGGATTTTCAGCCCAAAATAAAAATCTGACAGGCCTAAAGCGCTTGAGCAGAGAAAACATCAAGCGCTCTCTTCACTGAAGTGATTGCCCTACATTCCTCAGTCACGTGTAGATAGTTTTGAAGTCTAATTCTTAAGTACCCACACAGATAAACATAATCAGCCTCGACTGAGCATGTTGACTGAGCTTGCAAAATTAAAGGATAAATAGGGAACTGGAGCGATGTGCAACTGTATTTTAGTAAGGACCTCGTGCAGTGTTTTTAGTTTTATATACTAAAGCTTCACTGGGCAGCATCCTTGGACCTTCAAAAGTAGGTCAGTGTATGTAGTTTGCACAGATTTCAGTAATTGGTAAAAGCCCTGACACAGTTCTGCTGAGGCAGGACTTAAAAAGTAGGTGAATCCATCTCTGCTAAAGCAAAGGCAATGGCACACTTTAATTGTGAAGTCAATTCCCTCTGATCTATCCCAGATCTCCCTGGGCTTCCACAGACAGGCAAAAGACAGCCATAATGAAGCATTACTGGAATATTTTATTGTTTAGAAATAAGCCAGTGTCAACCCAACACATGATGTGTAACAAGACAAAGACAAACGTTCACAGGCATTCTACCTAATGACAGACATTGTTCTGGGTCATTTTGTGATATCCATAGATAATTACTTAGTTTTTATGAGAAATATTGTGAGAATGTCATAAAAATTACAGGTTCACAATACCAAAAGCAATTTCCCGAATACACAGAAGCGAATTTAAATTGCTTTTAGTGATAAAACATTGCTTATATGAAGCTAATTCTGAGATGGAAGTCCACACAGAACAATGACAGAAAATTCCTACACTTACTTCATTAATGCATCTATAACTAATGTTACCATGATGAATAAATGCAAGTATATAGTCATTTTCAGCTATGGATACATATTACAAAATACCCTTGCATAGCCACTGTATATAAAAATTAAAAATGTTCCCAATAACAGAAACTACTTTGAGCTAGACAGTGACCGGGGGGAGATGCCATGTCATCTAAACTCAGCTACACGCTAAACTACTGTCGGGGTCACATTGTTTTCCTTTCATTTGTCACAATTACTGATCAACACACCGTTCATCACAGACAATAACATGACTGAATAATATTCACATGTGCAAAAACATTGCAGTCTGCAGCCACAGATAGTAACCTAGTGATAATGACAGATAAGTCACACTACTTCTCTAAACAGGAGCCTGTAACTTCACCAAATGACAAAAATGATTTCTTAACACCCATGATTCTCATTTATTCTCTGAGCACTGTCTGGTTTAACGCAAGTCACGGTAAGTCGACAGCATTTGTGGCATAATGTCTGGTACCACAAAAAAGGGTCTGGTCCCTTGTTTTCTTAAAAAACAAAAATGAAGATAGGTTAGGCACCTACAATAGAAGTGAATGGGGCAATTAAAGTGTGAAGCTTCTAACTTCATGAAAGCATTTTTTATTGTTTATTATTTGATCTTTAAGCGGTTCAAAGAGTTAGTTCACCCAAAAATTGACAATGTTGTTCCAAACCCTTAGGACCTACATTTAGGTTAGGTTAAATTGGGATGAAACTTGGCTATTGAAAGTAATGTAGTATTTTAACTTTAACAGATTGGCCGTATTCACTTCCATTCTATGTGCCTCAACTATAAAGATGCATTTAAATTACCAAAATTAAAAAAAAAAAAATGTTGAAGAAACAAGGTTAATTGTGTATTGCTGATAGCATAGTGATGTCTGAAGCACAGCTTACACTGCTTTTGTTCATCAACGTTGAAAATGTGTGCCGCATGGACACCTAATAAACAATGGTAAATGTGATTAACCTTAAGCCAAATTTTTGATTTTTGTTTTAAATTATTTTTATTTTTAAGTAAACAAGTGACAAGTCCTTTATTTGAGGTCAGATCATGATACATGAATCAGTTTCAAATCTACTTGATTTCAAATCTAAACCAGAATTTCACTGTTTACAAGAAGCAGGATCGTTGAGTCTTTGCGACATCTACACCGTCTAAAACTAACAATTAGCATTTGATTGATAGAAAGAAAATATTAATCAATGATTGCATCAAGTTTTGGGACATTGTGTACAAAGGAAGACTTCAAATTGTTAGATGAAATGGTGTAGAATAGCTCCTAATTTAGTTTGATTCTGAATAAAAATTTGTCATTTTTCAAAGAAATTAAAATGAAAATACCGGCTTCTTACATTCAGTATATTTCTAGGTTATTCCCATTTTAAAAGTGCTCTTACGTAACTCCCGTGTTTATCATGCGTGCCGCATTCAAATCTCAGGTATATCAGTAGACAACAACACTACTGAGTGGTTCACAGTATTAAAAAGGCCAGTGCCACACATAATCGCCGAAAGTGCAAATCAGATAGGAGCTGACACACAGCGTTTGTGCTGCCAGGACAGCTGGGCAGCGTCGTCGAGGGAAGGGCGTCTCAAAGTCATACTGCTGCCTCCAGAGACGAGAGGAGAGAGGAGACTTACGTCACACAGCAACAAAACAGGAGATCAGGGCAACGGAATAGGCTTTTGTGACGGAGATTGTTTCTTTGGAGAAGGTTTGGGAGGAGTGTAGTAAGAGAGCGGTGTGATTCTCAAGCTGAAACGTACTGAGGGGGGGGATCCTTCGGTGGGATGGCGATGGCCTCCTCATACGGTGGAAGTAGTACCTGAAAATAAAGCAGTTACACAGTGTTGAAATGTTGCCCTTTTCTGTTGGACACTACGATGGCATCAACATTGGAGTAAAAATACAATATTACTAGAACAAAAAGGAATAATGACCAAATATTAAGAATTTACTTTCCACAACTTCATTCATTCCCTCATTTAGTAGCTTTTTTTTTTGCAGGCTCAGAAAGCTCTCGTTTTCATCAAAAATATGTTAATTTGTGAGAATATTTTGGGATCCCTTAGATCATGATTTACCTAAATTAAAACTAGGTAACAAATTATTACAATGTGGCTACAATTTAACTAAAATGAGGGAAGGAATAAGTACAACTCAGCCCTGAACCAAAACAACGGACCAAATTAAAAAACATGGCCAGGAACTCATACATTTTGTGGAAAAAAAATAGGTGGTAAAAATATTTTCTTTGCAGATTTTCTTTAAAGAAAATGTGCAAAGCGTACATATTTTAGTATCTTGGATATATTAGTATTGTTTTTGTTAGTATTTTGAATCAGATTTATTTTTTATTTATCAATTTTAGTTCATTTGAAAAAAAAATTTGCCCATTTTAGTACTTCAACTTCAACGCAAATGAGAAATATAGCCTTGGCAGTTAGCTAAAATAAAAGTTTAGTGCTTTTATAATTTATTTTAACTATAGTAACAATAGTAAGCATGTGTTCAGAAAATAGCCATTGATCTATGGACTGTCTCTATCCGTAAAAATACCTTTAAGAAAACTAAATTGTTCCTTTGCTAGTCACCAGTAAACCAAGGCCATGTCAGACAAAAAACGAAAGCAACTCTGGATCAGAGGTTTCCTGAAATGCCTTCATCTTAAATTTAAATGCTATCTGTCTCCGCAGAGGAAAGTTTATTACATACAGAAAAACCAGCCAAAAACATTCTCTGTTATGAAAAAGTGAGCTAATTAGTAATATGGTCATGAATGCCCCGAGGGGATTTTTCACCTTGTCAGGATGGCTGGAATGCGGATTTCAAAGGGACCTAACAAGTGTGGACAGTTATGTAACGGCCTGCAGCTGAATGGTGAAAAAGCCTTATGCTTCTCAATGGCCTTTTATTTCAGTCTCTTTTTAAAGCATCTGACCACTCATTATTCTGGTTGTCCATCTGTGGAATGACCCGGGCAATCAAATAAGCATGACTACCCACCCCAAAAAACTTTTTTTTTTATAAACCTACAAATAATAAAATGCATTCTTTCAAAGCACCATAAGTCACTTCAGATAAAAGCATCTGTCAAAAGCATTAAATGTAACTCTTCATACATGTGAGCTGTCAGTGACTGGAGGGCTGTGAGGGTCAACAGAGCAGCAGGACAGACAGACAGACAGACAGAGGCAGTAAGACGGGATTACTTATGGCAGACAGTAGTGGGATTAGAGGCAGTAGAGGAACACAGCACACTGCCCTCTCTAATGCCCTCTATAAACACTGACTCAACAATACAGAGGGCATGAGGAGATCGTCATCATGATCCTGCTGCGATGCATAACAGAACATCGCCTGTAGCTGTGCAGAGATAAACTACTTGGGACTGTTTTTACGACTGAATCAATCACGTGTTGGGCCAGAACCGAAGCGGATGATTTTATTATGTTCAGTTTGATTAATGACACTTAAAGGAATAGTTCACCCAAATATGAAAATTCATTTACTCACCCTCGAGTAGTTCCAAACCTGTATGAATTTCTTTTGAAGAAAGTTTGTAACCAGGATGTTTTGGTCACCATTTACTATAATAAGGGAAATAATAATAATAATAATAATAATAAAAAAGAAGTCTGGTTACAAAATCTCTTTTGTATTCAGCAGAACAAAGAAATTCATACAGGTTTGGAGCTACTTTATGGTGAGTAAATAATGACAAAATTTTCCTTTTTGGGAGAACTACTCCTTTAAACATTGCAATTTTTGCTGGCATGTATAGCATAACCAGTTTAGGCTGATTTGCAAACGAAGAACTTGTGTGGATCAATTATTTTCTGTCAAATGATCAGCAGGACTCACAAGTGAGTCTAACCGAATAAGCTGTTCAGATGCTGCTGTTCACATTTTAGTCACTGAACTGTGATGAATTACTTTGTTCAACCCAAAATAAAAGTTGAAGATTTTAATTCAAAAGATAATTATTTAGCATTTTCAATGTTAAAGGGATAATTCACCTCAGTCGCTGTATTATGCAAGTCCTTGCGGACCAGAAACTGAAATTGTCATGGATTTAATGTCATTCAAACTGTATCAAAATAACATTTTGCATTAAGCATTTTGTTAATAAAAATATAAAATTATAAAAAAATATATGAAAACGTTTTCTATGGTAAAATAAAGGTATTTGGTGGCTAAAATAATGTTATCAGTGAGGAACTGGGTGTATTAAACGGATGAAAATGGAAAATCTGAAACAGATAATTATGATAATTATCCAATAAATCGTATGCTCACCAAGACGAATCAAAAATACAGTACAAATAGTAAGGTGGTGAAATATTATTACAATTTAAAACAGAATATAGTTATTTTAATATATATTAAAATGTCATTTATTCCTGTGACGGCTGTATTTTGACTTAAAATTTTACAGCTGAATACAGTTATGCTGCTTAATATTTTCCTGGAAGCTATGATCCTTGATTAAACTATGATTTTTGATGAATAGAAAGCAAAAAAAAAAAAAAAAAACGGAATCTGATTAAAATAGTTTATATGTGTTCATCAAGGAGATTCTGCAAATGTGAGAGTAAACAGTTTATGTTCGTATAAAGCTCTGACTTACTGTAGTGTCATTTGTGGTGACATAAACCAGGACCTCTGTAGTGCTTCTTCCACTGACGTATCTGTAGCAGTTCCACACACAGGCAATAAGGTAAGCCTGAAGAGAAAAAGAGAAAGAACAGCCGCTGATGCCAAATAAAACATCACCATAAATCATGTGCATATGGCTTAAGCAATACAAATAATGAGCCACAGATACAGTGCCTTGTCTACACTATTTAATTTCCAGATGGTAAACAATTATAACAAGAACATATGGGACAAATAACACAAACATGATTTTTTTTTTTTTTTTTTTTTTAAACACACACAGTGACAGTCTGAGGTGAGGTTTTGCTATGACTGGTTGCCTTCCTTTTTTACTTTTATCTTTTTGCATTTATGCTAGAATACAATGCTGACAAACCTAAAAACTGTCTAAAGAAACTAACCCTTAAATAAAACCGACAGTGTGTTCGGCAACTGTTTTCCAACATATTTTTCAAATTGAATGATGATTTTAGCTCTCAGAGGCATTCAGTTTGAACAGATCACAATGCAATAAACAACCTATTAGACTGCCACGCACACAACAGCATGGGAGGGAAGCGGGGGTTAATTTTAGCACACTGTGTTTATCCCAGCAGAGTAATCTGCCTCTCTCTAATGCATGCAGGCTGTCATAAAGCGATTTGTATCACATCTGAAGTCTACTGGAAAAATCGGGCTTCTAGAAGGACAACACAGTGCTTGTCTGAAGTGGTCACATTCACAGTCATCTTGCAGGCTACTGTGCATCACATCTAGCTATAGTGAACCAAAAATGATCCGGCAGGTCACAATAAAGAGTTGTTTAGCTTTACCTTAAAGGCTAAGATGCATCCAACAAAGAGAAGCACTGCTAATACTAGGCACATGTTGTTTGTGGACATCAAGTCCTCTTTGTATGGAAAGGTCCCAGGCTGTTAAAACATAACGTCATCACATGGAGTCAATAACAGAATGATACTCGAATTTTGATATTTTAAAAGACAGATTTGATCCTTACCAACTGCTGAAGATAGTCCTGTATGGTGTTGGGGTAAACGACAACACTTATTGCTACCAGTGTGTTAAGAGCAAAGTCAAAGATCTGGTAGCAGAAGAAAGGAATGATCCATGCAGCATGTTGCTGGAATAAAAGAAAGAGATAATTTTACTATGCAGCACTGATGCATCAAGCTAATAAATTTAAGCATTTACATTTAGTAATTTAGCAAATTTTTGGTAAATAGATAAATAGTCTTATTTGATGACCTTCAATCACAAATAAAAGTTCTCTTTTATTCATAGAGTTCAATGCAAGACAGGAAGTCTCATGGGTTTGGAACATGAAGGTGGGTAAAAAAAGGGCAGAACTAATCTATTAAATAAGCAAGTTGTCAAACCTTATATGCACCGTAGGTCGCCATTCCACAAATCAAAAT
>JAUCMU010000039.1:8182709-8206276 GCA_032275025.1 Enteromius treurensis
GTGGGCAGGGGTTCACCAATAATCCTTTCAGCAGATCGAACAGTCCTCTGTAGTCTTCTAATGTCTGTTTTTGTAGCTGAGCCAAACAGTAATAGAAGTACACAGGACAGACTCAATTACGGCTGAGTAGAACTGTTTCAGCAGCTCTTGAGGCAGGTTCAATTTCTTCAGCTGGCGTAGGAAGTACAGCCTCTGCTGGGCCTTCCTACTAATAAGAAACAATAAGAAAACAGTAATTTTACCCATGCAAAACTATGTTAAAGGTTACATTTAGACAAAAGGATTTATGGCATAATAAAGCGCAGAGTGTGCTTTATTAAATGCCAATAACAAACAAACAAACAAAAAATAAATAAATACAGTTTGTCAATTGCCTTAAATACAGATAATAATTAATATAATTAACCAGTACCTTACTGTATCAGTTAAAAATGTAAAATTATATTTCTGTAACAACAGAATAGCATGACTATGAGGATGGTAACTAAAAAAAAAAAATCCATATCGCTTTGGGGGAAAAAAATTAATAAATCAATAAAAAAGGATGAATGTGGCACAGATCTAAAATGAAATGAGAAAAGACAGGAGAGGTCGTCTCTGTACACGTGACACGAAACTGCACTTCACATATCGAGATAACCGCCTATTCGCCTATTTTTAACTAGTTCTTGCAACTCAATAGAAGTGTTTAAAATGGCAGTTAAAATGTTGTCAACCCAAATATTGATGGATAAATAAAGACGTCTGTGCAGTGTGCTGTATTTGGAGTATAAAGATGGATTTAAAAGAGGCCAATGACAACTCTGTATGAAAACAAAAAATAAATAAAATAATTGTGCAAATATTATGACTAGGGCGTGGGATGTACTATGAAATGATCCATTAATGTAAGTATAAACAGCAAGAATAGCTGAATTATTTGCAGATGCATAGTTTTTTGTGGCTTGATGCCTTGTTGCTAAAATCCCCTCCCACCCCCCCAAAAAACAACAAGAAAAGCTCTATGCCAAAACAGCATTTTCTTTTATTTAACAAATCAACAGCTCTAAGCTCAAATAGCGATCTTTTATTTAACAAATCAACATAGAAATATTGCATTGACTTAAGTAAACATGATCATTCTCAAATCCATAAACCGGTAGAAATACATTGTTTGAGTAACCCCTAGAATGATAAACTAAGGCAGGCATCCGATGCTAGCCCAGAGTGCCTCAGAAAGACATGATCTACAGAAATTTACAAAACGACCTTGGGCAAAACACCACTAAGTCAACCCAATTATGAATATGCACTAAAAATCCCCTCCCTGCCAAACCCACCCCACATCCATTCATCATCATCATCATCATCATTCATTAAAGCCTATTTACAGTGAGTGGTACTTGCACGAGTGGACAGAGAATCAGGACATTGTTCATCACTATAAATGGTTATTAAGTTTCATGCAAGTGCAACACTGACATCAATCAAATCTGAAACAAAATAAAAATGCCAAACCCGTTAAAAAGACTTCGAAATGAGGAGGAGAACAGAAAGCATACACTACTAAGTATAGATTAAGGCAACAGATTCCTGATACGTGTACTGTTTTAGTGTCATGGAATTAAAGCTGCACTAATCATCATCAACGTTCCCAAATAAAAATCACATTAACCTACTATCTTACTCAGTCAAATGAACGAACAAAAATCAAAATGTTCACATTGTGCAAGAAAAAAAAACGCATTGTATTTCACAACCTTCAGCACAGTGCAATTACACAGAGTTTTACTATAGAAAAAAAGCCCTTAATTGTTCTATACATATGGCGTGGCTTTTTCTACTTTAGTTTACAGGAAGTAAAGCATAAGAGTCAACTAGCTGATGATTAAAAAGGGAAGTCATCTCCAAGATCCACATACCCAGTTATACGGGTAATATATATATATATATATATGTAATCAGGACGGAAGAAAAGCTCTAAGAAAATAGGTTTAGCATTAAAAAAAAGTTCTCTGTAATATAACCGTTCTCTGGTTTCGCGCCACAGTATTTCACATTACTGCTCAAGCTAAGGTCACAGGAGTACTGCTGGAGGAGACGCCGGCTCGCAGCGCCTCTCTGTGGCTTCTAACAGTAACTGCAGCACTGAAGTGCCACAAGAACAGTAATGGATGGAAAGCAAGATCCTTAAAATTTCCCAAATGAAATTCAACACACCGACTTGGAAAATAATGATCATGAATGTTTAGCCTCACTGAAAGTATGTCTGATATTAAGGATGATAAGTATTCCTCAACAAACTTCAGTGTAGCGTCATAGTGCACATAGTAGTGTTCCAGCCCATGGACTGCTCACCTTACTCTGAAGTCGTCTTTTTTTTTTTTTTTTGTCCTTTTTTTGCCGAGTTCTTTCAACTCTGTTTTGTTTCTAGTTTGAATTTTTTATTTTTTTTTGTAAAGCACAGTAAATTTATTCAGTATAAAATTCCGTACTGTGAAATTATTGCATAAACAATCTATTTGCATAAGCTATCCTGGATGTTATTCACGATTCATGTTTCTCTCCTGGCCTTTTTCTTCTGAACTTGCTTCGGTGGTTCCCAATTCTGATCAGATTTCTCTGTGGAAGCAAAATAAAAGAATTATCCAGCATGATTACAACTAGTTGTTTAATTATTATACAGCAGGGTCCCGAAGTCAACTTTAAACATCTAGGATTTAAAAATGTAAATTCAAACATGGAATATATTTCTATCTCGATCTCGCTCTTTCTCTCATGTAACGATAAACATATTATGTACCAAACCGTTCATGGCCATTTACTTTATGCAGTCGTCTGGAATGCACTTAGCAAAGGGAGAGGTAAAATTTGCTTATCTTTAGCTGGGACGTTCCCGTGACAACGCACCACGTGTTAAAGATTAATCTACCTACTCAAAAATGACAAACACAGAAAATATTATAATCCTGCTATCAATGATACTACAATAACGCTGCCTCTCACTAGATCCACCCAAAGCCCATTTTCTGTGATCCACTCACTTTGTGAAGACTGCGGAGGGATGTTTTGCTTGGATCCATCATGAGAAGGATGAGGCTTAACAGTTGCACTCTTCTCAGCAGGAGCAGAAACTTCTTTAGTCACCTGGAAAGAAATGCACAACTTCTTACAGTCGTGTAGAATTTAACCAGGGTTGATATTTAAGCATGCTCACTGTGTCAATACTTTATTATGGATACATGATGGTTACCTCAGCGACTGAACCATCTTCTTCTGGTCTCTTCTTTTTCTTTCGTCTTTTGGATTTTCCACCTCCTGCAGGATCTACTTTGTCGTTGTCATCATTTGATTCCTACACCCAGAGCAAATACTTAGTTAAATCTAATAAAATTTTTGTTGATATAAAAGTAACAAAATAATTAGTCAATATGTTTTTTTTATACCACAAGTGGCTTGGAAACTGGCATCTCTTTCAAAGCGGGAGGATCTACTTTGTGAACTTCATAATTGTCCCAGTCCTCATCTGGAGCTTTCCAGTCTGAGTTTGAGTCAATGGTGGTAGAACCATCTGAAATAGTATATATGGTAGTCTTAAATTGTAGAAATAGTAGTCTTTCACAATATAGACTAAAGCTTGGAATCAGTGTTTTTTTAATGTGTATATACACACACACATTTTTAGTCAACAAGGACACATTTAACTGATCAAAAGTGACAGTAAAGACTTTCATAAATGGTATCATAATAAGAAAAAATTATGAATAAAATGATTTTCTTTTGAACCTTCTATTAATGAAAGAAGCCACAAAAATGTTTAACACAAACCTTTGAAGGAAATGGAAATATCGAGTCTAAATAAGTTTTGATCTTACTCGAATTGGTCCATGAACTGTTTTCAGAGTTAGATTTAGTCCCAGTCTCTCCACCTAAAATACACGGAAAAGGTTAATTACTCACGTTTGCAGTTCTTATTAGAATACAAGAACAAAATGATGTACTGCTCACAAGAATGAAAACAACGAAATTTCAAAATAAGTACCTGATGGGTTCAGTCCGTGGATTTTCAAGTTTACCGAGTTCGGTTCTGCTTTAATTCTTCCATCCAAACCAGGACACAGCCCTGTTAAAAAAAAATAAGGCAGCATGTTAATAAAAATCTCTGTGATATTAGTGTAACATCTTACATTAAGTTAGATGTAATAACTCAAAAGGTTTCAAAAAAATGTCATTAGATCTACCATCTGATGATTACTACATTAAAATCCTGAAAAGCAACCATTGTTATAAACAAATCATGGCAGGGTCATAAACAGCTCTGAGCTATTACCCTCCCTCTCTTGTTTCAAGGTGGCATTCTCACGGTTCTTGTGCCCAAGGGTCTTTCTCCCAGCAGATAACTTCCCGTTGTTTAAAGCATTTGTTTGGGTTGACTTCACAGGCACCTCGGTCCGTCCTCCACCATTAACAGATTTCACATCATTCCAGTTAGGCAATACTAAAAAATAAGTTTGAAATGCGTAAGGTTAGTGCTTGACAAGATGTATACCTGTGCGGCACCTCAGTAAGGATTTAAAAAGAAAGTGTTACAACATTATCATTGAAAAGTTGGCAAGAGGTTTTTTTTGTTTTGTTTTTTAAAAAGGCATCTTTGCTCATAAATGCTGCATTTATGTATGATTAAAAATGCAGTAAACAAATACTGTAAAATATTATTACAATTATTTCCCATTTTAAATGCATTTAGGAGGCATTACTCCAGTCTTATGTCACAAGAGCTTTCAAAAATTACTTTTAATATCAGTGTTATAAGCATTGCTTAGTATTTTTGTGAAAACTTTTTTCTCCCCCCCCCCCTTTTTTTTTTTAAGTTAAAAGAACAACATTTATCCAAAATAGAAATATTTAACAATGTAAATATTTAAAATGTTTCTTTTGAACAATTTAATGCATCCTTGATGAATAAAAGTAGGAATTTCTAAATACATAAATAAATAAATAAATAAAATGTACTGAACAATAGCATACATGAAAAATATAAATAAAAATGCATGCATTTCTAAATGAATTTTAGAGTTTTTCATATAGAAATATTCACAGCTTCGATAGTCAGTGTATGAAAAGTGTCATTTTTACCTGAGGGTATAATGGTGTCACCCTTTGAGGCCTTGGCACGTGATGACTCTGCAATTCATCAAAGGAAGAGCGCTTTAACGATCAAAACTAGAAAGTGTCTAAAAGGAAATCCTTGCGTATTAACGTTTTCTTAAACACCATGAGCATAGCCTCTTGAGCAAGCACTGAATTTAGCAAATGCATACCCTTGTTCTTTTTGGTGCCAGCTGGGGCTGTAAGCGCAGGTTGCTCCATCTTCTGACTAGCACGATCTCCACCCTCAGGGCTCTCACCAGGGCCCTTCTCTTTTTTGCGCTGCTGACGTTTTTCTCGATTACTGACCTTGGTTTCCCAAGCACCTGCTAAACACAATCATACCGAAAGTGCATCTCGTACAAGCAGCTCATTTGAATTTCTGAAACCAATCACTAACAAACCAACAGCCTTTATAGTGAAAATCGCCAGTACAGGTCACTAACCCAGTTTCATACCTTCATCGGGTTCCTTGCCATCGGTGGAGGAAACATCTTGGGTTGGCTTTACCTCTGGTTTTGGTTTCTTCTTGTTTTTCTTGGTCTACGCAAGAGTCAAAAACACTAATTTAGAACTTCCTGGCAAGTCAGAAACGAATCATCTCTCTTCCTACCACGGACTGTTAAAAAGATATCTTTAAGTACTTAATCAGCCTTGTAAAAGTTTGAGGCCTTGAGACAAGGTACACGTTTCCCCTCTGGATGTACCCGACATTTGCTGAATCTGCATTATCAAATTACAGGCCGATACTGACACCCGACCTCTCTCAATCACTGTTTAGACTTAACCAAGGCTGATTCAAACCTTCATAGCACTACTGTGCAAAAGAGTTAAGTGTACTTTCAAACCTTGTAAGTATTGTTAATGTGCCCAACAAATGGAGTTGGAAATTTCATGATTATGAATTCTGGACATGCCAAGTCAAGTGGGAAGCTAACTCCAGATGACACCTGGCAGCAAGTTTGAAACACTGATACCACTGATATGGATAATACCATACCGTATCTATAATCTCCTGTCTATAATGCACATATTCGCAAACTGCCAAAGACATTTTAATAATTTCACTTGCAAAATATTCACAAGCACCCAATGATTTGCACGGTTCTCTGATTGTCACTGTAGCTAAAACAAAATAACACCTTTAATCGATCAATGACTTTAAAGGTTTGCTTCACATTCACTTGTGATATTAAGAACAAATGCTTGTATTCAAATGTATATATTTGAGTTTTTTTGTTCACAGCAGGATTCTTATGTATTCTTAATGCTACTTCCATAATGTTCCTGAGAGAGAGAGGGGTATACAAGCTTTCCAGTCAAATCACTGCATACGTATGATCGACATTGTTAGCAAAGCTCCAAAAAAAAATCTCTAAATTGTTTTGCTCCTCAGAAAAGCGAATCACTCCTACTAAAATGCACCATAGCTTTTATTGTTACTACAAATATATAAACATAAATACACTTCCTGAAGAAACCAGCATGAGTACTAGTTAGACCGACCTTTGCGTCAGCAGGTGACTGTGCTGATGCTGGTACTGGAACTGGAGCTGGGGCTGAGACTTGGACTGGGGCTGGAGCTGGGACTGGTACTGGAGCTGGGGCAGGTTTCTTTTTCTCCTTGGTGACTTTGATTTCCACCTGAGGTCCAGCCACTGTCTGTCCATTGGCCTGGGCCTTCTGTTGTTGCGGAGGCATGACAGTTTTACACCAACAATTGCAAACTCCTCATTTACTTCCTCTCTCAACTGACAGGGCTTGAAAAACAACCCTTAGGCCATGAAAAGCGTCACTGCGCGGATTCTTTGTAGTTTAGACTGACATAAAGGTAGTGTTTAACCAAAACGAAACTTACGAGCGTGTCTGCCATAAGGTTACAGTGCTACGTGGCTCTCCGACCGCCTTCCTATCCGTTTTATTACTATACTCGTAATCACATAACAATGACAGATTTGTTCATTTAACGCTAAAGGTGACGAAACGCAATATGGACCTAAATATTTATGTTTGGAAAATAATTATTATGTGAACAGTTGATTCTTAGCGGCTTTGACAGGTTAGCACGTTAGCAGCTAACTTGGCTCGCGCATTCCTCTATCAAACTGTAACTTCGTCGGCTTAATATAATTTTTAGGAAGATACTGTATCTCAAAACCTAGCAGGCTGCCTATCTAGATTGTATTTTTCGGTATCACAAAAAGGCTGTCTATGAAGACAGCGGTCTTAGTTTTGAATAATAGCTATTAGCACTAGCAGATGACTTTCGCAGGCCGCTTACCTTCTCGGTTGCTTTCTTTTTGTTCTTCTTTTTCGGTTCGCTCGGCTCGGACTTCACAGCCTTTGGTGGTACGGCGCCCTTAGCCGGGGTCTTATTGACGGCGGTGCTGGGGCTCACAGGAACGGGCGCCGCTCGGCGCTTCCTCCGACTACAGGCCGCGATCAGCAGCAGCAGCGTCAGCCCGATCAGGGTCGCGCTCAGAATGAGCCACGACGGAAACCGCTCCGGCTTTATCCCCAGATCAAGCCCCAGCTCGGCCCGGAGGAAGTCCAGGCCGGAGGACAGCAGCCCGCGGATACGGTCAGACACGTACTCGGCTCGCTGTGTGGCTAAAACTCGCCAGTCCTGGGCCATTTTAAGCAGGCGGATAAGAACCGCACGCAGAGGCAGAAACAGAGTGAGCTGCTGCTGGCAGCGGGAGAGAGTGAATGGCAGGAGGGAGTGGCTTTGATATTTCTCGCCGCCTTACATTATCGCTGTGTCTCAAAACATATCGATCTGACTACTTAGACAACACTTATGGGCGTCTTTGGAGAGCGCAGAATTTGTAATCATCAAGAGAAGAAAAACAAGTTTATGGAATGTATCCTTTTTTTTAAAATCTATAAATAAAAAGTTTCCGGCATCACTTCCCACTGTAACTCTTTTGAAGTAGACTGACTTCTCTCTTTTTTAATTAGGAATAAAAATGTGACATATTCTTGAAACAATATGTGATGGTTTTTTTTTTCATGATTCTGTTTGTTTTAACCAATCCAAATTTGTTTCAATAATTGCTTCTATCATTGTTCTACAATAATCATATTAAAGTGGTTACTGTATTTCAATTAAAATAAAATGTTAAATAAAACACATAGTAATATGTTTATTCAATCCGAGTTTCTCATAAGTCTCAAAAAAACGCTGATTTAAATCTTAATAGCCTCAGCTACAGATTAAGAATGAAGATTTCCAAAAGTATGCCTAAATTTGCTAGGTTTCAGCCACAGAAAATTATTGCATTTACATCTTAATTTTTAGTTGGACGCAAAGTTTTGGTAAAGGGGAAAAACAGAACCCACTGGACATGGTGTATGTACACAGCTCTAAAAATAATGGGAACACTAAAATAACACATCCTAATGAATGAAATCTATTTTTTAAAATACTTTGTTATTTACATAGTTGAATGTGCTGACAAAAATCACACAAAAATTATCAATGGAAATCGTTAACCCATGAAGGTCTGGATTTGGAGTCACACTCAAAGTTGAAGTGGAAGAACACACTACAGGCTGATCCAACTTTGATGTAATGTTCTTAAAACAAGTTAAAATGAGGCTCAGTAGTGTCTATGGCCTCCAGGTGTCTTATGACCTCCCTACAATGCCTGGGCATGCTCCTGAGGAGGTCTCCTGAGGGATCTCCTCCCAGACCTGGACTGAAGCATCCGCCAGCTCCTGGATGGTCTTTGGTGTAACAGTGTTGGTGGATGGAGGGAGACATGATGTCCCAGATGTGCTCAGGATTCAGGTCTGGAGAACGGATGGGCCAGTCCATAACATCAATGCCTTCGTCTTGCAGGAACTGCTGACACACTCCAGCCACGTGAGGTCTAGCATTATCTTGCATTATTTAGGAGGAACCAAAGGCCAACCGCACCGGCATATGGTCTCACAAGGGGTCTGAGGATCTCGTCTCAGTACCTTATGGCAGTCAGGCTACCTCTGGTAGGCTGTACGGCTCTCCAAAGAAATGCCACCCCACAACTTTACTGACCCACTGCCAAACCGGTCATGCTGGAGGAGGTTGCAGGCAGCAGAACGTTCTCCATGGCGTCTCCAGACTCTGTCACGTCTGTCACATGGGCTCACTGTGAACCTGCTTTCATCTGTGAAGAGTGTAAGCACAACCCCCACCTGAGGACGTCGGGCCCTCATTCCACCCTCATGGAGTCTGTTTCTGACCGTTTGAACAGACACATGCACATTTGTGGCCTGCTGGAGGTCATTTTGTGCTCCTCCTGTTCCTCCTTGCACAAAGGTGGAGGTAGCAGTCCTGCTTTTGCGTTGTTGCCCTACAACATCCTCCTCCACATCTCCAGATGTACTGGCCTGTCTCCTGATAGTGCCACTATGCTCTTATAAACCTTCTTGCCACAGCTCGCATTGATGTGCCACCCTGGATGAACTGCACTACCTGAGCCACTTTTGTGGGTTGTAGACTCCGTGTCATGCTACCACTAGAGCACTTCCATCATTCAAAAGTGACCAAAACATCAGCTAGAAAGCATAGGAACTGAAGGGGTCTGTGGTCACCACCAGCAAAACCACTCCTTTATTGGGGGTGTCTTGCTAATTGCCTATAATTTTCACCTGTTGTCTATTCTATTTGCACAACAGCATGTGAAACTGATTGTCAATCAGTGTTGGTTTGTAAGTGGACAGTTTGATTTCACAGAAGTGTGATTGACTTGGAGTTACATTGTGTTGTTTAAGTGTTACCTTTATTTATTTGAGCAGTGTATATAGAACACACAAAATACAGCCCTTAAAGAGACACTCCATCCTTTACACTGTAATGCCATCCCACGTGTCTGTTGCATCAGACTCTTTTCAGAAACACTTGGAAAAACATAGCTTGTAAAACTATAATAAACGAACACAGCAGCAAGCCTTAAAGTGCCAGCTGATTTATCAATGTTGCGTCCATCTGAAGAAAGGAACCTCTGGAATAACGTGTGTCAGTAAATAACAGACTTTCAATTTTTCATCTTCATTGCAAAATGCGATGCAGAAAGAGACACATTCCAGACAGAATACAAGTACATGTGTTGAGTTAATTTTGAGTGACTTGGAAACACACAATCCTGACTTTGTTTTCTATTCAATGCATTGTTTTCAACAATAATTCAACTTTTTTCCCCTATTGTTTATTTGGGGCAATAAAAGTTATTTCCTTAAATATCTGTATGTAATTGATTCATTACTTTAATTAATAGGCAACTCATGTAATAATCAATTAATTGACAGCCTCTATTGGTGTTAGGTGCATAATTATAATACAACTTTTCCACTTTCCATTATCCAATCAAGTAAAATGTAAAAAGATTTAAAACATCTTTGAAATTCTAGATGTTTTACACCTGTTGAACGGAAAAAAGAAACCAAAATAAAACCTTAAAAGCTTATTTTCTTCCTGGAATTAAAAGCAAAAGAAATTGCCTGACTTTTGCAGAACACATTGAGACTGTCCCAAAAATAAATAATATTTGTTCTAGTTCATGGTTAGAAATCTGCATCAAGTGTGAATTCACAGTCCATCACATTTGACATCACTCCAAGTCGCTGGTATTCAGCCACTCGCTTCTCGAAGAAGTTAGTTTTTCCCTCTAGTGAAATTGACTCCATGAAGTCGAAAGGGTTTTCTGACTTGTAAACCTTTTAAAGCAGAATAAAAAAAATATATAAATATAAAGATTAAAGAAGACAAAAAAACATAAAATTCTGATAAAATACTGACTTTGGGCAATCCTAGGTCTGTTAGCAGCCGGTCAGCCACAAATTTAATGTATTGCTTCATGAGAGCACAGTTCATTCCGATTAAATCGACGGGTAAGGCTTCTGTGAGAAACTCCTACAGGAAAACAAGCAAATACAGTCACACTAATGCCTGAAATAATGCTTTCTGCAGTACAGCAAATATACGTACCTGTTCAATGCTCACAGCTTTTGTGATGATGTCTTTCACTCTGTCAGCAGAAGGTTTCTTCACCAAGTAGCTGTATATTAGACACGCAAAATTACAGTGCAGACCCTGTGAAGTTTCAGATGGCAACAATCAATAATCAATAGCCTTGATTAAAGTTTCACTGGGGAAACAGATAACGCATCCTGATTAAAGTAAATATCTGATTATCTTAAAGGATGAACCTCATCTCTGCTGATGAGTTCATTGGAGTAGGTGAGTCCAGGCATTAGGCCTCTTTTCTTCAACCAGTAGATGGCAGCAAATGATCCAGAAAAGAAGATGCCTTCCACTGCTGCAAATGCTACTAATCGCTCTCCTAAAACCAAATAGATAAAAATATATAAACTGCTTGTTATCAATACTGTATGCTCATTTTAGGATTTTTTTTTTTTTTTTCACACACCAAATGTTGCGTTTGTGTCAGAGATCCACTGTAAGGCCCAGTCTGCTTTCCGCCTTACACAAGGCATGGTGCAAATTGCATTAAACAAATAGTCCCTTTAAGAAGAAGAGGTTTGGGTAAATACATTTGTTTTGTTTAATGCAACCATGTATGATTGTTTAAAACATATTGCAATTTTAATTGTTCAGATGCACTTTATTTCTAACGTGCACAATATTTCTTCTTGTGGTTAGGAAAACAATATCTTGCAAGGTTTGCTCATTAACCACACAAGGAAAATGCTGGCATAAACTTCTTAACTGAATCTCGCACCTGTCACCTGTGCACAAGCAATTTAAACGCTGTAACTAAGTAGAAAAATACACTTTTTTACATGATGTTCTCACCTCTCTTTTAGATCCCTTATGTAGGTGTTGATAAGCATGCTGTACATTTCGGAGTGCACGTTCTCTATGAGGATCTGAAAGCCGTAGAAAGAGCGAGCTTCTGGGATCTGCACCTCTTGACTAAACCGCTGTACCTGTGACAAGTCAAGACATGATGTTTCGGAAATAACTACTTGATCTATAGAGTCTGAAATTGCACATTGGTTTCCATAACCTTAATGCAGGTTAGAAGGAGATGCAATTACCAGGTTCTCATTGACTATCCCATCACTTGCCGCAAAGAAAGCAAGTACATGCGATATGAAGTGTTTCTCTTCAGACTTCAGGCTGTCCCAGTGAACCAAGTCCTTTGATAAATCCACCTAAACAAACCATGTTTAGCAATTTTTCATTTAGCAGAGATCAGGACAAATACTATTTGTGATTAACCTGTCTTAAATCTATAATTCACCAAAAGTGGGTTTAAAAGTGGGTTTCTTACTTCCATGGACAGGTTTGGGGGCAAAAAAATGGAGGGTGAGAAAAGACCCGTTTACACCAAGAACAATAATGACACATAAGCATCCACAACAATGGACTATAACCTGTTTATCACAAGATCTGCTCCAGGTCATCTGCTTTTAAAAAAATGGGATGGATTCTAATTGGCTGTCTATGCTTTTATTGTTAATCAATTAAGTAAAAAAAGATCTAAAAGCAATTTCAACACTATAAATCCTGGTATCTATTGGATGTCTTTAAGATTTAAAATGTATGTAAAACTGGCATCTTAAAGACCTCTGTCAGATGTTTGTGCTGTGTGATAATTATATTAGCGTAGTGTGTCTGTCGCAAGCTCTGTCTGGTCGATTCTGATTGGTTGTCAATGTTTTTGTCGTTTGTCAGCTGGAAAAAAAAATGCTTTGGAAGCTTTTTCACATTGTAATTGTTTTGTAAGTGCAGCAGTTAATACAATACATGCGAGTATGTATCAAATTATTGTCAAAGTTGCCAAAACGACCAACTTAATATTAAATTGATAAATAATGTTAACTAAAATGAATATTCACCTCCTCAACTGTCCAGAACGAAGCTTGAGCTTGTTTGTACATTTTCCAGATGTCGGGATACTGAATGGGGAAAATGACAAACCGCCTTGGGTTTTCTCGGAGAAGGGGTTCGTCTTCAACACTGTTTGTGGCTATGTGACCATTCTGCAAGAGGAACTTAACAGTCAATAGAGGAATACGGCTTTTTTTTTTTAAATTATTTTTAAAGATGCTTTAACCAATACACTATTGTCTTCCTACATCACTCATTATGAGAGAGCGAGGGGAACAGATGCTGTCAGGCAAACCGATGACGAATCTGCTTAAGAGATATTTAACGTTAAATGGACAGTTTTCAAGCACATGTGATTTAAACAACAACACTGTCTGTAATCCTTAGTTTTATTTACATGCAACTCAAAAAAAGGGCATTTTTTATTAACTTTATCCATACTTTATTGTAACTAACCTTTAATCCAAATATTATAATACAACGTTAACACTCTTTTTACTGACACTGTCTTTATTAAACAAAATACTTTATTTTTTACTAAAAATTTTATGGTCTTAAATGTCAAATATCGTTTTGTTTAACTCCACGGTTACTTTACTTAACGCGCGATGCTCTTTGTTATGAAAGCTCACAGCCTCACACATAACACGGCACGGCAGATTCGACATTTATTCGAAGCACTTAAATGCTTTAGAATTTAAGGTTTATTATTAACGTTACCTGATATTCCATAATGCTCGCTGGCGAGTTGCTTATACCGGTTATAATCGTCTTTGGTCAGCAGCGATATCTTTACATCGTCTGTCATTGAGAATTAGCTCCGAAGCTGTGTACAGCACGCGACTAGCTCCTCCCACACTGTCACTCCGTATAGAAATTAACCCTTTCGTTTCGCGTCTTACATAAAGCTATCACTACATGAAACCCCCCTCAACTAGTTCAAAAGATACGTCATTTCAGTGTTGTTTATTTATAAAACTAAGCTTACAAGGGTCTGCCTAAAGCACTCTCGAGACACAAAAAACGACTCGATCGTATTTGCTCAGAAATGTATTAAATTAATATTTAATTACTTTTACAACCACAACTTTACAGTCAAAAACAGGCAATGGTCCATTAGTGGACTTAGACAAAAGGTATATTTCATTTCTAAGGTGTGTGATTGTTTATAAAACTGTTCTAATCAAATTTAGACACACAAGAGGTATAACATGAATTTAAAATATACAACATTTGAGTTTTCAATTTTAGTCGGGAGAATTAGTGCCTTGCAGCATTTAATCTGATTGTGGTGAAACTTCTTTTAAGGTGTTACGTGAGGCAAATCTGATCTCTAAGCACGTTGTCAGCAGATTCATAACACCAGGCAGTCTTTCTGGTTTTATAAAGCATACCCTTAGAGAAAACACGAGACAGATTTACATAAAATTTCAACTGAAAACCTGGCAGAATCTCCAACATCTTTTGAAGGGACACTGCAAATTACAGCACACGCAACCATAGAGCACTATGAAATATAGAACAACCTTTGGAAATACTGTCACGTGACACACCACATGTAATGAAGAAACCATAATTTGGCATGAGGAGCACAGAGAAGCTCCCTACTCCTATAAAACCCATGGAAAGTGAGAACAAGGACAGAAATGCTGAAACCCGATTTTCACTTGTTCATGCACCATTTGTGCAGAATCTAAAATCTATCCTGATTTGAGACAAATGCATCTTGTTGTACAGACAACTCATTTACAAGACTCAGTAGGTCATCTATATCTCTATATGTATACATAATAAAATTAAATTAGTTTAACATTTATGTAAACGGTGTTTGATTAAGAAACCCAAGCTTTGGGTGCCATCTCCACAGTTATCCATTTTGTTGCATATGTTATTTCATATCGGTTTTGTCATTCTTTTTGAGTAATAAGGAAAGTGAGCCTTTTGTAATTCTGAGAAACTGAGGTAACAATGTCAATCAATTAGTTTTTGACCAAGTCCAAAACAAAAATTTTCCACCCATGACTGTTGGAATGTTGACTCTGCAAGCTATTCACATGCCCAGTGGTTAGTGGACGGAGCTCGGCTCTTTTACAAGCCGTACTGGACCAGTAAGAGGTTTTTCATGGTATCATCAAGAGAAATTCCAGCCTCTTGCATCTCAAACCTAGACGAAGAAGGAATAAAACAGCATGATATTAACTTTAACCCTTGTGCTGTGCTAAAAAATCTTTTACCCGACTACGCTATATTATCACCAAATCGTGCAAACAATCTTTCTGTCAACATGTTTTCTTTCAATTAGCACAGGCTTTGTATTGATCTGAGCATAGTGGAAAAGAAGACTTCAGTGTTGACAATTTTGGCAATGTTCACTCAAAAGCTCAGATCAATGAGGCCTATGACCAATCAGTTCTAGACAGAAGCTGATAATAAGATTGAATCTAGAACACAAAATGCCTGGAAAACAACAGTTAAAGGCACAGTTCAACCATAAATGTAAATTCTGTCATTAGTTACTATTGGATTAGTTTACCAATGTTACCAATGGAGGATATGATAGCTATAATCAAAAATACCTTTTTTTGTATGTTCCGAAGATGAATAGAGGTCTTATGAGTTTGGAATGATATGAGGGTGAGCAATTAATAACAATTTTCATTTTTGAGTGAACTATCCCTTTAAATAACCTTTTATGTCACAAAAATCACTCTTTGTAATGAGTGAAATGAAAAGGGAAAGACAAAAACAGTCTGTGACAAGAACAAAAAGTCAAATGCAATGTCATCTTAATCACCAGTCATCTGTGGAGATGGTGTAATACACAGGTGGTTGGTCTGTGTCGCTGAGGGTTGCCGGACCCTCCTGACCGCTGGCCCCCATGTTGCTGAAAATGAGCCAGTCTCCAACCGCGAGCTCAGGGAGCAGGCAGTGCTCCACCACCTGGTCCAGAGGGTCACATGACGGACCCCACAGGCTGCTGGAAAACATGGGCTCATCTAGGGTGAGGGACAGCTGAGAAACACAAAACAACGAGGTTACAAATCAAATTCAAATTTTGTTCACATATTGAGGAGTGAGTTATTTACCTTGTGGACCGATGGTGTGGTGATGACATTTCCAAACAACTTCCCCATGAATGATCCATAAACACCATCGTTCATGTAATACATAAACTCTGGTGCGTCGTTGGGGGTCAGCCCATCTGAAAGTGCAAAAGACACAGTGAGAAAATATGGCAGATGTATCTAGTGGCAGATGCATCTCAAATTTCATGAGACTCACCATGAGTGCCGCTATGGAGATCCCGGTATACTGCTTTTTTGCCAATAACATTGACAGCCAGAGTGAAGGAGGAAAACACAAAGAAATTTCCCGGTTCAGCGATGACGCTCACTCCAGACGCTGAGGGGAAATAGGCTTCCAGCAGGGGTCTGATGATCAAATTCACCTGATCAAACAGACATGAAAGAGTAGTTGAGTAAGTGGAAGATATTCAAAAATGAAAAACAAATGAGACTTGCTTTCCTTACCTGTTTTAACTGAAACTCAGAACCACTGAATCCTCCTCCAATATCCAGGATCTTCATGTCAAAGCCTAGTTCCTTCTGCAGAAGAAAGAAGGACTCATCACTCTAATAGATACCTGAAATGTACTAATAAATCAAAATTTGATGATTGTACTATAATATTTGAGTACTCACCGCCATGTCAAAGATGCAGTGGGCGTCTGACAGTGCATGGGTGTAGGCTTGGGAATCGCGACATGATGCTGGTACCCGAAACCTGCAGAAAAAGGTCACACTTTTTAAAAACTCTAAACAAGACAAAGCAAGTCTGAGCAAATTGGACCAAATCAGCTGACTTACGTGACTCCAACCACATTCACACTCAACTCCTTGGCCATTTCTAGAAGGTGTCTACAGCTCTTCAAGGAGCAACCAATGGTCACACTTGCTTCCTCAACCTGTGCGTCAGTACACACTTGAAGCAAAAGCCTGTTAAGACAAGAACAGCGCAGACAAAGAATTAGATAAATAAACACTTAACATAAATAAGTAATAATATATTACAATCAGTCTTAGTCTTATGACTAAAATTACATTTAGTTTTAATCATATTTTAGTCATCTGAATTTTTTTTTAGTTTTAGTCGACTAAATATCATATGATTTTAGTCGGCTAAAATCGAACGGGTTCGTAGTTAGGGGAATAGTTACAGCGTAATTCATTTATTATGCATTTCTCTAAAATTTCCAAATTCATTATGTTTAACATTAAGATTTTATCATAATAGACCCTGATTTAACTGTGGTGACACACAACATGCCGTTATGTTAAAATTAAATATTACCGCTTCTCATTAAGGTCAAGAACATGGTCTCCTTTTCAATGACATACCAATGGTTATATAGGCTAATTATGCATTCTATATTGCTTACCATATTATTCATTCTTTCAAACAGAAATATTTTTTTATATAAATTAATTTGTATTAATCTTTAGAACTGCTAAGTACTACGTGATTCAGTCAGGGGCATTGAGTGATTTTACTTTTGTTGCTTGATTAACATGACTTTGACAGTAGCAACTAAATTAAGCTGGGTCCCTTTAAACCGAATACACACGAATGCAATGTACTCATGCATGTTCCCTACCCTTTACATTCATGTAATACATAATCGACTCTGTTTACCTGAATGTTAGTCAAAACGGACAATTTGAAATCATTTTGTGTGTAATTCTCCATTCAAGAGTAACTTACTCGCGCTCGGTGTATGTGCTTCAGTGCCAGCGCTCAGAAACCGGACTGAACTGAGTTCTCTCTTCCATCCCCAAACAATCCATATGCCTGCTCTTTTCTTAACCCCACATACTGAGATTTTTTAACGGTTTATGAGATGTGCAACAAGAGTATAGCTTATGAATAAAGTTCATGTACACATCTAACCTCCGATCCACGCAGCACATTCGTTCTGAAATAATCTCTTCCCATTTGTCCCTCCATAACATTTTTGTCTCATTTTTATTCGTTGACGAAAATGTCAATAGATTTCCCTCATAGTTTTTGTCACTTCAAATTAGTTTTAGTTCGTTATCGTCTCGTTTTCGTCAGTGAAAAAAATGTTGTAGACGAATATTATGACGAAAATGATTCGTCAATGAAATTAACACTGATTACAACATAAAATAAATTCTATATATTTTAACATTCAAAGGTTTTAAAATAATTTAAAAAGCATTTTTGAAATAATTCTCTCATGCTCAATCAATATTTTTAATGTACCAGTAAAACAACATTTTAGTTTTTATAATCTATTTTATTTTTAAATGTATAAATGTGATGCAAAGATTTAAATTTTTTTTTAGCAGCCTTTATTCCAGTATTAAGTGTCACACGAAGCTTCAGAAATCATTCTAACATGCTGATTTGAAACATTTTATATTATCATCAATGTTGAAAATAATTTAATGTGCCCTTGCAAAAATTGCCAGTAATATGCACTTTTAATGAACGTAATGGGAATTGGCTTTTGAATGTCACACAAAATATAAATACATATTGTTATATATATATACACATACATACACACACACGTAGACTAATGTATGTATACAATATATACATTATGTTTTAAGAACTTACTTTGCCTCAGGATGGGCACGGGCAATTTTGCGAAGCTCTGCCTCATTTTCACACACCAAATAGTTAATGCCAGCCTTGGCTGCGTGTTTAATGAGTGAAAGCTGCTTGCAAACTCCAGTTAGGATGATGTTCTCAGGAGGGACATCATGATTGAGTACCAACGTGGTTTCAGCCTAAAAGAATTAAGCATATTTGGTGTGTTGCTGTGCAATCAAAATATATACGTTCTGAGATCTTTTCTAATATTTACAAGTAAGAATCAAATAAAATGTTACCTTATTTGCACAGACAAAACCAACGCCAAGAGAAGACAGGACTTCAATGACTACAGGGCTGCTGTTACAGCTGACTGGGTAGAAGGGTCGAACAAGAGGCATAGTGGTTCTCCACAGAACATGCTGTCGCATTAGGGTCCCAAGGTCGGCCACAACAAATGCATTCTTTTCAGCCTGACAAAACAAAAACAGTCCAAATCAACAAACAAGACCGAAATAACACCGCTATTGTTTACTAAAATAGATGTTCATAAGACAGTCTGGCATTTACTTGGAAACTGATTTTCTGAACTAACCAAATTTTGCTCATAGACATGGTTGTCAATGACATTGTCAATAGTCCTTCCTCCCTCGAGTAGTTCAATGAAGTAGTTTGGTGCATCTATGAATCCTTTCATCTCAACCGTATTCCGCAAATCCGACAATCATAGAGAGTTTACTGAGCCGCTGGGGTATTCTGGGTATGCAACAAACTGTTCAGGGAAAACCAAAACATAGCAATTTCATTACGACAACGAGCATAACAAATAACATTATGTTTTGATACAAAACTTTATGTCAAGGTGTACAACCACAACACTAACCCACTATAAGTGTGTTTTAGAAGCAAACTTTGAAACAGGAAGTTCAAAGTCATTGTAAGGCTATGGGTGATCTAAATTGGACTAATAAATACAAAAGGCAGGGGAAAATTAAACATTACTAGAGAAGGAATCACGAGTCCTTCTTTAGAGATGACGACAACACATAGGGCTCCAAGAATGTGGCCTACAGGCTTTTTTTAAAACTCGGATCCAATCAAGATAAATCCTTGTGGCTTTGAAGCACAATAGAGCATTTGATGGTATTACCAATGGATTTTTGAAGTTTGAATGAGGGACAAAGGTGTTACATATAAGCCACAAATGGTGTTATGTAAAACTAAAAACAATTCATTACAGTTGGATGAGCGCAGACAAAGATTTTATGTGCAATTTAATAAATCATATTATTATGTAATAGTCTCTCAATGATACTTCAGGAGGGATGTGTCAAATATATACTCACATGGACAACGTGGGAGATGGTCCTCTCCCGCTATCAACTAGGATCCCAAGGCGGCTCAGCGTTGAAGTCAAACTGTTCGCGGTAGAGGGCCTCCCCTAGGCCTTCTGGGTAGCGCTTATACACTCGCAGAGAGAGTGGGGAGCCCTGTGGAGTCACAAAAACAGGTGCATACATAAATATTTGATTTACAAGAGCAGCTGATGGATAAACTTACATAACACAAATGTAGCAGGTTAACTTAGAACATTTCTGAAAAAAAGACATAACCTGTTTTCTTAATACAGATGCATTATAGAGTTTCAGCATCACTTTCTTTGTCAGCTGCTATAATATTTTTATCAAGTTGACCGCTTATTTACTGCTGTACTTTGTACTTTACTAGTTAATCAGACCTGATGATCAGATACTCCGTGTTCTCATTTTTAAGCATTAAACAACACCGTCTTATCAGGATCTTCCCACATGTGGTCAATAAATGAAGTAACTTGTTGAACATTTATCAGAGTTCATGGTGTTTGTTTCTTCATGTGGACACAACCTTAACCCTATAAAGCCTAATATAGCATGTTATTAGACGCGTTAATTTCCCAAGCCTCAAAATGACCAACATCATCAAAATCTGGCTGAAAAACCTGTTGTACACAACCTATTACATGCCTTGCATTGTCTGATTTAAAGCAAGTAAATGGTAACTTTTATATTGTTAGCAACGTCATAAGATGGACTAAGGCCAACTTAACTTTTTTTTAAAATCATGTTTAAATGTGGAGTAGCAAATATGACAGTAGGCATTTGAAGATTACATTTTATATCATCTTTGTTTTATATTACACTATATTTTTCAATAATCTTAATTTTTTTTATTGAAAAGGTACAAAGTGACAAATAGTATTTGTATATAATACATAATTATAACTTAATGTAAGTAGTCTGTTTTCATTATACATGTTCATCAATATGTATATATATATATATATAAAAAGATTTTCATTATAAGCTATCAGTATCTAATCTTAATGTTCTTACGATATCGTAATACATGGGTAATAAATGTATAAAATATATCTAAAACAATAAATACATTTAAATAAAACTAATTATTTTGCTTTATATTTAGTCTTAGGTTCAATAAAGTGTTGTATTCAAAATATATACATTCCCAGCTGTTAGTTCAAATGTCAGACTTTACATTTATACTTATTATGGCATAAGAAGTATAATGGTGACTTGTGTTTTGGTACGAGGTAGGCTAATGTTTTCCTAAAACTAATGTTTCTTAGAAATAAATAAACACACCTAGGCCTAACTGGTAAGGGCATAATACATTTTATTACCATATATAAGAAAGTCTAATCTGATAGTAGAACACAGCAAATTAGTATAACGTTATAAATTTTATGTATAACACGCTCGTCATTCAATAACCTGATAGGACATGTCGTAAGCGCCTGGGTTAACTTATTAGTCCACTGAATCAGCTCACTAGCGGTTTAACGTTAGCCAACTAAACCCGCCATGCTCCGACAACTAATGATTTAAATAAATAAACGCGCTTGTAATTTGTAAATTTGAATTTTAACGTTATTTCTCGTTATCCTTCACGGAGCACAGCCGATGCCCGTATAACAAGCGCGACTACAACCAACCGCCATGTTGTGTCACGGCTCCGTACAGCAGACGGAGGATTTTTCCGGGATGAAGGGCTGAACTCAACAACAAACGCGGTACTTACGTGAGATAACGGCCTGAATGATTTGGAAAATCGTCTTCTCTTTTTCGGCGGAATTTTTAAAGAGTGGTGGGGACACAAATAGAAGAAAGAAGAGGGGCTGTATGTGCCATATGCCTGGGCGAAGATAGCTCGGCGGAACACGAGAGCACTGCTGTCTATCTCAGGAAGAAATGGTCGCTGCTGCGTGAGGAAGGCGGGAGAAACGGTTGTTAGAGAACACGGGGCGGGGCCTAAAGTACCATATCTACTACAGCAAAGGCTTGGAGTGTGAGGACCTATGTCAGCTACGAAGCTACGTGACTGGCTCAAGACTGGTCGTTCTGGGAGGATTTCCAAGGAACGCCCGCCCACTCTGATGAATATCCATGAGCTCGGTAGGATTCGTGTAGATGTGGGCGGGGTCATCTGTACCCATGAAACAATTAATGTTCTCTTAGCAAATTCCTTTCAGAGAAACACACTCCTCTGAACATGTATGGGCCAACGTGGGCTCTGTTTATATTGCTTAATCCGCTGCTTGTACTTTCTGAAACATGCTTCTTCCACCTCTTCTTTGTCATTATATGAAAGTCACTGTTGTTAAACTTAGATATTAAGTATTTAAGTATTTTATTTGTGATAGTATATTGTATATTGTTATACTATACAACCATACCACCGCAAACAGTGAAACCATTTCAAAAAGTTTTTTATTATTACATTTTTATTAAACGACAAAAAATCAGTTGTATTCCTTCTGATTCATAATGAAGAAATCAACAATTCTGAGGTTCACAGCTGGCAACGCAAGTGTTTTTATAGCCTTTTACTGGGTGAAAGGTCATATTTTATGGTTTCAGGTTCTAGTTTGTTTGCCAAAGAATTTCAGATAATTCCCTAAACAGACTAAAAAGCTTAATTTTCAGACAAATATCTTGTTTACAATGCACATGCCTACACTGAAGGTCTTGTTTTGTTCCAGTGAATAGATGGCAAACATGTTGCCCCATTTTTATTTGAGATCCCTGACACTTTGTCTGCAAATCATTTAGTTTACGATAAATTATTCTTGTCATCATCTTGTATCAGTGAAGCAGTAGCATAAATGTGAATCAGTTCATTATTATTGTCATGATGAAATCACTGATTTCTGTGCTGTTGGATACCTTATACTGTACACGCTCAAGGAACATTTGATTGTAAATGCTATATGCAACACATTGTAAAAAAAAAAAAAAAAGAAGCCGTAATTAATTTAGGTGTAATTAGGTGTACTGTAATTTTTAGAAATACTTTCGGGACAGAATGCTATGAAACCAAGCGTATTGGTTTTGCCAAGTTCCTTTTCCTAGGTCAGCATATTTAGTTGCCCCTGGAACAACATTTTAATGCAAAAATATAGTCTTGACCATATCTCTACACCTGAACCTAATCTTACTCATGAGTAATGCCTAAAATCAGAGGAAATTATAGATGACTGACACTGATGTACAAGCACCAAACACTGATTGTACACTGATTGAACACTGATCAAATCTGATTGGTTAATCACAATGTTGTTCCAGGGTCAACAAAGACGTTGACCCAGGGACATGTTGCACTTAGTAAAATCAGGTTAGGCACAGGGGGCACAGCACAAAGAATGTAGGCATAATACTGTTTATTATATACCTTATACTGTTGATTATCAGAAGCTTAGCTGTTTTTATGTTTTAAGTTTTATTTAGACAAAAGCAGATTTTTTAAAGTTTCACGTTTTCCCTCTTTCACCCCCCCCCCCCTTTTAAACAACCCATTTATTAAAAAAAAAATAAAAAATTAATTTAAGTCTTTAAAAGAATATTAAAGCAGCTAAAATGCCTTAAATGTCTTACTCTAAATATATTGATTAATTCGAATTACTTTATGATTTGCTTATATATAT
>JAUCMU010000039.1:8224839-8240493 GCA_032275025.1 Enteromius treurensis
AAAACCTACCTGGAAAGCTCCAGTACTGTTCAAAGTTTTAGACACTCATGTAAAAATGCTGTAAAAAGACGACGCTTTCAAAAATAATGGCATAAATAGATTTAATTCATCAATTAACTTCTATCAAGTAAATCAAATAAATTGTTGGTGAAAATACTAGTTGCCTAAGATTATGACTTTTGACTAAGCACACAAAATGAAAACAACATATTTTTAAGAGAGAGATGTACTGTAGGTGATAAGACACTTTAACAACGCCACAGAATCATGCACAACACTGCCGTTTTCAAACCCTCCACCGGTTTCCTGTCTTAAAGCCTTTTGTGTGTTCTTCACATTCATGCATCACTCTGATTATTGGACAGATATGATAATGAAAGCAACCACACAGAGAAAGGGGAAATTCAAACAGGCTGTCTCATCAGCCTGATTGCTGATTATTTCAGAAGAATTACCTGCACGTATTGCAGACAAGCAGGCCCTGGTGCTGGTTACAATCACCTTCCATAATAAAGAGAATTTGCACACTGAAAGCAACAAGAGATCTGAAATCTCTGTATTCAGTGGAGACAAAGAGAAATGGGCCATTGAGTAATGGGGACAAATAAGCTTGTCTGTTATTTTTCTTTGTCTGGTCCCTATACAATGTCATCTCTGTTTCTCACTTACTGTATTGTGTGATTTTGTCTTTCTTTTTCTCTGTTTTACTCTACCTAACCTTCTAATGCATCTTTTCAAAGCCCTCTCTGGTCTGCTGGCAATCTGACCGGTCAGTACATGATTGACTGTCAATCATCCATTACAGTCATTGCCACTGTGGGTTTTCAGCATTTGACTGCTGGGCAAAATACATTTGGCAACACTGTGTTCCAGGGCAAAACCACGAGAAGGCATTAGCTCGAAAGCAAGAGGAGAAGCAGGAATTCAAAGTGACATTACTGTTGTCCAGTGAAAAATAAATGGCGATGAGATTGTTTAGGATCTAAAAAAATGTTGTGATTAAAGATGCAGTTTGTAATATTGACAGCTAGTGGGTGAAATGAGTACTGAAGTATTAATTTGAAATATTGAACAGCATCGTTTCCCCCTCCCCCACTCATGAGGGTTGTCAAATGCGACAAGGAACATGCATTTGAAATCACTATGTTTCCATTACCCGGCATCCACCCCTGAAAGCAATGACTGCACATTTACTGTGTTTTACGTCTGCTTAGTTGCAAATAATTGATTATACATGAACTTTTTTTATAGAAAGTGGCTGAACCTACTTTTCCTTAGTGATATTTAGTGCCACTTTATCAGAAAGTGATTTTGTTGTTTTGGATGGAAACAGGATGCTTAATTGCAGAAGTTTTATGTGCGAATGTCTCACACTGTAAGTTGATGTGTTCATTTATCTGTGTTTTAATATTCCTCTTGTCATAGAGCTTTTTTGATGGATGCCGACCTGGTTTGTTTGCTGGTTTCCATGGCTGCAATACACAGTTTTTTTTACTACCAGCTGGCATCCCAGTGTGTCAAAATACTATTGAGTAAATTGGCAGTTGGCACAATCACAAAGCAAAACCTTACATGACTAACCAAAAATAGACATTTCAAGATGGAACGCAGACTTCAAATATCGACTGTACCAATATGTCTAAGAAAAAAACAAAATAAACATGTTTAACATGTTTCCTAAATATCTGCAACATAATGAGGTACAGTATTTGTTTGTGTTAGTATACAGTCAAATTACATAAAGTACAGCAGCTTTAAGAACACTAACCAATCATGAGAAAAAGGCAGGCATCTAATTATTATTATGATTATTATTATCAAAGTAAGGTTTAAAAGTCAATGAAGTATTAAAGTTAACACAAACAGACCCAAACAAACTGGTACAAGTTATTTTCATTTTTTTGATTTTCAATAAGTACTGTTTTTTTTTCTTTTTAGTGAACTGTCGAATTCTTTCCACTTATAATGATTATATTATAATTATCATATATTGATTATGTGACAAGTCTGATTAAATCCTGAGTCCAGTGCTTTTGTGGTTACGCTGCACCTATTTCAAGGTCAAAAAAGTATTTCCCTGGACCAAGGGAAAATGAAAAAGTTATACTTATGCATAAGCCTCCAACACTGCAAAGTCAGAGCGTGTTATTAAATCATGAAGCACTCATAATTCAAAGTCCTGATTGCAATCAAACAAAAACGTTATCACACCCATCCGAATGAAAGCTCATTAGAGATCTGCCATTGGGTAATGGTAATAAACTAATCTGAGAGAGAACATCTAGGCTGAGATTTGGGAAACTGAGATTCTTACATTGCCTTGCAATTACACAGCATGGATTTGTGCAAACCGGCATAACGACTTGTAGCTATGGAAACACAATACCAGCGCTCATGGGTGCCACCCATTAAGGATGCAAATTGTCCTCTTGTAGACACTGCCCAAGAAGCTTTTAACACAGCAGCCTTAATACTGACATGTCAATGTATTGAAAAAAAAATTCTAGGAGTAAAATTATGGTTACTTTGCAATGATACACTCAGCATTTGATTTGGGCATTTATATAACAAGCACAGTTTTTGAAACCTTGTAAAGAATGACTGTACATCTCACTTAACTTCTACCTGATCTTTCTCTGAGTCCTAATTTGGTTATTGCTTCCCCTTGAGCAAGGACACACTGTGACTGATACAGGCAGGCCACACACAGAAACCTCGGCAGCACAGCACATTCATAAAAGACTTAGCATTGTGTTATTGTTTAAATATGCTTGCTATATAATGACTTTTATCATTTTTTTATGCTTCTTTTGGAGTCTGACAGATGGGGTCACTATGCTGCTGATCTGATGAAAAGGGCTTCAGCAAACACAAGTGTCAGTATAAAATTACATATTTTTTAATTAGGTTTCATTTGTCAATCCTTCGGCTGTTTCAGGTTATCAACCTACAGAGAAGTGGGATTGCATACCAAACCACATGTAAAGGTACATTTTTCGAGTTTTGCAGAAACATGGGTAGAGGCACTTATTTACTGGAGACTTATTTACAAGAACAAGCACAGACTAAAAAATGTCACACATTGACAATTCGCAGCCTTGTTGATGCACTTTTGAAATTTTTTTTTTTTGCAACATAGAACAGCCTTGATGCAATCTTTGTAAACTGAATGGGAAAGGTGGGCGTTTCATATCAGAATGGCAACATGACTGTGAGTTTGCAGCCACTGTAGGACGACTTCTCTCCCCTTAACTTTAACCATCAGCCAGCATAATGTCAAGGCCATGTCTACATGTACACAGGTGTTTTTTTATAAACAGAGTTTTTCCTCATTCCGTATAAAAAAACAAAAACAATCTCTGTACACATGAAAACACAAAGCACTTTCAAGAGCATGACAAACCGACAGGTGGCGATATAATCTCAACCGTGAAGCCATGTTGTCCAATCAAAAGCTTAAAAAAGTTTCCAGTAGCTGTTTCCAGTAGACAACAGCTCATGCTCTCATGCAGGGGCCTCATGTATCAACGCTGCGTGTGCGTCCGCCAGATTTCACGCTCATGTTGGGATTTACTAACAATGAAATGAACGTGAGAATGTGCGTTGGTTCACGTCAAGTCCGTGTTTGGCGTACGTCTATTTCTTGTGCATATTTGCTTTATGTCCGTTGATGACTCCTAGAGGCAATTGTTTTAAATTGCTCACTGCAAAGTATCAAAGTACCAACACATGTGGAAAACATCGCTATTAATGTAGAATTGGTATTTTTATACCAATTATGTGATTTAGAACATATAAAAGCATTTGCAAATGTAGGCTATACAACCCTTAGTCTATGGCAATGGCAGTGAGTGTGTTTACATAGACCCTCTTAATGCGATTGTTATGAGATCTTGGCAGTATTGCGATTAAACTTTACCTCATGTAAACGCAATACTTCGATTATAATTCTGCATTCATACTCATAATCGCAGAAAGCATAATTGTATTATCATAGGAGGCTGATTGTAATCAAAATATTCAGACATTTAAACACATGAATAACTACTTATTTAATACTAATTCACATTAATTACTAATTAACTACTGTTTCGGCGATTCAAATAGTTTAGTTTTGTGTGCAATGGCAAAATTATTATTTTTCATTTAGTTTTTCCTTTTAAGTCAATTTAGAAAAACGTTTGTTAATAATTCCGGAGGACAAACTTGCAAATAACACAGTTTTTCCTCCAGTCTTTACCGATAGGAGTGCCTCCAAGTCACATTCTGTGAAGTTTATGTTCTTGCTTGCTTGCTTTTGCCATTGATTTTTCGGGGGGGGTTTTGCAGTAGAGTCATTATCATATTTATACGGGGGAGGAGGCAGGGAGGGGTTTAGCGCTCGTGCATGTCCGCTCAATTTCACGTTAATTCGGATGTACAAAGAGAATATGCGTGGGATTCCGAGTACGCTGTGTTTCATACATCTGAATTTTTTTGTGCGTACGCATATTCCAGGTTTGTCCGTACGCAACGTTTTAGTAACAATTCTACGCAAATCTTTGTACATGAGGCCCCTGGGATGCTCTGGTCTGTCCTGCACAACTGCATGCAGTGCATCTAGAAATGCAATGATCTGTCCTGTATTGTAAGGACCTAGAGTGGCATGGTGATGCAGGACTCCTTGGACACCAATTGCAGCACACATGGTGATATTTCCCCCACACTGTCCAGGGACATTTACAACAGCCCTTTGTCCAGCTATGTTACCGCCCCGACACCTGGTTTTGGCTAGATTGAAGCCTGCCTCATCCACGTAGATGAACCCATGTGGCAGTTCGGCGGCATCAAAATCCAGAACTGTCTGTAACAGAAAATATTGAATAGTGTAACTGAAAACACATATTCTAAATATTTTCACACTAGTAGGGGTTGGGTTGGGTCACTGTAGACAAAAACGTATAGGTTATTTTGCGATTGCCCTTTGGAAATTGTATATATTTTAATAAACACAATACGAAGACTTATGTTCAGTTGTTGTCTTTACTCTGACATCCTCACTTCACTTCCTTATCACAAATCTCGTACACTCATGGTCTCGCGATAGCGATGACGGCACACTATGTTTTATTTAGGGTGTCTACAATAGGTCTGGGTATACAAGTTCATTCGATATAGTTCAAGTATAAACATGTTGTAACATGTTGGCGGCATTAACTGAACTAGATTATTCAAACTTGATTATACAAAACATAGAGATGTAGTGAACACAAACCCCCCGAGGGTGGATTAATTGACAAAATCAGGTGAGTGAAACACAGTGGTGATGGTGGCGGTAAAGGTGCTTGGCGTGCTTCGTGAATCCTTTTCTTTTCCCCAGGTTACAGTGATGAGTGCTCCAACGATCCTGTGAGGCTTGGGGCACCTCCGAAATTCCGAACAGCACGTAGGGTAGAAGTTGGTCCCAGTACTTACGGTCCTCGGATGCGACTCTTCGGAGCATTTGTTTGAGCGTTTTGTTAAACCTCTCCACCAGGCCGTCAGTCTGTGGGTGATACACTGAAGTTTTTATCTTCAGCAGCCGGCACAAGTCAGCCATCAGCCGGGACATAAAGGGGGTTCCCTGGTCAGTCAGGATCGCTGATGGTATCCCTACGTGACTAGCCAGCAGAAATAGCTCCTGTGCTATGGCCTTTGATGTTGCCTTTCGAAGAGGGATGGCTTCCGGGTATCTAGTCGCGTTGTCGACGATGACCAGGATGTGCTCGTGACCCCGACTGGACTTCGGCAGCGGCCCCACCAGATTCATACCGATCCGCTCAAAGGGCACCCCGATGATGGGAAGAGGAATAAGAGGGCTGGGGGGAGGTTTCACTGGCGATGTGCGTTGGCAGGTTGGACAGGACGCACAGAATCTTTTAACTTCTGCCTCCAGGCCCGGCTAGTGAAATCGGTCCCTGATTCTCTGGGTTGTGTTCTGAGCTCCCAGATGTCCAGACATGGGGTGAGCATGTGCCAGCTCGATAACCGTCTTGGAGCTCGGGACCACTAGCAGACGTTTTTCCTCCCCCCTCCTCTGGGCGACACAGTACAATAAGCCATTCTGGACGATGAAGTGCGGGAGAGAGTGAGGGGCTGGATGAACTACTTGGTCGTCGATAGTCCTGACCTGGTTCCAACAGTATTTCAATTTGTCATCCTCGGGTTGGGCTACTCCGAAGGCCCCCCCTCCCGTGATCTGTTGAAACACATCAAAGAAGACATTAGAATCACGAGAGGGGGACTCACCATCTCTCCTGCTGTCGGTGGTGGCTAGGGCCGGTCGAGCTCCCCGGGATGGCCGTCGACGTCTTTGGCGTGTTGGTCGTGTAGGCTGCGCGGCTGATGACAATGCGACCTCGAACCCCGGCCAGTCACCTCCCAGCAGAACGGTTACAGGTAGGTCCTTCTTGACTCCGACGTCGAGCACCTCCTTAGTGTCTCCATTTTTGATGATAACTGCACATGTCGCCACCTGCTGAGTATCACCATGAACACAAGTAATAGGAACTGTACCTTTCAATGCTGGCCGGGGTCCTACCACCTCGGGTCTCACCAACGTGATGCTGCTACCCGAATCCAGCACAGCTTTATAGCTCCTTCCCTGTACTTCAACATCAATCCTCGGGGAAATTTTTGGAACTCCTCGGTGTACCGGGCAGCCTGCCATCCACTTCTTAGTAGTCGACGTGGGCGGGTCGGTGGGCATTGGTTCATCCCGGGGACTCGCCGGCCGATGTACTGGTGGCGGGGTGCCCTCCGGCGTGCGTCGCTCCTGGACCACCCTCCGGGGAAAAGACGACGCTCTCTCCCCAGCGTCTCGATGGTAGGCAGCGTCCGCCAGTTCCATAGCCTCCACCAACTCATTCACCGTTCGTGGACCCCTCATGCTCGCTGCCTGTCTCATGTTCCTGGGCAGGACGCGCAGCATTTTATCTACCACTACTTTCTCCACCACCTGTTGGGCCGTCGTGCCGTCTTCTAATAACCAGTGTTCAGCTAGCCGCATTAGCTCGGCGGCTTGAGCACGGGGAGGCAGCCGCACTTTATACTCCCAGTCGAAAAAAAGTTGGGCGGCAGAAGTAGACGATAGACCCAGCCTGGCCAAAATCTCAATTTTCAACTGGTTATAGTCACACATTTGTGAGAGAGGAAGTGAAAAATAAGCCCGTTGGGCTTCACCTGAAAGTAGTGACGCTAGCGCGCCTGCCCAGGAGTCTGCTGGCCATCCCTCCGCCGTAGCAGTGGCTTCAAACATTCGCAGATATGTTTCCACGTCGTCATCTGCTGTTAGTTTCGGCATCAAGCGAGCGGCGTAGTACTAAATAATATTTAGGAATTTTGGATGAATATAGAAAGTTTCAAAGATTATGCCTTTATTGTCACTTTAGATCAATTTCATGCATCCTTTCTAAATAAAAGCATTAATTTCTTATTGAACCGCCCCAAATTTTGAATGGCAGTGAGAGTATGTCTACTAGAGATCATTTTGTCAGTATTTAGAAATAGCATATATAGATAACATAAAGTAAATAGACTAAAAGTCAAACACTGCAATTTTGATTTCTCCTTTCGCCTTCAGAATTTGTCAAAGTTGTTGATTTCGGTTGTATTATATGTAGATAGTCCCTCGAAGCTTTTTGATTTTTAGATTAATCCCGCTGTAGGCTAAAGTAGATTTTCTCTTCTTTACAAGACAAAGCATTGTTGTAAATTAATTAGTCCCCCAGACTCAAAACAGCAATAGAACAGATTTTTGCCCGATTCGAATTTGTCTGAGTCAGTCTCCATGGGGAGAACCTTTCCACTGCTCACCATGGCAACCTACTTGCGCATTGGGCTGCTTCCAGATCGTATGGTGTGAGGTTCATTCATAGAATCTGTTTAGACGGTCCTTCTAGAAAGTACTGCTAACTGTTCACTGTATAATGTAAATAATACGCTGTTTATTCCTCTGTATAAAAGATGCCAATAAAATGTCAAATGCATTACATCAAAATCCCCCTTCTCTCTATTTTACCCAAGCAGGACCAGTTCCCATGGTGAGTCAACATGAGTCAGAGATGGAGACCTCCAGCATACCTTTGCGATGGGGCCACTCTTGGGGATTTTTACATAAATGTTAAATTAAACATAGTGATGCCTCATTTCAAGACCGAACGATTGCTACATGTGCATTACAATCTACAACCCCATCCATGATCAACAGGTCAATAGTGTTATACAATCATATCTGAATGAAGTCCAGAAGTTTGGAGATTCAGTTGGCTTCAAAAATTATGGAAAATTTGAAACGAACCCTAACCCTACAAAGTAAATACTGTTAGATGTTTTTACCCAAAGCGACCAACAAATGAATCAATATACAAGGTACTTTTATCCAAAGTGACTTACAGTAATACCACACAAGAAGCAGTGCACTTTTAGCGAGAAAAGAGACGAAATACATACCAACAAGTACATATCACTTTTAATCATTTTCACACAAATTTAAAGAGTTCTGATTAATTAGGCTTCATTTTCGCACAATTACTTAAAGAATATCATGTTATGACTTCAAAACAATATTAATATGCTGGGATATTTGAAAACAGATGCTTTCCCATTAAAACCACCAGCCTGTGACTAGAAATAGGTAATAAGTAGGTTTGTAAATCAAGGTTAATGGTGTATCGTTTTTAGTAATTATGGAATAAGTGGCTTCTTATGTATGTGAACATGACCATCTTCAACTGACCTTCTTCTATTGAAGCAAATCAGGAGAAGTCTGAGAACAAGACTCAAAGATCCTGTGGTTTTTAATCATCAGATGTGTTAAATTGGAAAACTGACGAACATCCAGTTTAATATTGCTGCTTTGACTCAGTTCTAAGATTCTGAATGATGATTAGCTTAAGGTGCATAATCTGCGTGACCTTTGAGACATGTCGTGTCTGTGCACTCAGGGTCCCTGTTATTACATTACTGTCTGCTTAAATTCACAGAGAGGCAGATGAACATGGCCATTTGAGTCCAGCGGTGCAGCCTGATGGGGAGTGGAGATCAACAGCGTTGGGGAGGGATGCCTGTTGTTCAGGATCAAACTGGCAGAGACATCAAATAACCCTGATTTCTGGGAACAAGCATTTCACACATAGGGTGAAGTGTGACTCAACAGTTAAAATGTCACTGGGAGGTGAACATGTGACCTTTACAGCACATTTTGGTTCTAATAAAAAGCTACTAAAATTAGGCCATCAATATAACTGTTGGAGGACAGGCGCACATCTGGAGGTGTCCATCAGCTCCTTCCTTCATGAGGGTTGAGGTTGGTTTTTATTTGTTTAGTGCTACTCTCATCTCATTCCTGCCTTTGGATCATCACATCAATATGCCAGCTATAAAAAACATAAATATAAAAAGTCACTGTCAACACTTGGCATCACAACAAGCATCACTGGCTTCAGGATACAAATGACACACATCTTCATGATTTTAAAGACAAAACGAACGTGTCTTACAAAGTCTTTCTCTGTAAAACATCCACCCTCTTGACAGATGCAAATTAAGGAACTCAGAGCACATTCCATGTGGATGAACGTAATCCTGGGGCACTCGATCAACCAGCTGCTGAGAGTAACATCTGGAGATGTTGCTGATGGCTGCAGTTAATTCCTGCATCATGAATAGATGAGGAGAGCCCTTCAAAATCAGTGAATGTTGTAATGTGTTCGCTTGTTGGCAATTTAACAACAGAGAGAGATTGATAACTGAGGTAAGTTAAGCAGAATCTGAAATTCACTTCATTTTCAAAAAGATCTACACAGCGTGTTTATTTAGATTGAGTGGAAATCACTGCAGAACGGATGCACACTGGGGACCTAAAAACCCAGAGCGAGCCACCCACCGCTGCCCTGTCCACCCACAGCCTGACCGCAAGGTTACAGTACATCAAAGGTGTCAGCACTGTATCCCAATCAGGTTTACTTTGCAATTAAACTGCACTGTATAATAGTTGTATATATATTAAATCTAAATCTAAGTTTAAGGAATCAAGTCTCTATGTCCTTTGCTGATCAATGTGGCTTGTGATTGTCCCATTGACTGCCATCAAATTTTCACTGTCAAGGTTCAAAAAAGTATGAAAGACATCATCAGTATTGCTGCAAGCATATATAGTATAAGCTATTCAGCCACAACACACCGATGAGCTGTTTTCATTCGAATCAAAGTGTAAATACATTTAGAAGACGTATCCTTGTGTTGCGGCTGACACATATTTACAAGACTTACTGATATAAAAAAATATAATTATAGTAAACATTATAAGGAATACTTTTGCATTTTTGGAATACTTTTTTTTTTTTTTTACTTATCAGAGGATTTATTACTGTATATATATATATATATACACACTAAACAGTATATTTTTGTATTATTTTTAAGTTGCATTCACAAATATTTTGAGTTTTAGTTGAAGCTTTAGCAATTTTGTGTTTTGTTATTTTTGTTACAGTTTTTGTTTCTTAAATATTTCTATTAAAGGTTTCAGTTTTTGTGATTCTGGTACTTCCACTTCTAATTATTTCAATTATTTTTATTTAACAGAAACTTGTGTTTTCCTATAAAGAGCATAATCTAAAAAATGGAAAAAAGATTGCTTATAATTAGTATACAATATCTAATGCATTAACAAATATTTATATTTACAACCTTTAAAACCTGTAAAGTGTAAAGTAAACTCATTATAAAAACACATTACAAACATATAACATTTTTAAAGAGTTATCTTAGACTTTAAAAACCTTGAGTTCACTTATAAAGGTGTTGATTAATATAAATAACCCTGTTCTTGTGCTGAGCCCAAGTTAAGTTATGCATGATTGCTCTAATGGTGCTACTTGGGCTCTAGTTACTATGGAGACAGCAGTTAGCTGTTTCTAATTTAATAAATACTGTAAAGATTGACCATAGATTGCCCACACCGAGGGACAACCTCATCTTGTTGCCATGGATACTTCCTGCCGACCATTAAGCCAGGTTCAGCACCAGAAAGATGTTGAAACAAATAATTTTACAAATTTACATTATAACAAATAATAAAAAATAAAAAAATCTGTTTTGAAGTTGTATGAAAATGTCTAAATTTCACCATTATATAAGTTTTTAAGCAAGACGTCAGTGTTAAGTAATTACACAAATTCTTGTCTGCCTCCATGAGACTCAATGCAGTTCCACAAAGACGTCTGTGGGGAAAAAAAGAAAAAAAGAAAAGAAATTGCTGTTCTTTTTTTAGACACAGGTAGAAGAATGCGTCTAACTGTTGCTTTTAGTCACAACGGAAATCAATGGCCGGCAGTGTATGAGCTTATTGATTAGATCTGCATGCTTGCTTAAGAAGACATTTCGGTAGAGCTGTCGCAAAGGGAATGAAGCTTTGTACCAATACTTGGCTTTTTCCAGCTCCCTGTCATCTATTCAGGCCTGTCATCCTAAACTGATGGCTCGGGCTGATCAGAGGCATTTTGGTGAAGTTGATGGATCTGTCAGGACTCATTCACACTCAAATTAGGCTGTTGTTCTTGGGCTGTAGGAGTCCAGACACTGGTCTGATAAAGGGATACCTGTGTTTCAGCAGAAAGTGAAAAAAACTAAACAAAGGAAGAACTGGAAGAGCTAGGACTAGAAACTAATGAATTTAATACATACATAGCTTGCCTGTTGGTTTGCTTTTATAGAATTCTGGGTATTTCTCATCTAGTCAGGCTGGGAGGCTAGCATCAAACTGATTAATTCTAGCAAACCAGCTTAGACTGGTTTAATTTTTTTCTTTTAGGAGGGATGGAGGGCTATCTCTTGATTAGAGGAGTTGGCATCTATGGTAGCTATTGACCAAAGCCAGCATGAGGCTGTTTGACCGAAATGATAAACAAGCAATCACAGGTTGTTTTGTTTTTGCGTAGCATTTCAGGGCCTGAAATGTTGCCACAATAACAGACCAGTGTATAAATCTGTCATAAAACATTTGAAATATTTTATACTGCAAACTGTAAATAGTTCACATACTTTTGAAAATCCAACGTTTGGGTGATCCTGATAAGCACTCATCGCCACATTTGTAAACAGGATGGCTTTCTTTAACGACGGCAACTTTTGAAAAACGCCACACACATGTCTCCTGGTTAACCCTGCATAATTCAACCAATCCAACAACGACTTTGAAACTCCTAAAGTGTTTCCACTTCTGTGTTCCACATGTATCATGTATCATGTATATATATATAGATATAGATATATATACACCCTCAGGATTTGAAATTAACACCCGCCAACCCGCCAAATGCGTGTATAATCAGCTGTGTCGGGTACGGTTTCATACACAAATTTCAAGTATCTTTTCATTTTGTAAATAATTTCAAATATCAGTATTATATAATATATGTATTAAATATAATATTTAATGCTTCATGTTAAAAATATCTCTTAGTAGTAGCTCTTGAGTCATGTTTTTACAGAATTTTTGTACCGTGTAGGTTTAGGGGCATTACTCTACAAACTGAACTGCATTAACCCTAAACTATACTAAACTATAGCGCTTTCCAACAATCTCTGGAACTCTAGACAAGGCCAACATCAAGTTTGTTCAAAATTTATACCTCATCTAGTTTAATATTTTTATCATCATGCATTACATAGTTTTACCTCTGTCTTTGTCCCGTTTTTCTTGTACTTCTTCTCCTCTTTTTACTTCCCTGGGCACCAGAAGGCTTCGGTCTTTTTGACATTATGGTAGATGTTCATTGATAAATTGTCACTATCAGGTAATTGATGCATGTGAAAGTGGCTGCACAAGGAAAGATAGATCATGCGTCGAGCCGGGAAAGCAATAAAATTGTTATTTTTTGTGGGACATTTTTCGCTCTCTCTGTATTTAAAAAATAAACTGTTAAAAAAAATCGCCCCTAGCATTTGTCTATTCTGCCTAAGTATCAGACTTTTAGCCAACAGTCCCTGAGCGTGACGTCCGAGGTTGAGACTATAAAATGGTTAATAATGATATTTTGGATAATATCCAAAATAAAAGTTTTTGTTTACATAATATATGTGTGTGTGTACTGTGTATATTATGCATAAATACATATATACATGTATATGTTTAAGATCATTTTTTATGCTCTTTATTTGTATTTATTTATTTATTTTATATATCAAAATATATTAAACATGCGTGTGATAAGAGCATCTACGGCATATCACGTTGGCCAAAACACACAAAGAAACGCGTTGTGAAAAATAATATCACAGACATCGCATTCGGACTCTAGAATTATCATAGAGGTTGTGAGAGAAAAACACAGACATGGCAGATTCAGACGGGATTAAAATCACCAAGTACGTCTGTAAAACAACACATTCTCTAGCGACCCCCTGTAAAACTAGTCCCGTCCGAATAGAGCTTTACTTTTAGTCATTATTTAGGTAGCACACATATTCTGAATGCCTTTGGCAGTTATTGAATAAATAAATTAACTATGCCAAAATAATAAATTAGACAAAACGAAGCAATGTGCAGTGTTGTTTTAGTAAAATTTATTTTAAAATAGTATGTTTTTATATTTTAAATAAGCTTTTACGTTTAGTTTAGGTTTTAGTAATTTCGTGTGCTTTTTTTTTATTTAATTTAATTTTTTTTTTACATTTTATTACTTAAAACAACTAATTATTAATTTAAATTACTGGTTAAAACAGCATTTCTATGTTTTTTTTCTTTCTCAAGTTTAAGTTTTCATCCAGTATATGTTTTTTATTTCAGCATTTTCTTCAATTAATGAAAACTGGTTTTAGTGGTTAACAATAACAACAATAGCCTTGTGTCATTCACCTAGATATCATAGGCAGTGAAGGTCACATACCCTCAAAAACCAACCAGATGAAGACATCTTGGATGACAGGATATTTAGGACAAGATAATTTTTCAGCTTTCAGAGACCTTTAAATAACCATCATTTGTTAATAGTTAACAGTTAAGCATTAGTAGTCAATGCAAAATCATATCGATCCTTTTCCAAAATGCTGTCGATTGGGGAAGTGCTCTCTGTTGGGCTTCATCCGGCCCCCTCTGGCCTTTGGCAGTACACCCGGACAGAACAAGCAAACTGACCCAGTTTTTTCCTATTAACTCAGTACTATTGGCAGAACTCAAATACGTTATAAATAGGAGAATAGTAATCACATTTAGATGCCTTGGCTTCTCACCAGGGACCTTCAGCTAAAAACAAACCACTCAATCAAAATCAGATTTGAGAAACTTATGTGTGTCCAAGAGCTTCCATATTCACCACTGTGCATCTGCCAACTGATCATTAACTATTTTATGACCTACAAGCTCTAAAAGATTTTCACCCATAGGCATTTCGGCAATTTCTTGAAAAAATTTGAGGATGACTGTATTTCCTCCCCCAAGGTGCAGAGTCAGAGGATTAGGGCCAAGAACCAGTTCAGTGGCTAAAGTGGGATTATCAGTTCTCTTAATGAGTTTTCTTTTAGTCATACTACCTGTCAGTGGTTCTAGTCTCAAGGGAGAGGCCACTGTAAGACCAGCTTTAAATGAGGAGGTTAGGAATGCTGAAGGTCTGTTAAACACCTGTCGAGACTCCTGTAAATTCCCAAAACAACTTCCCCTTCACTGACTGATGTTTTTTAACAATCCATCTCTGAAATATCCTTCAACTTCCTTTCACTTTCTCTATTTTTTTTTTTTTTGGTTGTGTGGGGTTGGAGAACTTGTTTGTTAGCTGTGAGCTTGATGCACTCGTGGTTTAATCCCCGGAGGTTTTCTTTATCACTGCACAAAGCTTGTTTCTTTCAGCTCACTGCGTAACTGTCCTTCCTCAGCTGACGATGTGAGTGTGTTTGTGTGTAAGGATGGGGTAGAATGTGTGAGTACTTTGGCCTAGTCACACACAGCCTTGACGCACAAACGTAATTTTCCTTTTTGCATTTGGTGCCAATTTACGCACAACCATTACTTTTTAGTCACGTAATAAACCTCTAATAACATGCTGTTCTCTGTTGTTCCGTGTCTTCTGGAAGATCCTCTGAATTTCAGATGGTTTGCAGTTTAAGAACAAAGCATGAAGACTCTAGCCAGACATAATCTTGACCCATGTATCTAGGTCTGTCATGATTATTACATAATTGCCAGATGGATTATAATTTTATATAATCGTGATTATTTAAGGGAATCATTTTAAGTCTTTATTGAAGTGCACAGTATATATTTTTAATGTATTTTAGTGTCATAAACAAAGTTTGTTGGAGTGTGTATATATAAATCATATCACCACACAGTAATATGATTTAAATCTTTTATTGTGGTTTATTAATTAAATTAAACCACACTACACTGATTATTTTCCATTAAGAAATTGCTAGCAAATTTCACAAATACAAAGATTTTATTACTGTAGAATCTAGGGATGCAACGGTACAGTGAGCCCACGGTTCTGTTTGTATCACGGTTTTCTGGCCACGGTAACGGTTCAGTTTCGATACATCAATATTACTGTACAGTACTGTCTGTGAGCTCTAACATAGCGGGAGGTCATTTGCCCTTTCTATTTCAAGTTATCAAGGTACAGAGACAATATTAAATGT